>JAIUCV010000087.1:4200000-4534214 GCA_026724425.1 Erythrophleum ivorense
TCGACGTTTCTTTGCTGTTTCTCAACTTCACCATTGCTCGATTCCGAATGATTGTTCTGGAAAAAAATCTCGCTTTCTTCTTTCTTCGCTCCTCCCTTCTTCCACTCGAAATTTCGAAACTCACTGAAACGTTACTGATTTCAAAATTTTCACCGAAGGATACGGTGAATTTAGGGATTTTTTCTGTTAATATCCAATGCGGTCGGGTCGGGTTTGCGGTTGTCGGATAATACCCTGGTTGGATTCGTAAATACTTCAAGTTTGCTTTGGTTCTCATGTCTTTTACTTGTTTTTCGATTTAAAACTAATTGAAAAAGAAATTAATTTTCTGAATGTGGCAAATTGGCCACCGGTTCGCCAATTTGTGGCAAATGAGCAAATCTTTCCTTTCTATGTTTCTGTCTTCGTTTTTTGGTTATTTGCTTTTGATCTCTGCAATTTCGATTGGTTTTAACCGGTTTTGGTTCTGGTTAAGATTAGGTAATTGGAACCTCTGCAATTTCGATTGGTTTCACCCGGTTTTGGAGTATTGGACCTTAAACGAACAGCCATTTATTTTTATTTTTGGTTACTCCATTGCATTAGCTAGAAGAAGTTTTTGTGTGTAAATTTAAGAAGTTTATCTATCGAATAGATCGTCACTCATTTCTCCAGAAGTTTGGTGATCAGGCTGTTTTGCCTTTTAACTGGGCCGGGTCTCGTTTTGGGCCGAACCAAATGGGGGTGTCAACCCATCCTCCGAAAAAATATAAATTTTAAACGAAAATATAACTATTGATTAATCTGAAAATCTCTCTTACAAATGTTTATAATAAAGTGAATTCAGTGATACTCTTTTAGTTTCTTTCTGTAATTGATCGTGAATGCGACATACAAGAAAACAATATATCAAATAAAATGTTATAGTTGGGAGACGAGAAGACGAGGTAGTTGGGAGACGATCAGACAAGGTTGTTGGGAAATGGACACATAAAAGCATCAGAGAGAATCAAGGACAATCATTTATGAAAATCTTGGTATGATATCTATTTGATTTCTCATTTATGATTCCTTTGATTGCTCATATTATTGGACCATGAAACAACATTTTTTTTTTATAACTCTGGATAAATCTCAGGCCTATAGATGAGTCTACGAGACTAATCCCTGCAGAAGGTGCAGCTTACGGATAGACCCTATCTACGTATTCAAATGGGTCGAAAGCAAAGGCCTATATCCATGTGGCCAAAACAACGTTTTACATCTTCGTTGGTTTCTTTTTGTTGTTGTTTTCAAAAAATAATTTTTTTAGGTTTTTGATGCATTTTTATAAATAAACTAGATTAGGTCCCACGTACATATTTATATTTTACCTGGGTTTATATTTTAATGTGTTACATTTTGTATAAAAAATTACAAAAAATTGAAAACGTTGATACGAAATTTCTAAGTAAAATGAAATTGAGAATCAGTTTACTTTTTAATCATAGTTGCCTTTGTTAAATAAATGATAAGGGAAATTTCAAAACTACACTTTTTTTTTGTGTCAATTTTCAAAACTACACCTATTGGGTGTCTATTTTCAAAAGTACATTTTTTTCATTGAGTAAAAGAACTCTAAAACCTAAATCTAATATTGAACCCTTAAATCTAAACCCTAAACCCCAAAATCTAAACTATAATCAAGAATTAGTGAACCTAAACTTATATATTAAAATTAGGAAAAAGTGTAGTTTTGAAAATTGTATAGAGGTGTAGTTTTGAAAATTTACACCCTAAAAGGTGTATTTCTTAAAATTTCTTTAAATGATATGAAAAACGAATTAATTTGTTATTTCTTTTATCTTTTTTTTAATCTAATCTATACTATATAAAAGTTGAGGCTAAATGCCTCTAAATGTGTCCACATCAGCTTTTAATTTTTTTTAACCAATTAAATTATGTCAAATCAGTATCTTTAAAATTAAGAAATTTTCCAAATTTTAAACAATCAATAATATTTTTCTATATCATCATCTAAGATTAAGAAATTTTCCAAATTTTAGATTTGGAATATCGATAGATATAAGAAAAACATGTATAAGTTTTTAGTAACACCAAAAATCTACTTAGATTTATATTAGGAAAATTTCTTAATTTAAGATAATGGTTTTAATTATATAAATAATCACTGAAATTTTTTAACAAATAAGAAAAAACAAATTTATAAAGCATATATATATATTTTATATGTGGACACTCTAAATAACTTATGGATCGATATCAAATTAAAAAAGCTTATGTTAAAATTAGTTTACAAATTTTAACATAAAATTAATATTTTACAAGAGGAATGGAGCCATGTATAATTTTAATGGTGGAGAATAACCTAGACAAATAAGAAAGAAAAAAAGTTAGAAGAAAAATAACAACAAAGAAGAAGAGTAAGAAGATAAAACCGAAGAAGAGCGAAAATGAATATATTGAATTGCGAAGACAAAATAGAAAAAGAAGGCAAAGATGAATAAGAAAAAACCAGATAAAAAACTTGCGAAGAAAAATTTGAAGAGGAAATCGAATAAAAACGAAGGAGAAGAAACCAAACAAAAACAAAAAACTTGCAAATACCAATCTAAAGAGGACGAAACCAAACAAAAACAAAAAAAAAAGAATAAAAAAGAAGCGCGAAGACGAAGAAAAGCAAACGCAAAGATGAGTGAAAATGAAGAATAAACCATATAAGAGAAAAGACAAAGAAGAAATCAAAACAGAAGAGACTGAATAAGAATGAATCAAAGAAAATGAAAAAACATAAAAACAAGAACGAAGAAGAAAATGAAAAACAATAATATATGTCGATTAGCTTCTCTTCATTTTGGTTTTATAACCCTAGAAAACCTACCAAAATATTAGCTTATCTTCTAGCTTAAATTTGATTATGCGTACATTTTCATTTTTAAGTTTGGTTTGGTGTACCAGATAATGAAAATATGTTCTACATAGGATTAAAGAGACTTATGCTAAAATATGTACAAAAGCAATAGAGTGAGGAAAAAATTAGAAAGGAGAATAACCAATACAAAGAAGAAGAAAACAAATCTAGGAAAACATTAGCATTTTCGATGGAAATAATTTATCATAGAAGAAATATAAGAATAAGAACCAAGAAGAACAAAAAGAAAATGATGTAAATGAAGAAAATGAAGAAAATGGAGGACGAAGATAGCAAAGAACAAAACTATAAAAGAAACCAAAAAGATAAGGCTAGAGAAGGAATCCAAATAAAAAAAAAACCGAAAAATAAGAAACTGATAGCTATGCGTAACTATATCTCTATGATTGCATAAATTAAATTATTTATATTATTATTAGACATTGCTTATTATATGTGTGAATATGTAATTGTACCATCTCTAGCTTAATTTTGTTTCCGTGAATTTTTTTCATATTTAAGTTTGGTTGGGTGTATAGATAATTAAATTTTTACTCTACATAATATTAAATTAAAGAGAATTACAATAAAACTATTTATAAAAGGTATCAAGTCCTGGAGAATAATCAAGAAAAATAAAGAGAATAAGCTAAACAAAAGAAATATAGCAAACTCCTAGCAACTTCGACCGCATAAACTTATAGAAAAAATGGAAGAACAAGAACCAAGACGAGGACAAAAGATAAACAGAAAAATAACAAAGATGAAGAATGAGACTGAATAAGAAATTGTAAGGACAAATAACTGAAGAGGAAGGAGACGAGAAAGAGTAAAGATGAAGAAAAAAAAAAATCGAATAAAGAGCGAAAATAAAGGAAAAAAAAAACTAAAAAACTAAAAAACATGAAACAAAAGAAGAGAAATAAGAACATTGGTTCATTACAATTAATCATGCTACGGACGAAATTAAAAAGCTTATAAATAAAAATATTTAATCAAATTATTAATACAGACCCGCGCGTAGCGCGGATGAAAAACCTAGTTTGAGGGAAAACTTTGCGGGTGCCTATACCCGATCGACTTATTAACTCGTGAAATTCTGATAAATTTATTTTCATGTTTCTATTTAGTTAAATGTATTCTTTTTTAATCATATCTAATTTTTTTTTCTGAATCAATATAAAAAAACTAATAAATTTCTTTTCTTATTTCTGTTATTTTATCTAATCAGAAAATATCAAAATTGGATATTAGACTATTGTAAAATTGGCTATTGGAAATTAAGAGATTGAACCATTAGAAATTTTCATTTTTATTATTTGATTAGTTATTTGATAATTATTTTGTCAGTTTTCCTATTCTAATATTACATTTTTTATTAATTAAATTTTATGTATTAACATGTGTCACAATCTCATCATTATTAGACAAAAGTCATGATCTAGTGAGTTATAAAATTCCTACGTGTCAAGCTCTCGTTGTACGCATCCAACTTTATATAATAAAATAACAAAAAATTCAGATTTTAAAAAATATATATCATTGCTATTGGTTTAAAGTCATAGTAAATTGTTTAATTTTTTAAAGTTACATATTTATGATTGGACATTAATATTTGTCATATATGTGAAAAAGATTAGATAATATATCTTTAAGGAATAAATGATATATTTAATCTATTTATGAAAGATATAATGAGTTTTCACATATATTAAAAAGACAAATTAAAATTTAACTATAAATGCATCATTTTTTGTTATTAACAATGTTTTTTAATTTTTAACGAATGATAATTCTACAATTTCAATTCATCTTCTTGAAGTTTATAAATCATTATTACTAACTAATAAAAAATACATTGAAAACAGAAAACATTAATCTCTGAAACAAATTTTTTTTTTTTTTTTTTTTTTAAATTCTTTTTTCAGCGAGGAACACAGTTAATTAATAACATAAGTAGTACAACAACTCAATTTATTTAATACTTTTAAAATGAAATTTGCGTGGAACAAACACGGAGAACGATAGAAGGTTGCCGTAGAAGCCAAGCGAGGATCAGAATTCAAAATCATATCTTCTTAGTGACTTTCACCATAAGACCATTCTTCATACGGAGAAGGATAGAAGGGATTGCTTCGATCTTGAGACCTTCAACGACCTTAAAATCATACTTTTGTATGATTTCAACAGCTACCATCTTCATCTGCAAGAAAGCCAAATGTTTACCCAAGCAAGTTCTCGGGCCGGCATTAAAAGCCATGAACTTGTATGAAGGCTCATTTCTAAACCCTCCATTCTCTGTAATCCATCTCTCTGGCTTGAAATCCATTGCGTCTTCTCCCCATACAGATTTCATCCTCCCCAATGCGTAAATACAGATCACGATCTTTGAATCTGCTTCCACTCTGTGCCCGCTTGGAAGCACATCTTGCTTGGCTGGAGACTTATGGTTGAAGGGAAGCGGTGGATAGAGTCTCATTGATTCGTTCAAGGCAGCATGCAGATACACGAGCTTCTCTAGATCTGTAGGATCAAACTTTGTGTTGATCTCATGACGGATCTTGGCCATAACTTGAGGATGCTTAGAGAGAAGCCAGAAGAACCAAGTGAGAACTGAGCTTGTGGTGTCCCTTCCTGCTAACAATAGACTAAAAGTAACGTCTCTTATAAACGTATCATTATTTGGTTTCAAGAGCTTATATTTGGTCGTGTCCACGTTCATATAATACGTTAACGCGTCCATTGATGGCTCTTTTTCCCCGCGACTCAACTCTTCTTTCCTTTTTGAAGTTATGATCTTCGCAAACATACGATTGACAGTCGCCAGAGAAGTTCGCATCTTCCTCTCAAGTCCGATACCCATCCAGTTTTGAAGCCTCCACAACATCACCGGTTTGAAATGTCTATAGTAGATCGCTTCTTCACCGGTGTCGGCAGCTTCACCGAATTCAACTTCCGGCAGATCGATGGATAGTGACATTGGATCAAAACCAGTCATCAAGATGGAAGAAGTATCAAACATGAACCTCTGGAACACATCTTGTAAGTCTATGATAATGTTTTCATGAGCAGCATTATCAAGAAAAGGAACAAGATCTTCCTTTAACTTACTTGTGTTGCTACTTAGTGAGAGCTTCTCGAAATCTTGATTGTGAAAGATGGCGTGATTTGACTTCCTCAGCTCCTCCCACAACTCCAGATCAACGGTTAAGATCCCTTCTCCCAAAACATCAAAGATCTTTTTGAACTCAGGTCCTTTAGGGTAGTTCCCAAAGTTTGAGCTTAGTATGTGATGTATGTTCTTTGGATCGGCGGTGAATAACATGTGCGTTCCACTAAGCCATGGCCCTTTGAAATAAAAAGTTAGATTGGTGGCCTCAAGCACCTCGACGGTCCAGTCGTAGATACGAGGAATTTGAGGGAGCATTCCTGGAAGCATCCCGAGGAAAGGCCAGTTCTTGAGAATAGGCTGGCCGAGAGATTTCTTGTGGAGCAAGTAACATTGGAATACAAATAAAAAAAGGAATGCTATGAACACTTCAAGTAAGCCTATCATCGCCATTTTTAGACAAAAATATTTTAAGTATAGATACAAGAATCTTAGGTAAGTTTGTTTGAGTACATGAAACTTAGGTAAGTTGTTTTGTTATATATAGCCTAGATTCGATTGAATGCAGACAGTTAGTAGGCAAAAATGTTGCTGGCTAACCTCCACCCCCATCTAACGGATCGGACCAAGACCACTCAAACCCATTTACTTTTCTTTTGTACTTGTACTAGTGTCTGACCCGCCATGGAGTGCAGTGCGGGATTATCTTTTTGTTTTTTTGCTTTTCTTCTTCTTTTTATAACATGGTGTTAGTTTAAGAGTTGTATGTTTTTTTGTGTTATATGTTATTTTCTGTTAAAATTGTCAAGTATGTTGTTAATTTGAATCTGAATTTTTGTATTGAGTGATTCAAATTTTGCAGTATTGACTATTGATTAGACTGTCTTTATTTATTAATAATTAAAAAAAAATACAATAACCAAACACATGTCCAAACAATAAAAATATTACATCATGGTTATGTTATAACTGTTATCCCTAATATACTAAAAGAGAAGCATTTTCAAAAATTAACATTTCTTTCATGTGGTATTAACAACTTTGCCTTGCTGAGGTGTCATCACCAGGTTCATTTTCAAGACAAATCTAATAAAGAATAACAATTTAAATGTAGTCATTTGATTTGTTATTTTATTATACTATAGTCATTTGATTTTTATGTTTTTCACTCAATTTTATCATATGTAATTTAGGACTATGATTAATGTTTTATTTTGTTTTTTACCTTTTTAAAATATTATTTAAAATGTTTAATTTCCACACTGTAAAACGAAGATAAGAACCAAACCATCAAATTAATATGTCGCATAAGATTTCGAGTTATGTAAATAGACATCTTTAAGTTAAAAAACATTAGAGTAAAATATCACCCCGTGCAGGGCTCGTGTCCAACCCTAATACCAACTTAATCCAGAATCTGAATAGCTTCAAACTTTTATATACTCTTGAATAAAATATGTTTGTGGTTCCAGTTTAATAAAAAATGAAAAAATACATTTATGGATAGACTTCAAAATCATGTAATGACATTATGTAGAAGAAACAAAGAAGTGTGCTGTGTTGTCGACATATCATATTTGCAATATTTACAAATTGGTTTTTGAAATTTTTTCTATATCATCATCTAAGATTATTTTTTTTTCTTAATTTTAGATTTGGAATATCGATAGATATAAGAAAAATATGTATAAGTTTTTGGTAACACCAAAAATGTACTTATAATTTATATTAGGAAAATTTCTTAATTTAAGATAATGGTTTAAATTATATAAATTATAAATAATTATCTTTTATTTAGTATCAAAGTTCCTTTGATTTGGTATTATCGCTAGTTTTTTTTATTTTTTTTACCTTTTTGCAGATTCTAAATCTTTGATTATGGTATTATATACTCTAATTTTGGTATTTTCATCTATAATTGAAATAAGTATTTTTAGAGTTTTGGAGGTGACACATGAACCGCGAAATTAAAAGAATCAATTGTTGGTTTAAGTGAACCAAACATTGGTTTGATTTAAGTGATATTTTAGATTACTAAATTAATCCTCACTATATCTGTTTCCAAACATATTTTATTCATAAAAAGAGATGGTTTTTTGGTCCAAAAAAAGAGATGTACTTCTCAATTAATAATAAAGAGATTATCATCTATAATTGAAATAAGTATTTTTAGAGATTTGGAGGTGACACATGAACTGCGAAATTAAAAGAATCAATTGTTGGTTTAAGTGAACCAAACATTGGTTTGATTTAAGTGATATTTTAGATTACTAAATTAATCCTCACTATACCTGTTTCCAAACATATTTTATTCATAAAAAGAGATGGTTTTTTTGGTCCAAAAAAAGAGATGTACTTCTCAATTAATAATAAAGAGATGTACTGATTAATTATATGCCACATGAACTAGTACTAGGTTATGTAAAAATTATAAACCATACCTAAATAATCGGTACATTCAATGCAGTTTACATCAGACTATAATGTATGTATCTATTTAAATTCAAGCTTTTACTCTAGGTTGTTACCTAGGTAACGGTTGTCAAATTGAATTATTTGGTTATTTAAAAAGAAAAAAGTGTACGTGGAAAGCTTTGAATTAAGATATTAATAAATATGTGAAGAGGATACTCATATTTTGACTGTTCCACTTTTTAATCATGTGTATTTATCATTTTCTTCTTTTTCTAATTCTCTAGTTATCTGGATTTTATTATCATCGGTTTCAAGATTTACATCAACTAGTATGCGCGGGTTTTCTTTTTATACCTATTTTTATTTGATATTAATTTGGTATTTTTAAGATGATATATAATAAAAACATCTTTTATACAAAAAATTGAATATATTAATAGAGCATATTAAAATTCAAAAGAATGCAAAGGAGATAACGTATATGCAAAACAATGCAATAGAACATACAAAGTCATCAGTCAATATAAAAATGCAAAAGAGGTAACGTATATGCAAAAGCAAAGAGGATGAAAAGATTAAATATTAACTATTGTTTCATTTTTGCAATTAAAAAATAGAAATGATTATAACTTATGATGTCAATAAAACTCTATGTCAAGTTAACTCAGCTTCTTAGAATATTGTTCGTTGTTCTGGAATTCTATAACCTTTACCCACAAAATTACTGAAACACAAATTCCTATTCGAAAAGGAGCCAGCCCCCATTTCCATTTAAATATATATGTTACCTGGCAGAACATTCAAGATTGAAACGTTAGGATCAATTTAGTGACGAAACAATGTTTAGAAACTATACGCAACTTCTGAATTTCTGGATCAATTTGCATTGCACCAAAGAAAAAACTTGACACCTGGCAGACAAGAACCACTCGTGGATGAAATAGATACAAAACACACAATCATGCATATAGGACCAGCGAGCCTCCTTAGACATATTTATCAGTGTATCCATCCTTCAGCTACGAAATCTAATCCTTGATCTGTCCACATAACTTAAGACTCTTGCTTAAGATTTTTTCTGTAAATACCAATTATTGGAGTTAAATAGAATTAGCTTTCGGTTTACACTAAACCAAATGATTATTGGATTAGACCAATGTACCGGGAGTATATAAACATACCGTTGTAACAAGAAACAATCAATAACAACAGAAAATCATTTTCACTTTCCTCTTCTTCTTCGATCGATTCTCTTATCCTATTATGGTATTAGAGCTTCGAGCCTGAAATCTCGAATAGATCCTATGTTTTCGTTGTTCTTCCGCTTTCTTTGACCTCGATTTGATCGGCGATTCTCCCGATCTCATCATTTCTTCGTTCCGTGAAAGTTTTCTGGTTATTACCAATTGATAACATGCACACACACAGAGTAACGAAATTCTCGTTGGCGTTTGTTTTATAGACCAGTTTCCGTCCAAATTCTCTAAAATGAATGAACCAATCCAAAAAAATTACCTCAGAGATTGTGCAGAGCTTATTTAGATAGCCACATTCATTCATACTCTCAAGCTTCAACAAATACAGTAACAAAACCTTTTTACAGACAAAGACACATACTCCAACCGAATACAATCTATATGGATTAAGTAACAATTTTTTCGGCGAGGGTAATGCGTATGACAACGAAGAAGCTAAACGTAACCAAAATCTTCAATTGGGATTTACAAGTTTGAAAAGAGATTTTTCTGATGAACACATACCTTAGTAGACATTAATCTGAAAAGGTAAAACACCATCGTAAACTCTATTAACCAAAAAAAACATATATTATTCAGAACAACCTAAAATATTTATAGATGATTTATAATTTGTCTGTTTTTGAGATGTGATGCTGCGTTTTTGGAATATCAATCGAGGAAATAAAAAATCAATTTGGAACATGAAAATCAATTTCGCAGATGCTACCTATGTGGTCCTATCTTCGTATCTTCGCCATTGTCGCGTCTCTTTTTGCACATCACTCTCGCTTGGTATGAAGGGAACGACGACGGTGGTATCTATATATGTATAAAGTTAAATGTCATCTCTTCTTAGGCCTCCACCTCAGCAAAGAGATAGCCTAAAAAAATGACACATCAGCACATTTTCTTTGATTTATTATATTTTTTCTTCTTCTATTTTAATTCTCATAATAATTATCATTTATTAATGTAGAAATATGAAAAGTCATTTAAAAAAATACCTTATGTATAAATATACAAAAAATATTATTTAGTAATTTTAGTGTCGTCAAATTATATAATTTAACTTCAAATAAATATATTAGCTAATGTAAAAAAATTATAGAAGGGACACTGATTTTTTTAAAAGTATTTTAAGATGAAATGAGACGAGACCGGACAGGATGGGAAAAGAAAAAATCGAAGGGACGAGAGAGAAATTTTGCCTACCTCTTATTATATTAAGTGACGAGACGGGAAGAAACGAAATGAATGGGATGGGACAGGATAAGACGGGAAGGAACAGAATGGGATAGGATGAGACTAGACGGGACGGGATGGGAAAAAACATGATGGGATGAAAAAGAACAAAATGGGAAGGGATGGAACGAGACGTGAATTTCGCATACTCCTAATTATATTTAGGGACGAAACGGGAAGAAACCAAAGGAACAGGATGGGACAGGAGTAATATGATCCTTGTCAGGATTCGGCACTTTGAAGCAAGTAAGGACGGCGATCGAAATTAAATAACGATGAACAAACGATGGATCGGCTCGGTCGAGTGGAGGTTCGGATGGTAAAGCGATGAACGAGGGAGATGAACGGATTGAGTGGGTCGAATGGCTATAACAAAGATCCAGCGAAAAGGATCTTCAACACCACCTTCAGCCTTGATGATATAACGCACAACAAGATCAAAGGGTTCTCTTAGATTCAACACACTAAGAAGATCAAACAAAATAAGGAGAGAGTTTTTGATAATAAAATGTTTGATAAAGAATACAAAGAGATGAGTTTCGGTTTACATAAGGCAACGAGAGAGAGAAAGAAATTAATGGAACACGCTCCATAACTCGGTAAACACAAAAACACATAAATGCAAGACATCGTTTGAAAATTCAAAAATAAAAGGAGCCTTTGTCGCCAAAACATAACGGGCTGGACCGGACCCGAACAACAAGAGTAAAGAGAGAAAGAAAGTGGGTCTTAGGCCTCGTTAAAAACCTACCAAGGAAAACCCAGTGGGACAAAACCTTGGCAGGGAAAAAGAGCACACTAAGATCCACTTGCCTCTTTATCCCAAGTGTTGGGCCGTTAAGCATACCATGGTGGGGTGCTTAACTTCATGAACGTGCCGACTCAAACGGCTAAGTATTCTTCCCACTCCTTGGTTGAATAACTTAGTTTGGGATCGAGTGACTGGACCAGTCGGTATGGCCAATGCTTCCTCAGGTTCAAGCTCGTCCCGCCTTTCCTGGTCCATGTCCGGGCTAACCTCATCCATGATCATATCATCCCCTCCTTCTTGAAAAGGATTTGTCCTCAAATCTGGTTCATCTGCAAGAAAAGGAGAGAGGTCAGCAACATTAAAACTCGGACTGATATTATACTTACCTTGGAGATTTATTTGGTAGGAGTTGTCGTTGATCCGGCAGTTGTACTAATGTGGTATAAAAAGGTATGCAGTTTGATCATTGATGGCGGCAGTTGTACTAATGTGGCGAGTGAGACTATGGTCGAGAAACTTGGTCTTGAAACTCAGAAACACCCCAGACCATACCAGCTGCAATGGATAAACGAGACGGGGGATATGAGTGTTAAGAAACAAGTGTTTGTGCCACTATCGATAGGGAGCTATGAGGATGAGATCTTGTGTGATGTCTTGCCCATGGATGCTGGACACATTATTTTGGGAAGGCCATGGCAATCAGACTGACGGGTGATCCATGACGGCTTTACCAACAAGCATACCCTCTTGCATAAGGGGCAGAAGATTACTCTCATTCCCCTATAAATATGGGGTCTTTACCAGTTCTAGTCCTAGGTAAACCAAGAACAAAATCCATTGATATATCGGTCCAAGGGTGAGATGGGATAGGGAGAGGAGTGTACAAACCGTTCGGCTGAACTTTAGATTTGGACAGCTTACAAGTGGCGCATCTAGAGCAAATGCTCTCAACGTCTCTGATCATATGAGGCCAATGAAAATGATCACGCATGACCTGCAAAGTTTTGGCGACACCAAAGTGCCCCATCAAGCCTCCGCCATGGGCTTCCCTAACAAAAAGATCTCTCAAAGAGCAGTTAGGTACACAGAGACGGTTCTCATAAAAGAGAAATCCATCTTGCCTAGAATATCGACCTGAAGCAAACTTAGAACATGACTTATAAATCTCAGCAAAATCAGAATCATAATCATACAAGTCCTTTATTTGCTCAAAGCCTAACAGTTTAGCATCAAGAGTGGAAAGTAGGGTGCACCTCCGGGACAATGCATCGGCAACGACATTGTCCTTACCTTTTTTGTACTTGATGACGTATGGAAAGGTCTCAATAAATTCGACCCACCTGGCGTGTCTTTTATTCAGCTTCTGTTGGCCCTTGAGATGTTTCAAGGATTCATGGTCGGTATGGATAACGAACTCTTTCGGCCAGAGATAGTGTTGGCAAGTTTGCAAAGCACGGACCAAGGCGTATAACTCCTTGTCGTATGTGGGGTAGTTGAGAGTGGCGCCACCAAGCTTCTCACTAAAGAAGGCAATCGGCTTCTTGTCCTGCATCAAAACAGCTCCTATGCCAATACCTGAAGCATCACATTCAATTTCAAAAGTTTTCAAGAAGTCAGGCAATATGAGAACGGGGGCGTTAGTAAGACGGTCTTTGAGAGCTTGGAAAGCATCCTCTTGAGCCTTTTCCCATTTGAATCCTACTTCCTTCTTTATAACTTCAGTGAGTGGTGCGGCCAAAGTACTAAAGTCACGAACAAACCGCCTATAGAATCCGGCTAAGCCATGGAAGCTTCGGACCTCTCCAACTGTCTTAGGGCTGGGCCAATCTCGAATGGCCGTGACTTTCTCCTCATCCACCTTGACTCCATCTGCACTTACAACAAAACCTAGAAAAACCACATTATCGGTGCAAAAAGTGCATTTCTTAAGATTGGCAAATAATTTTTCTTTTCTTAAAACAGCCATGACCGATGCAAGGTGATCTAGATGCTCATCAAGGGTTTTGCTGTAAATCAAAATGTCATCAAAGTAAACCACAACAAAATGACCAATGAAATCTCGCAAAATATGGTTCATTAAACGCATGAATGTACTAGGTGCATTGGTGAGACCAAATGGCATAACAAGCCATTCATATAAACCATGCTTAGTCTTAAATTCAGTCTTCCATTCATCACCTTCTTTCATTCTAATCTGATGATAACCACTTTTCAAATCAATTTTAGAGAAAATGCATGAACCATGAAGCTCATCAAGCATATCATCAAGTCTAGGGATAGGATGTCGATACTTTACAGTGATATTGTTGATGGCACGACAGTCCACACACATACGCCAACTTCCATCCTTTTTGGGCACAAGAAGGACGGGCACAACACAAGGACTCATGCTTTCCCGGATGTGTCCTTTGCTCATTAGCTCGTCTATCTGACTTTGCAACTCCTTGGTCTCAACAGGGTTGGTTCGGTATGCTGGCCGGTTTGGAAGAGTGGCTCCTGGAACAAAATCAATCTGGTGTTCAATGCCACGGACTGGTGGCAATCCTTTAGGACAGTCGTCTAGAAAGACGTCTTTGAATTCCTGCAAAAGATTGGACACTTCACTCGGAATCTCCGGTGCATTGTTAACAAAGAGGTTAAATGATCCTTTGAAAATAAATAACAGAAAAGGTTTATCCACGGAAAGGGAACTTTTAACCTGTTTGGACTTGATAAGATAGTTCGTTGGTTTGTGCGGCTTGACTAGTTTCTCTTCTGGTTGCGGCTTAGTCTTTTGGCTGGCCAACTGGATTTGATCTTCGTAGACTTCTTGGGGTGATAGGGAAATGAGAGTAATCTTCTGCCCCTTATGCAAGAGGGTATGCTTGTTGGTAAATCCGTCAGGGATCACCCGTCAGTCTGATTGCCATGGCCTTCCCAAAATAATGTGTCCAGCATCCATGGGCAAGACATCACACAAGATCTCATCCTCATAGCTCCCTATCGATAGTGGCACAAACACTTGTTTCTTAACACTCATATCCCCGTCTCGTTTATCCATTGCAGCTGGTATGGTCTGGGGTGTTTCTGAGTTTCAAGACCAAGTTTCTCGACCATAGTCTCACTCGCCACATTAGTACAACTGCCGCCATCAATGATCAAACTGCATACCTTTTCCTTGACTAGACAGCGAGTGTGAAACAAGTTTTCCCGTTGTTCTTCCAATTCTGGTCGGGCTTGAGTGTTCAAGAGTCTTCTGGCAACCAATAGTTTTCCCTGAACGGGAGCAGCCTCACGTTCTTCTGGAACAGGCGCTTGATCTGGCTGGTAAACTATGACCTCATCTTCGGACTCAACTTCACCGTCTTCTCGAATGATCATAAGTCTCTTGTTTCGGCACTCATAGGCATAGTGTCCAAACCCCTGGCACTTAAAGCACTTAATCTCGCGGGCTCTGGTAGTAGTAGACGTTGCCCCGGCCTTGCCTTTATCTTGACTGAAAGAGATTCCCTTTGAATCCGGCTTAGGAGGAACGGCAGACTTGTTGTCTCTCGGGTAACTAGGTCGGCGAGACTCATTGTTGTACCGGAAAATCACCTTCTTCTTGAGTTGTTGCTCGGCCAGAACAGCCTTATGTAGCATAGCTTCTAATCCCACACAATTATGCATTTCAACAATATCCTGAATCTCAACGTTCAACCCACCAAGAAACCGGGACATAGTAGCCTCCCTATCTTCAATAACGTTTGCCCGAAGCAACATAACCTCCATTTCTTGATAATATTCTTCAACGGTCTTAGTTCCCTGACTAAGTCTTCTCAACTTAGAATGTAGTTCACGTTGGTAGTAGCTGGGGACAAACCGCTGCCTCATAACTCTTTTCATCTCTTCCCACGTAGTGATCTCATAAGCTCCTCCGATTTCCCGGGCGGTCGTAATCTGCTCCCACCAACGTAGAGCATAATCGTTGAATTCCGACACGGCAAGCTTAACTCGGTTCATGTTGGCAATGTTGTGAAGGTTGAAGTTGAACTCGCACTTTTTCTCCCAATCCATGTACTCGTCCGGATTGTTGTGGCCATAGAATGGGGGAATCTTCATCTTATATCCTCCGAGATTCTCAATTATTCGGTCTGGCTCTTCTCTGGTTCTCCGAGACCGGCGTCGGCTGCCATGAGAGGAGTGGCCTGGACTGCTGTAATAATCCTTGGCTTGGCTATCAATTGGTTTCTTCTTAGAGATCGCCGGGTCAGGCGGTAACTCCTCTACCAAGTCATGGATTTGTTCGACCGTCACTTTCGCTTTGCCTTTAAGCTCTTTGCGCATAGCATCAAGTTTCTCATCCATCATCTTAGTAAGGGCTTCAATCAACACTTTGTTATTAGCACTGATTCCGGATGATGACTCCTTATCTTCTTCAGCCATCGTTAATCACTACAAAGAACAAACAAACACTCGGCAGTTATTTGTTCAAGGGAAATAATTTCGAAAAAATTCGCAACAAAAATCAACAACGATTCAATGATGAACACGGTCAGAAGATGAACGGACTAATCAAATGGTTTGACAATAATGATTCAATGGTCGGTAAAACCTCAAAGATCAAACGGATGCAAAAATCAAGCGGAAATGATCGAGCGAATGATGATAAGAAAAGATCTATGGTTTCCGAAAGTGAATATGAACGGTTTCACGAGTAAGATCGAGTACTTAACTTCAAAGTGGCTCTGATACCACTTAATATGATCCTTGTCAGGATTCGGCACTTTGAAGCAAGTAAGGACGGCGATCGAAATTAAATAACGATGAACAAACGATGGATCGGCTCGGTCGAGTGGAGGTTCGGATGGTAAAGCGATGAACGAGGGAGATGAACGGATTGAGTGGATCGAATGGCTATAACAAAGATCCAGCGAAAAGGATCTTCAACACCACCTTCAGCCTTGATGATATAACGCACAACAAGATCAAAGGGTTCTCTTAGATTCAACACACTAAGAAGATCAAACAAAATAAGGAGAGAGTTTTTGATAATAAAATGTTTGATAAAGAATACAAAGAGATGAGTTTCGGTTTACATAAGGCAACGAGAGAGAGAAAGAAATTAATGGAACACGCTCCATAACTCGGTAAACACAAAAACACATAAATGCAAGACATCGTTTGAAAATTCAAAAATAAAAGGAGCCTTTGTCGCCAAAACATAACGGGCTGGACCGGACCCGAACAACAAGAGTAAAGAGAGAAAGAAAGTGGGTCTTAGGCCTCGTTAAAAACCTACCAAGGAAAACCCAGTGGGACAAAACCTTGGCAGGGAAAAAGAGCACACTAAGATCCACTTGCCTCTTTATCCCAAGTGTTGGGCCGTTAAGCATACCATGGTGGGGTGCTTAACTTCATGAACGTGCCGACTCAAACGGCTAAGTATTCTTCCCACTCCTTGGTTGAATAACTTAGTTTGGGATCGAGTGACTGGACCAGTCGGTATGGCCAATGCTTCCTCAGGTTCAAGCTCGTCCCGCCTTTCCTGGTCCATGTCCGGGCTAACCTCATCCATGATCATATCAAGGAGAAAACGGGAAGGCACTGAAAATGATATGATGGGACTGGACGGGGAGAGGACGGGAAAGAACGAGATCGAATGAAAAGGAACGAATGGAATGGGATGGAAAGGGACGAACGGAAATTTTGCCTACCCCTAATTATATTTAGGGACGGGAAGAAATGGAAGGAACAAAATGAGATAGGACAAGATGTAAAAAAACATAATAGGATATGATGAAACTATACGGGACGAGACAGACATGACGGATGGGAAGAAAAAGTACGGAATGGGACGGGATGGGATAGGATGGTACGAGAATTAATATCTCTTTACTATTAATCGAGAAGTACATAGCTTTTTTTGGACCAAAAAACCATCCTCTTTATGAAGAGAATTTGTTTGGACACAAGTATAGTGAATGTCAATTGTGTACAATCGTCAAGATAATATCATAAAAGAAAACTTACCCTTCTGCATTCTCTAATAAAATCTGCAAAAAGGAAAAAAAAATTAAAAAACTACTAGCGATAATACCAAAAATATATTCGAAGATATACTTTTCAAAACCTAATGACCTAATGACCAATCCTAAATAACACTATAAATACATGTAACCATGGTTCCCGTTGACATAATACGACATACCTCGATAGCCTTCAGCAAAGAAATCTTAAACCAAAAAATGCGGATGCTCTTCCAGTCCCTCTTCACCAGAACGCATTCAAATTCACTTGGAAAATTCAAGTCAAAATCATGCACACATTGAAGCAATACGCATTTTCATCAGGAGGTACACATTTGATGATTCTATCAAACATTGAGATAATTTTCTCTTTAACATTGGAAAAAAGTATTGAATAAAATTTTGGTAATTGTGGCTAACTTGAACCCAAATTTGACTTAGACGTATGGGGATCAAAGATTAATGCAACCGTCAAGAAGGAACATGTTCATCGGTATGAGAAACATTTTGTAAAGTGAGGATGGAAGTCTATACAGAACTTCACAGTCAGTACGTATTGATAAAAATTTTGCTAAAAACCTATGGAGTTAATTCCATAGGATTTAAAGGTTAGTTCTCTACGATTCTCATGATCCCCTACAAAAAAAAAAAACAATAGAGTTGAATCTAGATTTCTATTACTAAATAGTAATATATATGTTTCTTCTCTTATATGTTTTATGTTTACTAATCACAGTTTGTTAATTTTAG
Source organism: Erythrophleum ivorense (assembly GCA_026724425.1). Taxonomy (NCBI): domain Eukaryota; kingdom Viridiplantae; phylum Streptophyta; class Magnoliopsida; order Fabales; family Fabaceae; genus Erythrophleum; species Erythrophleum ivorense. Next base: position 4,218,383 of record JAIUCV010000087.1, read on the forward strand.
AGGAGATTGGGAATTAACTCAATGCTTTTGATATTTCTGCGTTAATGATAAAACGACAGCAGACCTCTCATCATCAATTATTTTTGTTGACAAGGTAACTATTTAAAATCTTATTTGGTTAGTTTATATGACATGATTTTCCCTAAGGTCATATTTTGAGAGTCGATTTAATTTCTAAGGTACCTATTATGCTCCAGGAAAATAACGCCACTTTTGCAACACATTCTTCTAAGCACAAAGAAAATGTTGGAGATGCACTTAACCTGCAATCTACATCAAAGAAGCCTTGCAGGATCTTAGAGAAGACTATGGAGGAGGAGACTAAGACAACTAAAGTGAGGGAATAGAGGAGACAACAACTATTGTACTTATATATTAGCTTATAGAGTAAACCGAATAACTATGCTTTGTTTGATTTCAAGGTTTTCTGCAAGTTAAATTCTATCTCATATCGTATCTAATATAAAAATTTCTTTGGTTAGATGTACCTTAGAAGTGTGCTAAGTTTGCAAACATATCATAGATGTAGCTTTTTAAATCAATTATTCCAGTGTGCTAAGTTTGACAAGGAAACCTACATGTACTATTACAGAATCAAAGAGGCGTGTAACTGGTTCCAGGTGGAGAATCTATGAGAAAAAAATTTACAAAATGAGTTTCTCATATGATCTGGAAAGTTCAAAAAAGACAGAACAAAGAAAAGATGATGATTTAGGTTCAAGAGAGTTACCGGAAAATCATCAAAGGAGCAGAAGAGGTCTGATTGTTATCGGAGGAGCTGCAAAGAAGATATATTGAAACATTATGTTTCATATTTTTCTCAAAACCCAGAAATTTAACACAAGTGATAAAGAATTAAGAAGAGTTGAGAAATAAAAACTTGTCTTTGGTATGGTCGGAATCACTTCAATGTTGAGAAACAGATTCAAAATGGAGTCACGCCATGGAAGCCACGGCGACAGAGGAATCGCCAGTGGTGCAGCTTTCGCCGGAACAAGAAAATTGAGTTTCTCCACCGACAGAAAAGAAGCTTCACGAGTCAGCGCAACTTATGTGAGAAGCAATCAAGCTTCAAAAAGGATAAACGGCGACTGGTCGGAGCTCGGAGGCGTCGTCGGATTCACAGGAGAAGATGACGGTGAATTGCATCGAGAGCATCGATCGGAACAGTACCATTACTCTAACGAAGAAGCCAATCGTTGACGGAGAAAATCGAGGAAGACGGTAAAAAGGGGTGAATACTCACACATCAAGAGATAGAAATCTAAAGCAAGATCAATTTGTTGAATTAGTGGACAGGTGTTTGGTATACAGCATAGTGGAGACTGTCCTTGGCTTTGGTGTGGCCTATATGTGGTTAATTTTAATTCAATATAACTACTGAAATTCATTGTCTTTTAAAAGATGTTACAACAACAAGAAAACATGTCACAAAAATAAGAAAAAAACAAACAACAAAAATATAATCCCGCACAATAGTGAAAATAAAATAGAGTGAAAGTAGTGGTATAGGTATTTTCACGATGGATAAAAACAAAAATTATGTAAAGTTTGATCAATAATGAAACAACCAAATTTTTTTTTTTTTTTTTTTTTTATTAAATAATTAGCCCAGACTAATATTCCCATAAATATTAATCCTCAACAGCTAATTCAACACAATGCGGAAGAAACCAATATTATTAAATCATAAATAATTATTCAACAATAACCAATAAAGAATAAAACCAATAAACAATAAGCAACCTAAGCCGGTTTGCTACATTACTAAAATAAAGTCTAACACCCTAAACTCATGAATTTCTGGTCAACCATAACAACAAAGCCAAAATCAAATTCCTAATCTCATCATCCTCTTCTCTCGGTCTCTTTCCGCGGAAGAACATTGCTGTTACCTGCATCACATTACGAAAGAGATGCGTAAGTATTATCATAAATACTTAGTGAGTGGATCATCCTGCCTACAGGCCAATTACGTCAAACACTAGACAAAACATCACAATAATCAACAACAATAACAATGCTCAACATTAATCAACAGTATAAACCATCCCTGTCAGGAAACACCCACGTTTCCTGACACCCAGGTTGGTGTCGACCGACACCTCTATGGTGTCGATCGACGCCAGCCTCCCGAGTGTCGATCGACACTCCTCGAGTGTCGCTCGACACCGGCTCGACGCCCAGAAACCAGAAGCTACGAAAATCACATTCCAAAATCGCAATAACACAAAATCTAGGGGTTTTCAACGCCCCAATACTATCAAAACACGAAATCCAGCATAAACAACTCAAGAACACAACCAAAACTCGAAATCAAACAATCTCTATTGATCAACGGGCCTACAGTCACGCACTCACCTTGAAAAGGGATTGAAAGGAAGGAAAAGATGATGAATCAGCAACCCAAAGCCTCAGAAACTCCACAAAACTCCTCCAAACTCTCAAAATCACCTTAGAATCACCTCCTTAGCTCTGAAACTCGAAACTTGTGCCTTTCTCGCGGCCACAGGGCTTAAAAACGCGAGTCTAGGGCTTTCCTCGCCCAAACCAGCCCAAAACCAGCCGACTTGAATCAAACCGGTCGATTTCTCAATAACCGGTGTCGATCGACACCCTCCCTTGGTGTCGGTCGACACCAATCGACCAAACCAACTCCAATTGCAAATCGATCGACTTAAACCGGAAATCAAACCCGATAACCGGTGTCGATCGACACCCGAAGGGTGTCGATCGATACTAGTCGTTCAGAAGCATTTAACACACTTTCTTCGCGATGCTTGAACCTTAGACCGACTGCACAACAATCAAACAAGAACATGTACAGTCAACCCTCAATTCACACCTCTAAGAGCATGTGCCAACTACTCCCGAACCCCTAGCATCGTCCAACGCCACTTTCAAAACAACTTCCGGGTTCACGGATGTTACAATTCTCCCCCACTAAACTGGATTCGTCCTCGAATCCCAACACAAACGTCTCTCAAAGACCTCAAAACTCACATTTTTAGTCCTATGTTATACGCATGTTTCCAAGATATTATTACTCTCAATGCCATAACCGCAGTCATGACATCCGTACTGCAACTCACGGTCCAGTACCAAAATGTGACCAATGTCACAAAACCAAACGTGACCCGAAGTCACAACCAAAATGTGATCCCTGTCACAACCAAAACGTGACCCACCGTCACTAAAACAACCCATATCGAGGTAGCGACCCCCAATATAAGTCCGTTGGGCACCTAACGTCCCAACACAAATAGAACCACCGTCTACAAGGCCCACCGCCTCTAGACTAAACGAGTAATAAAATCTGAAACGCGTACCAACATGTGACTAAAAAAACTCTCAATGACCCTACCGGCCAAAGAAACTTGTAACATCCACACCATAACCAAAAATATGAGGCAAAACTCCATCTCATATAACTCCAAAAATGTATATCGTACTACAAAACGAAAATACATAAGTCCAAAACCAACAACAACAAAAACCAAAACAAGACTAGAACCACAAAGATGAATCACTCCACAGCCTGCTTGTCGAACCACTTTCCGAACTTCAGCTTCATCTTTGCCTCTGGCTCCCAAGTCTGCTCCTCTGTGCCACTACAGTCCCACAAGACTCTCAACAATGGCACCCTCTTGTTCCGCAGAACCTTGACTCTCCTCTCAAGAATCTTCACAGGGACTGCCGGAACTGTCATATCTGGCTGAAGATCCTCTGGAATCTCAACCACAACCTCCTCTGAAGGACGCAAACACCTCCTCAACATAGAAACGTGAAACACCTTGTGAAAGGCGCTCATAATCGGTGGCAACTCCAACCGATAAGCCACTGGCCCAACTCGCTCCACCACTGGAAACGGACCCATAAATCGCGGACTGAGCTTGTTCTCTGCTATGGACCTGTTAGGGCCCCTCAACATAGCCATCTTGAGATACACTCTATCTCCCACCTGAAACTCAAGCTCACGTCGCCGCCTATCTGCATAACTCCTCTGTCTATCCTGAGCCTCCTTCATGTTCAACCTCAAGACACGAATCTTCTCCGTCGTCTCCTGAACAAAACTGGCTCCAAACATGCTGCGCTCCCCCACTTGGGTCCAGCATAAGGGTGTCCTGCATGGCCTCCCATACAAAGCCTCATAAGGAGCCATACCAATACTAGACTGAAAACTGTTGTTATACGCAAACTCTGCCAAACACAGATGATCAGCCCAATGACCACCCCAATCCAGCACACACATCCTAAGCAGATCCTCCAAAGTCTGAATAGTCCTCTCTGACTGTCCGTCTGTCTGCGGATGATACGCGGTACTCATATGCACCTTAGTGCCCATCTCAGTCTGAAATGCTCTCCAAAACTCTGAAGCAAACCTCGGATCTCTATCCGACACGATACTGGCTGGCACTCCATGCAGCCTCACAATCTCTCGCACAAACTTCCTAGCCAAGACAGCCGCTCCATCTGTCTTCTTGATAGCCAAGAAATGTGCTGACTTGGTCAAGCGATCCACAATGACCCAAATCGCATCAAAAGTCCGTGAGATAGGTAATCCCACCACAAAATCCATAGTGATCATATCCCACTTCCACTCTGGAATGGGTAAGCTCTGCAGAAGACCACTAGGCACCTGATGCTCTGCCTTGACCAAAGAACAAGTGTTGCACCTCGCAACCCAATCTGCCACATCCCTCTTCATCCCAACCCAATGATAATACCGTTTGAGGTCACGGTACATCTTGGTCGCACCCGGATGAATCGAAAACTTGCTTGAATGAGCCTCTCTCAAAACCTCATGCCTCAACACCTCATCCTTGGGCACACAAACTCGCCCACGAACCAAAATAGTTCCATTCGAAGAGACCTGATACTCAGAACCAGACACCTGCGAAGCATCAATCAAACTCTGATCACTCTGCTGCGCCACTCTGATCCTACTGAGTAAATCTGCCTGATCAGCTGCCTCCAAACCCAAAGGCTCCTCTGAAATAGCACATAGACGCAATGTACCAATCTCGCTGACCAAAGCCTCAACACCACGCTCTCTATCTGAATCAACCCTCCGTCGACTCAAAGCATCTGCCACCAAATTGGCCTTGCCTGGATGATAAACAATATCCAGGTCATAGTCTGCCAGAAACTCCACCCAACGCGTCTGTCTCGCATTCAACAAAGGCTGAGTGAAAATATGCTGTAGACTCTTGTGATCTGTAAAGATCTGCACTCTACCACCATAAAGATAAGACCTCCAAATCTTGAGTGCAAAAACCACTGCTCCCAACTCAAGATCATGTGTAGGACGGTTGCGCTCACTGCCCTGCAACTGCCTCGAAGCATAGGCAATCACTCTGCCCTCCTGCATCAAAACACAACCCAGTCCAACACCTGAAGCATCTGTGTACACGACATAAGGCTTCCCCGGGTCAGGTAATGCCAAAACAGGTGTACTAGTCAACATCTCCTTGAGCTTCCCAAAGCTCTCCTCGCACTCCTGCGACCACACAAACGGCACATCCTTGCCGGTCAACCTCGTCATCGGCTGAGACATACTCGCAAACCCCTTGACGAACCTCCTGTAGTAGCCTGCTAAACCCAGAAAACTCCTGATCTCGGTAGCACTACTCGGTCTAGGCCAATCCCTGATGGCCTCAATCTTAGCCGGATCCACAGAAACTCCCTCTGCAGAAACAATGTGGCCAAGAAAACCCATCTCCCTCTGCCAAAAACTGCACTTGCTCAACTTGGCAAACAGCTTCTGCTCTCGAAGCTTCTCCAACACAAGCCTCAAATGAGTCGCATGCTCCTCTGGACTCCTCGAATACACCAAAATGTCATCAATGAAAATAATGACAAACACGTCCAGAAACTCCCTGAACACGTCGTTTATCAACCTCATAAATGCTGCCGGCGCATTAGTCAAACCAAATGGCATGACCACAAACTCGAAATGCCCATACCTCGTCCGAAAAGCTGTCTTCCGAACATCTGCCTCATCTATCGGAATCTGATGATAACCCGATGCCAAGTCAATCTTGGAGAACCAAGTAGCCCCTCTCAACTGATCCAACAACTCATCGATCCTCGGAAGTGGGTACCTGTTCTTCACTGTGACTCGGTTAAGTCCCCGGTAATCAATACACAACCGAAAACTGCCATCCTTCTTCTTAACGAACAACACTGGCGCTCCCCACGGCGAAACACTAGGTCTGATGAACCCTTTACTCAAAAGGTCCTCTAGCTGCTTCTTCAGCTCTGCCATCTCTGCTGGAGCCATCCTGTAAGGTGTCTTCGATATCGGAGCTGTCCCGGGCTCTAAATCAATCGTGAAAGGATCTGACCGAGATGGTGGCAATCCCTTCAGCGACCGAAAAACATCCTCGAAATCCTGGACAACCTGAATATCCTGCAGACTCACCTCACCACTGGACTCTGTCATAGTGATCGTCGCCAAATAGGCTTCGCAGCCCCGCTCTAACAACTGCTCTGCCTGAATAGCTGAAATCACTATACTCCCCGAAGTCGGTCTCACTCCCTGATAAACCAACTTCCCCGCATCCTGCTCAAACACCACTCTACCTCTGAAGCAATCCAGATGAACTCGGTATAGAGATAACCAGTCCATCCCCAAAATCACGTCATACAGCTCCACCGGACTGATGACTAAATCTGCTGGCATAGACTGCCCCGCAATCTGCACGTCAACTGCTCTAGCTCTGCCCGAAGTAGCCAAATAACCACCACCAGCCACCTTGACAAAGCCTGAAGCCTCGCCATCGCTACTCCGAATACCACTACCCTCAGCTCTCTCCGGAGTAATGAAGCAATTAGATGCTCCCGAGTCAAACAGAACGTGAGACTCAAAACCTCCAACTAACAAGGTCCCTACACAATTCCACAAGTGTTGAGAACCTCTAACTCTATCACAGTAAAATAACAGAAACAGACAACACCAACAATTCTACCTTAAGAATTTAAAAGTCTGAGTCAAGATTTTACCTGTGATCTGGCCTGACTGACTGGTCTGGCCCACCTCTGCCGAAGTATACACTCTCGGCGCACCACCTGACTGCAACGCTGCAACCTGCGCTGCTGACTGAATAGCCAACGGCTGAATCGCCGCTGCCACTGCTCTCTGCTGCAACTTGGGACACATGGTCTTGATATGCCCCGGCTCCCTGCAGTAGTAGCACACTGTCGACTCTCTGGATCCCGCCCTCTTGGGGCAAGTCGCAACTCTGTGATCCAGACTCCCACAACCGAAACACCCACCCGTACTCGGGCTACTAGCAGATATCTCGTCTGCTCTCCTCTTCTGGCCCTGCGCAGGCCTACTGCCCCTGCCGTAACCCGAACTGTGACCTCTGCGCTGCTGATGCTGCTGCTGGCCCCGAGGATGGGTAGCAGGAGCAACTGCAACTGGAACAACCGCCGTACTCACCGGCTCACGCAAGTCCTCCTCAATGGACGCTGCCAACTCCACTAAACCCGCTCTGGTGTGGTACATACCACCTCTGCACTGAGTCCTGATGTTCCTCCGAAGCCCCTGGAGAAACCGCGACGTCAATGCCCGCTCACAGATCAGCTCACTACCAGAAAAGACCACCAATCTGCAGAACTCTGCATCGTACTCTCGAACAGACCTCTCGCCCTGAGTCAAGTCTAGAAACCTCAACTGCAACCTGTCACGAGCCTCCTGAGGGAAAAACTTGTGGTTGAACTCCTCGACGAAGTCAACCCAAGTCCAAACCTCTCTCCTGGTCCTAACAGACCTCCACCACAAATGTGCATCACCTCCAAGGTAGTGCACTGCCAACTCAACCTGAAACTGTGCCGGACAACGAACAGAATCGAAGTTCCGCTCCAACCTCTGACGCCACTCATCAGCCTGCTCTGGAGTAACCCCGCCCTCGAACGTAGGCGTGCCAATCCTCTGCATCTCCCTCATCATCTCACGATAAGGAGAAACCCCAACTGCAACACCCTGCTGCACCGCAGCCTCCTGCTGCTGAACAAAACCGGCACCAACATGTGCCCCGGCACCAACCTGTGCCCCGTCCGCTGGAGGTGCAACCGGAGCCTGCTGTGGAACTGCCTCTGGAAGACGTGCCAAAAGCTGCGTCAGTAGCCCCACAATCAAATCACCCTGAGCAAGAGCCGCGCCCCCACCGGGAACTGCTCCTGCCCCCGCGCCACCCCCGACGCCCAAACTAGCCCCACCGGCTAACGAAACAGACTGTGTCACCGACGCTGCCGCCACACTAGGCGCCGCACTCTCCACTGAGGCCTCAGCCTCTGGCACTCCACGACCAGCACCCCGACCTCCACGACCCGCTGCTCGCCCACCGCGACCAGCTCCTCTGCCCCCACGGGCTGCACCGCGACCACGACCACGGCCACGACCACGACCTGCGTCCATCTCTCTGCACTACCACCAAGTACAGAAAAAGAGCAAAGGTCAAAACACAGACACAAAACCAAAACACACCAAATATCCAACTCACTTACCCGCGGAAAACTGGAAGACCGAGAGGATGAGACTAGACCACTAACTGACTAACTCACATAATCAATTAACCACATAGTCCAATTCATCCAATTCTAACAGTCCTAAAACCGACTACGCTCTGATACCAAAATGAAACAACCAAATTTTTTTTTTTTTTTTTTTTTTTTATTAAATAATTAGCCCAGACTAATATTCCCATAAATATTAATCCTCAACAGCTAATTCAACACAATGCGGAAGAAACCAATATTATTAAATCATAAATAATTATTCAACAATAACCAATAAAGAATAAAACCAATAAACAATAAGCAACCTAAGCCGGTTTGCTACATTACTAAAATAAAGTCTAACACCCTAAACTCATGAATTTCTGGTCAACCATAACAACAAAGCCAAAATCAAATTCCTAATCTCATCATCCTCTTCTCTCGGTCTCTTTCCGCGGAAGAACATTGCTGTTACCTGCATCACATTACGAAAGAGATGCGTAAGTATTATCATAAATACTTATTGAGTGGATCATCCTGCCTACAGGCCAATTACGTCAAACACTAGACAAAACATCACAATAATCAACAACAATAACAATGCTCAACATTAATCAACAGTATAAACCATCCCTGTCAGGAAACACCCACGTTTCCTGACACCCAGGTTGGTGTCGACCGACACCTCTATGGTGTCGATCGACGCCAGCCTCCCGAGTGTCGATCGACACTCCTCGAGTGTCGCTCGACACCGGCTCGACGCCCAGAAACCAGAAGCTACGAAAATCACATTCCAAAATCGCAATAACACAAAATCTAGGGGTTTTCAACGCCCCAATACTATCAAAACACGAAATCCAGCATAAACAACTCAAGAACACAACCAAAACTCGAAATCAAACAATCTCTATTGATCAACGGGCCTACAGTCACGCACTCACCTTGAAAAGGGATTGAAAGGAAGGAAAAGATGATGAATCAGCAACCCAAAGCCTCAGAAACTCCACAAAACTCCTCCAAACTCTCAAAATCACCTTAGAATCACCTCCTTAGCTCTGAAACTCGAAACTTGTGCCTTTCTCGCGGCCACAGGGCTTAAAAACGCGAGTCTAGGGCTTTCCTCGCCCAAACCAGCCCAAAACCAGCCGACTTGAATCAAACCGGTCGATTTCTCAATAACCGGTGTCGATCGACACCCTCCCTTGGTGTCGGTCGACACCAATCGACCAAACCAACTCCAATTGCAAATCGATCGACTTAAACCGGAAATCAAACCCGATAACCGGTGTCGATCGACACCCTTCGGGTGTCGATCGATACTAGTCGTTCAGAAGCATTTAACACACTTTCTTCGCGATGCTTGAACCTTAGACCGACTGCACAACAATCAAACAAGAACATGTACAGTCAACCCTCAATTCACACCTCTAAGAGCATGTGCCAACTACTCCCGAACCCCTAGCATCGTCCAACGCCACTTTCAAAACAACTTCCAGGTTCACGGATGTTACAAATAATGTCGGTGTAATAATTTAATACAAAAATTCAGATTAAAATTAACAACATGCTTGACAATTTTAATAGAGAAAAACATACAACATAACCAAAAACACACAACTCTTGAACTAACACTAAAATTAATATATGTTATAAAAAGAAAAAAAAATAAAAAAACAAAAACATAATCCCGCACTGCACTGCTGTGCGGGACATACACTAGTATGTATGACATTTTTAACACAAAAAATTAAATTACAAAATTTGATATCTTCAAATTTTCTTCTAACCAAGTTAATAATAGCAACGTCAAATTCCGCGCGAAGCGCGGATTATCCCTAGTGAAATATAAAGAAGACAATTTCAGTGGGCAACGAAATAGAGAATTAAATCATTGGAAGATGAATCGGTCTACTCTTTCGTAAAATCTCGAAGTTATGAAGCTTAGAACTTGGGAGAGGAAACTGAAGAAATAAATGAATTAAAGGAAGATAATTAACATTTGGATCATCGAACCAATAGAAAGAGAAGAGAATTTAACATCTTTAAGAGAACACGTGTCACGCTGTATCTACTCGCCAAATTATGGAGAGGGATGACCCTTTTCATATATATGATTAGCAGTTATTGGCCGTTTGATTCATATGTCTGAGTTTGATTTTTGTTCCAGTCACATGTATGGGTTCTTTAGCAAATGTGGGTACGGTTAGCATGATTGAGTTCGAGTTTTGTTTATTTCACATGTATGGGTTCATAAGCAAATTTTTTTGTACGTTTTACTGGTTCGATCTTGGGGCCTTCGACGAACTTAAAATCATATTTTGTATGATCTCCACCGCTATTATCTTCATCTGCAAGAGCGCCAAATGTGAGCGCGAGGCCAATTTGCCACTAATCAAGAAAAAAGAATCTGTCGTGCCACTATGTAATCTAATGCCACTTTCTGTTTAAAGAAAAATATATATTTACCATTTTCTCCTTACTTCTTCTTTTATCTTTTACTTTTATTATTTTACGTTTAACCTAAACGAAAATAGAAAATATTAAATCTAATAAATAAACAAAAATAAAAAAATAATTAATGCAAATTAGAAATTCAATTTTGGAAATCACGATAGCTCATTTTTCTACCATTGAAATCGAAATCTTCTTCCAGCTGAGCTCATCTACACCAATTCCGCCTCCTCTTTCTCCTCCATACACTGTCGATGTCTCATTTTCTTGATTTTCACCATTGTTGAAGCTTCAATTGTATTGGAGGTGAAAGTTTATATCTTTTATATTTTTTCTGATATATGGATTTGTAAATTGCTTTATTGGGTATACACATTGGAATGGTATACATGCAATGATAGATTAGGAGTTAGATTAAGGGATTTGAAGATTGTAGCTTGTGAATCACAGTGATTGAACTCAATTTGAACTCGTTACCATAAATCCGAATCTGCATAGTTGGTACAACTGGTACTAGTGGTACAAATGAGAGTTAGTTGATTAAGTAGTTCTAATGGTACAAATAGGTACAACTGAATATTAAAGAATATCGGTACAAAAAGTTCAACTAGTACACTGTACACGTAATACAATTGTGAGATATTTTGTAATTGACGATTGATTATTTGCATTATATTTTCAGGGGACAATGAGCATCAATATCACAAACATATTTTCGACCACAGAAGATATTATTCAGAAGAGGGGTTGAAATGGGTTTCAAGAAGGAAGATTGCGAGAGATGCAGCTATCTATTTGAGTATATTTTCGATGATGAAGACCTATTTGTTTATCTAACGACAGTGGATAAAGAGGGATTTCAGACTGTTTTGCATGTGAAGATAATCAAAGATTTGAGAATTAATCAGAGGAGCGAGTACCTGTTTAGAACGGAGGTAGATAAGTTCATTTGGTTTGAATTACGAGAAGAAGCCGGTTCCAAATGACAGAGATGATGTACCGAATGATGGTATCCTTAGCTCTATTATGTGTTTGTGTTATGTTGTCGAAAAATGGTGTTTGAACTATGTTTGGAGTTTGTTTATGAACTATGTTCGAAGTTTGTTGTTTGAATTATGTTGTTTGAACTATGTTTAACTTTTAGAGATTGGTTCTACTATGTTCAAGTACGTACAAATGTTGACGGTCATGGGTTTGTATTTCCAAATATTCATTTTGTGTACGAATGTGGACGTCTGAATGTGGACGTATTTTGGTTTCTGATTCATTTCGTACAACTGGCTCACATTAGTTCGACTACTCACTTATAAAAATATAAAAACAAGTAATAATAAAAAAAAATAAGTTTCTCATATGCAATTCAGACAATTAAGTAAGATAAACACATATTCAGGTCTTAGAAATTAATAAATAATATCAAGAAATTGGAATTACAAAATTATGAGAATAAATTATGGTTTAGTCATCAAGTACCCTTTACAATATACGAAACATATAGGTAATATATTCATGTTATGAAGCAAAATAAGAACAATAATAGCTTCTTAATAAATGATGACATAAACATGTTTAGAATGACAAAAGAATATCAAATATCAATTGTACAACTACACCATTATAAGCTATGGTAAGGTTCAACTACAAATACATAAAAATCGCAGATGTTCAACTATTACCAGTTTTGGTTCCACCGTTAGCGAGGGTACAACTATGTGGTTTTTGGCGGCGCCACGTCAGATAATTTTTTTCTTTTTTTGTGACAGCGCCGTCTTTTTTAAACACGTGTTTTTTTTCAATTTTTTGAGTGTATTTAATTTATTTTAAAGTAAAATTGTACCAAATTATCTTAGTTGTACGTAAACAAACTCAGTTGTACTAGATAATATCATTAGTTTTGAACTAGGCTTAGACTCTTAATATATCAAACGAAACATATGCAACAATTTTTTCCAAATACACCAAACCAAAAAACCAAAAGAACAAAATAATTTACAAGACTAAATACCATGGAACACGGTGAAATAGGCAATTGAAAAATGCTTTTGTAGATATGTTATAATCCCACACAAGTACTCATCGTTTCCCTTAACACCACTTGAAACTTGTGGCTCCACACGTTGATCTCACTAATACACGTTTATTTCATGGACTTTCCTTGAATATGTGCAGCAACTCTTTGATTATCACCTTTAAAATAATTTTACCATATCATTTATTCCAAACGTGATGTATTAAAATCAATAACACCAATAAGAGCTCTCGTTACAATTGCTCCTACTCCATATGTGATGACAAACAATTCCTTCTTTTGCTTTGACCTACACATAACCATTATAAGAATTATATGTTCTGTTTTAACAACTGAAAAAAAGAAGAGCAAAAAACAATTTATTTTGTTATATTGGTTGGGTATCAACATCTTTATTCTGCAAATTCAAACAATTTTAGTTAATAGTTGAACTTAGTAATACGTAGTTGAACCTAGTAATGAACCTAGTAATATGTAGTTGAACCTATGTAAATTCTTTTGTCCACATAGGATTTTTGATGCTAAAATCGACAATCCTGATACACTCTCCAATTGTTCAATGTTCCAAAAGCATTCAATATAGAATTAAAAACAAATGAAAAGGGAGAAAGAGAGTTGGGACTAAATCCTAACAAGAGACGAGATTGTAATGTGATTCATGACTCAACTAAGGGATAGTTACGCCTTATTGCTTGTAATTCGTCTCCTTCCCTTTGTTTTCTTCCGGTTCTCCCAATTCTGGCACTGTAGAGAGCGAAAATACTTTATTTTGGTTTGGATACATTATCGTTGGAGTCGTTGTCGGATGGAGTAGGAACAAGTGCTGGTTCAGGAGCTGGATAATAAGATGGTGGAGATGGTGATGGAGCCAAGGGAGTACTAGTTGAGGATGATGTGGTGGATCTGGTGGTGGTGAAGGAGAATTTACTTCTGGTGATGAAGGATTCCGATGAAGAATTCCATCGATAAAGAGTTGGTGACCACGAGAATCATAAGGAAGAGACCCAAGATCTACCATAGCCGCCGATCCACCACTTTCCTGAAAAAACTGAAATCAAAATTTTGGAGAAGAAGATGAAGTCGGAATCGTCATCGGCAAAAAGGAAAAACATTTTTTTTCTTATTTCTTATTTCTTTATTTTTGTAATTTGGTATTTTAATATTTCGGTCGGGTCGGATTAGTGAATATCGGATATTATCCTGGTTGGGTTGGTAATTATTTCAACTTTTTAAAGGCTTCATTGTATTTCCTACGTTTTCTACTTAAAAATAAATCAATAATAATTCATTATTTAAAAGATGGCAAATTGGCGTCTGGTTCAATGATTTGTGGCAAATTGGCTATTCTTTCGCCAAATGTTTACCTAAACAAGCTCTCGGACCAGCATTAAAAGCCATGAACTTGTACGTCATACTCATGTCTTAGACTTCCATTAAATCAATATCTCTAGTTTGAAATACGATATGCGTCATCTTCCCATACAGATCTCATTTCTCTTCTTTTTGTTTCTAATGTAAAATTTGTTCAAACCAAATAACTGTTTAGTACAATGAATGCAACTTGTTTTTGATGGTTTCTAGCTTACAATTAATACTGTAAGGTTTGCGCTAAATACTTTTTTTTTTATCTATTTAATTTAATGATTTTAAATGTGAAAAACTAAACATCTGTATGTCAATTTCTGGTTCGTAGTCTCGTTGAGAGCCAAGTAAATAAACAAACAAATTTGTGCAGCAAGCAAGTAGGAAATAAAAAAACTAATTTTCAAGAGCAAAAGATAAAATTGTATAAATGACAAAACCAAATGTGTACATAATAATCTTTTAAATGAGGAAAAACTATGTCATAAAAGTAAATCTTAATTTCTGTAAGATTTACTTTTTTTTTTTTCTTTTTGAAATCTTACAGAAATTAAGTTAAATATTAATTTCCAAATTCTGTAATTAAAAGATTTACTTCTCTTAGCGCTTTTATTTTATTTTTAACCGATTATACGCCAAAAAAGCCCAAAACCCTAGTTTTTTTTTATCTCTTAGATATATATATATATGCTCATCAGGAAATAAACAAAAAACGTGAAAGACACAGCAGCAGATCCTGAAAGTCAAACTCCCCTGTTGCAACACGAACACGATGAGGAAGGAAAGAAGATGGAGTCAAATGTGGGTCTTATTGATGTGTATATTGGGCCTCCGAAACTTGAATAAACAAAGCCCATCTCGAAATATATAGATCTTCTAGATTAATCTTTATATTTATGTATTTTCTATAAATTATGTATCACGACAATCATCTAAGGGAAATTTGGCAAAATAGGTTCAAAAAACTCTCCTCTTGTCCACATAAACTTTTTCACCATATTTTGTCCTACTACACTTTATAATGCTAAATTTGCCAAATTTACCCTTCAAAATAGAGATTAATATATTTTTAACATAAAGATTAACAATATACAAAAATCGTATTTTTTTTTAGAAGAATAACAAAGAAAAAAAGAGAATTGGTTTAATAAATGAAAAAAAAATCATTATTAGTTTTAGAATTAATAATGAGGAAAATAAATTTTTTTTTTTTAAATAAAATTTAGAGAAAAATCTTGAATTTATTTTAAATAATAGTTTAAATTTTAGATATATCAGAAAGAAATATATTTGAAAGACAAGAAAAGATATTTCAATAGATATTTATACTTGGAAATACATATTATTTTCAAAATATACTAATGTTTATCATCAATATCAATCAAACTCTATAAATAACATTTTACTTGAAGATTTTTTTTCTTTTTTTTGTTATAAAATAAAAACTATTTAGAATTATCTTTAGAATAACAGAAAATAATGTTTTCAACTGAAATAATTTTAAAATAACATAAATGAATTTTAAAACAATTTTTAAGTCTAAAAATATTGAGGGTATGAGAAGAAGAAAATAAGGAAACCGCTAGATTTGAAAATATTTTTTAAAGATTTACTTACTATATTAGTTTAGATTCTCCTAGATTCTCGCAAAAAAATAATTTCTACGGTCGGTAGAATTTTGTGCGATTTCTAGAAAGTGATTTCTACGGATGGTAGAACATGGTGAAAGTACCAGATAACGTTTTCTACGGAATAGTGGAAAATACAATAACCGTAGATTGTCTTTTCTACGGGTGGTAGAAACGTGAACGCAAGTCAGAAAACATTTTCTACCATTAGTAGAAATGTGAACATATATTAGATCTCATGTTCTACGAGTCGTAGAATACTGAACACACCGTAGAAATCATATTCTACTGCCAGTAGAAAAGAGAACAACAAGTAGAATATGAATTCTACTTTGAATATTTGGAAAAGGTAAAAAATTTTTAAAATATATATTTAAGACATCTTAAAAAAAAAAAAAATGTCATAACATTCTCCATGTTTTTCCTTTCTATGTTATGATTTTTTTTTTAAAAAATGGCATTTAAAAACATTTATTTCATATTTATATATATTTTACAAGGGTATTGAAGTCAAAAAATGGTAAATTTCAGAAAAGGTCTATTGGGACAAATGGATAGTTGTTTGAGCCTATATTCACAAATCTCCCATCATCTAAGGTATGCTGAACGAAATAAAAAGTTCTTCTCCAACACTTTTTTGATTTCTTTCATGGTATCAGAGATCTTCTAAAACCCTAACAGGTGCTGTAATGGCGGAAGCTCTCGATCCTTACCCATTTCCTTCCAACCTTCATGTTGCTAGTTCAGTCACTTTGAAGCTCAACGAGACTAACTATCTCTTATGGAAGACACAATTTGAAGCTCTTCTCCGTAGCCAGAAGCTTCTCGGTTTTGTTAATGGTCAAGTAAGTGCTCCACCAGCTACTGTTACTACTGTTGTGAACGGTGTTGCTGTTGAAACACCGAATCCGGCGTTTGAAGCTTGGAATTGCACATATCAATTGATTAAATCTTGGATTTTTGGTACCCTCACTGAAGAGGTACTTGGATATGTTCACGGTCTGGCCACGTCTCAAGATGTTTGGCTGTCTCTGGCTGATAACTTCAATAAGAGTTCTGTTGCTCGTGAATTCGATCTCCGTCGTCGTCTTTTAACTACTTTCCACTAAAGACAAGGATTTTCTTACCTATTGCCGTGAGTTTCGCACTATTTGTGACCAGCTTACACTACAAGAAAACAGGCTCATTGCGAAGGAACTTTGCGATGGAAAATTTCCGTCGCAAATTTGCGACGGATTTGCGACGGTTTTGCGACGGACTACGAAGCCATCGCAAATCCGTCGCAATTTTGCGACGGAATTGTTTCCGTCGCAAATTTGCGACGGTCTTGCGATGGCATTGCGATGGATTTGCGAAGTCACCGCAAATCCGTCGCAACTTTGCGATGGAAATCTTTCCGTCGCAACTTTGCGATGGTATTGCGATGGAATTGCGAGGGATTTGCGAAGTCATCGCAATTCCATCGCAAGTTTGCGACGATTTTGCGATGGAAACCTAAAAATTAAACAGTCCATCGCATTTCCGTCGCAACATTGCGATGGACTACGATGATTTCGCAATTCCCTCGCAAAATTGCGACGGAATTGCGATGGAAACCTAAAAATTAAACATTCCTTCGCAATTCCGTCGCAATTCCGTCGCAAAATATGATGTTGTTGGATAGTAGTAGAGAAGATGTGGATTTATATCCGAGAGTGAAAGATAATCCACTGAGGTGTATTAGGTATGACGTTGATAACGGAGGATACGATATATAAGCGCTTATATATCGTATCCTCCGTATCAACTTCATACCTAATACACCTCAGTGGATTATCTCTCTCTCTCGGATATAAATCCCCATATTCTCTACAGCTATCCAACAACATCATATTTTGCGACGATCCATTTAGAATCCCTACCATTATTACCTTTAGTAGCATATTGGAGGGAATATCAGTTTGCTCAACATTATCTATCACAATCCTCCAATAGATTTACCCCAAGACGATTCACCTCCATCTCATTTATCCCCTGTTGATCCTCGGTGGAAATTAGATAATTAGGAAGAGATCAACGTACCGTCATCCTTCTTAATTATCTCATGTCCACAGAGATTCAACATGGGGTAAACAAGGTGGAGGTGGATTTTCTTAGGGTAAAAAAGAAAATCCACCGTGGTGTAAAAAGATGATTGTACACCCGGCTAGCTTCGTAACTCATTTTTTTGGTGTTTTTTTTTTTCTCTCTCTTTTTTTCTTCTTTTTCTCTTCTCTTTGTATTGGTGTGAATTGTGACGTGAGTTCGTCGGCTATTTATAGAATCAGAAATTTGTTTGCGATGGATTTGCGATGGGATTTTGCGACGGATTTGCGAGGGAAAAAAAATTGCGAGGGAATAGCGACTGTTTTGCGACGACTTTGCGACGGACTTGCGACGGAAACTTCCATCGCAATGAGTTAGGTGAACTTCGTTTAACACGTGCGCACCTAACTCATCGCATGTCGGCCAACCACTTTCCCTCGCAAATCCATCGCAACATTGCGACGGAATTGCGATGGAAATCCCCTATTCCATCGCAATTCCGTCGCAATAATGCGATGGATTTGCGATGGAATGGGACATTTCCGTCGCAAATCCGTCGCAATATTGCGATGGAATTTTTGGTTTAGGGTTTAGGGTATATAAAGTTCTAAATGCGGACTAATTAGCGTTTTGTAGATTACTGTTTATGTTTATTAAAGGGTGAATGTGAATATGATAAATGTTATATATATATTGATAATACATTTGTACGTATAGGTATACATATCATTCGTGTTTAACGAACATCTTCCGTAATGTTTAATATATCATAAGCTTAAATGAGTTCGATACCGTAAGGAGTTTCAGAGAAATATATTTTATTAGTGTAGATCGTTTAAAATTCAATTATCAGTTACAAATGTAGGATTTTGTTATCGTACACACTTTTCTTTTGAAAAGACGAAACCCTAAACCCTAAATTTTTTTTGTATCCATCGCAATTCCCTCGCAAAATTGCGAGGGAATTGCGAGGGACAAAAAAATTCTTTGTTTCCTCGCAAATCCGTCGCAATATTGCGACGGAATTGCGATGGAAGAGAAGATTTCCATCGCAATTCCGTCGCAATATTGCGACGGATTTGCGAGGGAAAGTGGTTGGCCGACATGCGATGAGTTAGGTGCGCACGTGTTAAACGAAGTTCACCTAACTCATTGCGATGGAAGTTTCCGTCGCAATTCCGTCGCAAAGTCGTCGCAAAACAGTCGCAATTCCCTCGCAAATTTATTTCCCTCGCAAATCCGTCGCAAAATCCCATCGCAAATCCATCGCAAACAAATTTCTGATTTTATAAATAGCCGACGAACTCACGTCACAATTCACACCAACACAAACGAAAAACAAAGAAGAGGAAAAAAAAAAAAAAGAGAAGAAGAGAAAAAGAGGAAAAAAAGAAAAAGACGAAGAGAAAACCAAAACACTAAAAAAATGAGTTACGGATTATACGAGTTACGAAGCTGGATGTACAATCAAAGAGATCCGGTGACCGGCGAAGTGACGAGAGAGTTTGTTGAAGGATTACATGGATTCTTTAACCAAGCACGAAACGAACCACAGGCAATGCAAACTGGTAAAATATTTTGTCCCTGTGCGAAATGTAGGAACAAAAAATATATCGCTGTTGATACTGCTAAAACACATGTATTTAATAGAGGGTTTGTTCCAAACTATTATGTATGGTATTTTCATGGGGAAAATCATTATAATACTACGCACTATGAAGCGGGAAATAGTGGTTCGAGTCAAAGGGTACCGGTTGAGGAACATAATTATAACGCTAGCTACGATTATGGTCATCCTGATATATTGGGGAATGATGGTGGGTATCAGCAAGGGAATAGGTTTCATGATATGGTTACAGATGCATTTCATGAAACTACCCCTGTTTTTGCTGATAATCCACCGGAAGCAATTTTGGAAGAACCCAACATCGATGCACAAAAGTTTTACGATATGTTAGATGCTGCAAATCAACCACTTTACGAGGGGTGTAGAGAGGGAATTTCTAGATTGTCACTAGCAGCTAGGATGATGACAATTAAAAGTGAAGATAACAGCAGCGAAAGTAACATGGATAAGTGGGCTGGACTATTTCAAGAGTATTTACCGGAAGATAATCTGTCTGCTGGTAATTACTATGAAATACAGAAGTTGGTTGCGGGTCTTGGGTTACCTTACGAAATGATTGACGTATGCATTGACAATTGCATGATTTTCTGGAAAGATGATGATAAGCTGCAGGAATGTCGATTTTGTGGGAAGCCGAGATACAAACCCACTACTGGAAGGAGGCGGGTCCCTTACCAACGTATGTGGTACTTGCCAATCACTGAAAGATTGAAACGGTTATACCAATCGGAAATGACGTCGGCGTCAATGAGATGGCATGCAGAACATTCCACACATCATGGAGAGATAACACATCCCTCAGATGCAAAGGCGTGGAAACACGAGATTTTTGTGCATGCAGCATATTTGATAATCTTGCCCGCCAAACTTACCCTGGTCGAGAAGAGCATGAGTATGAGGTTTACAAAGAACGTGACTTTGCTGGATGGTTAAAATACTATGTAAGTGCTCTTCAAATTACTGATATATAAACTAAAACCTAATTAACACTATATATAATAATTAATGTGTGTGATTGTACCACTTGTTTTTATTCAGGTGAGAGAGGGCTATCATCCGGAACAAATACCGCTGTGGTTGCATGAGATTGTGAACTCTCCAATAGGACAGATCACTACAGCACCAATGTACTGTACTCGCGGGTACATTTTCCATACGTACAAGCATGGCATGAAGAAGTCGACCGCAAATTATGGTATTCATGTCCCGGGCGAAACAGAATTCTACGGAGTTTTGCAAGAGATCATCGAGGTCACATACCCAGGAATTATAAACTTGAAATGTATTATGTTCAAATGTGATTGGTATGATCCGACACCAGGTCGAGGGGTTCGCAGAAACGAAACGGTAGGTGTCACCGATGTAAATGCAGGCCGAAAATTTTCCAAGTTCGAACCCTTCATCCTTGCATCGCAGGCAGAGCAAGTGTGTTTCATTCCTTATCCTCGAATTAGGCAAAGACGAGAGACTTGGTTATCGGTCATAAAGGTCAATCCAAGAGGTTATGTATTTGGTTTAGACGATGAAGTGGCCATGCAGCATGACAGAGTTGCAGAAGTTTCAAACCCGATCGAATCCACAGAAAATATCATACACGTTGACCCCGAGAATAGAGAAGTTGAAGACGTCGTCGACGATACAAGTGAAGATGGAGAAGCCGATGAATTCGAAGAGTCTGCGAGTGATGAAGAAGAACGGGAGCACAGTGAAAACTCTTACGTATCTGAAAATGATGATGAAAATGATGATGAAAATGATGATGAAAATGACTTTGTTTAATTTTGAGGTTTTTCTTTGAATTATGTTTTTGCGTCAGTTCCGATGGTAGGTGTCACCGACGTAAATGCAAACCGTAAATATCTCAATTTGTATTTCCGTCGCAAAATTTTCATTGTCACTTGATGACGGCGCTTCTGTTAACCGTACACTCTTCCACCGACTTCCTAAGAAACCCCAATTCCTCTCCTGTTTCTTCGATTTGCCTCTTAAATTCTTCAGCTTTGTGAGTTAGTGATGAAAGTTGATGAATTTAAGAGGCAAATCGATGGAAAATGAGAGGGATTGGGGTTTCTTAGGAAGTCGGTGAAAGAGTGTACGGTTAACAGAAGCGCCGTCATCAAGTGACAATGAAAATTTTGCGAAGGAATTGCGATGGAATTGCGATGGATTATGTAATTTTTGAGTTTCCATCGCAATTCCGTCGCAAATTTGCGATGGAATTGCGATGGAATATAAAATTTCTGAAAGTCCATCGCAATTCCATCGCAAATTTGCGACGGAATTGCGATGGATTATGTGATTTTTGGGTTTCCATCGCAAATCCATCGCAAATTTGCGATGGAATTGCGACGGAAACTCAAAAATTACAGTTTTAGGGTTTAGGGTTTAGGGATTTTCGTATAGCAAGGGTAATATAATCTTATTTTGTACTGTATAATTGAACCCAAAAAGCTTTTCACTAAATAAAATAGGTTTCTCTTCAACTCCGTAGATATCAAGCTCATTGAAGCTTACAACGTATATAACAGTACAAACGGTTTTGTTGAAACATCGACTATATATATATATATATATATATATATATATATATGTATGAATGTTAAATATCTATAGGAATATTGAAATTCATTCACTAATAAGCATATATATTCATTATCAACAAACCCTAAACCCCCCGTAGTCAAATCACTAAACCGTAAACCCTAAACAAGTTTCCATCGCAATTCCGTCGCACAGTTGCGACGGATTTGCGACGGAAATGCCCCGTTCCCTCGCAATGCCGTCGCAAAACGGGAGCCCTAATTGTTGCGACGGAATTGCGAGGGAACGGGGCATTTCCGTCGCAAATCCCTCGCAACGTTGCGACGGAATTGCGATGGAAATGCCCCGTTCCCTCGCAATTCCGTCGCAACAATTAGGGCTCCCGTTTTGCGACGGCATTGCGAGGGAACGGGGCATTTCCGTCGCAAATCCGTCGCAACTGTACGACGGATTTGCGACGGAATATATTTCCTATATATCTGCGCGGATCGGTTTGAGCGAAGCTCAAACCAACTCTCTCTCTCTCCCAAATCCGTCGCCGACCGAACCCGCCGAACCGCCGACCGAACCCGCCGAACCGCCGACCGAGCCGCAGCCCCGACCGACCCCGCCGGACCGCCACGCCGCTTCTCCTCGGCCTCCCGTCGCCCGACCCCGCCGACCCGCAGCGATGACCGACCCCGCCGGACCGCCACGCTGCTTCTCCTCGGCCTCCCGACGCCCGACCCCCGCCGCCCCGCAGCCCCGCCCGACCTCGCCGCCCCGCAGCCCCGCCCGACCCCGCCGGACCGCCACGCCGTTTCACCTCGGCCTCCTCGGTTTCCACGCCGCCGCCACACCTCCACGCCGTACCGCCACGCCGTTTCACGTCTCCTCGGTTTCCAGATCTGGTAAATCGAATTTTTCAATTAAAAATTTAATTATTAGTTTAGAATTTAGAATTTAGAATTTAGAATTTAGAATTTAGAATTTAGAATTTAGAATTTAGAATTTAGAATTTAGAATTTAGATTTTAGATTTTAGATTTTAGATTTTAGATTTTAGATTTTAGATTTTAGATTTTAGATTTTAGATTTTAGATTGAAAATTGTAATTATTAGATTAGTTTTAGAATATAGAATTTTAGATTTTAGATTTTAGATTGGAAATTGTTATTATTAGATTAGTTTTAGAATTTAGAATTTTAGATTTTAGATTGAAAATTTTAATTATTAGATTAGTTTTACATTTTAGATTGAAAATTGTTTGTATTAGATTGGAAATGTGATTATAATAGTTTTAGTAAGAATTTTTGGAGTTCTTTGAGGTTTAATTTGTTCATTTGATTAGATTAATTTCGGAATTTTAAATTTTAAATTTTAGATTGGAAATTTTAATTATTAGATTAATTTAGAATTTAGAATTCTAGATTTTAGATTTAAAATTTAAACTATTAGATTGGAAATGTGATTATAATAGTTTTGGAAGTTACAATATTTCTAACTGTTTTAGTTTCTAGAATTTAATTTGTTAATGTGATTAGATTAATTATAGATTTTAGAATTTTATATTTTAGGTTAGTAATTTCAATTATTAGTTTATAGTAATTTTATAAAAATTGTGTGATAATTAGAATATTTTTTTGGAATAATTTTTTTAAAATTGCTAATTTCACTTTTTTATATGTTGCAGATGGAGCAACAAAACTCTTATCGGCAGTTCCTGAGTCAGGGATCCGGAGGTTCCGGGGGTTCCCGTGGTGCTCGTTCTGCTTCCGTGTCTCTTGGTCATGGGAACCCTACTAGTAGTTCCCATGGTTCTACGGGCCGGGAGGAGCAGCAGACCCGGTCTCGGTCTCCATCCCCACCTCGTCCCTCAGCCGTACTTGAGGCCAGATTTGAGGCCTCTAGAGCCCCATTTTATGCGGCGGTTAGGGAGATATTAGATGAGCCTGGTCATCATCACCTCCCTAACCTTCATCCACACCGCCCACCGAAGACTTTCTGGTATATATTTTTAATTTTTATAGTTTTTGTTTTATTTTATATTATACATTTTGTAAAGTTAAAGTCTATTGTTATCTTTTTCAGGTTCACTAATGATTCATCCGTCGCTTCTGCGGTTACGGAAGTTTTTGAAAAGGATTACAAAGATCCTATTGCCCGGTGGAGGGATGTAAAGGAACCCGTTCTTCAACGCTGGTTCACTACTTTTGCGGTAAGTACGAGTTTGATTCGTATTTACTTTTTAAAAATATTTTTTAATTGCTAATAACTAACATTGTATTATTGTTATTTGATTTTTTTTTTCAAGCGCAAGTATCACTGGGAATCTGGTTTTACCGCCGTAGTCTACCATGAGTTCTGTGCCAAAGTCCGTGATCGGTTGCCTGATATGGTTTCTCGGTGGAAGAAGTTGTGGCTCGTTAAGGGAGATGACGCCAAGCCAACTCACTTTGACCCGAACGTGTGGGCTGGCTTGGTTGCATATTGGTTGGATCCTGACCACCAGAAGAGGAGTGGGAACAGTAAGGCCGCTCGAGCGAAGAGCAAACATTCTACTCATCGCTCCGGCCGAACTTCATTCTTAGCCCGCGGCCGAATGCTTGTAAGTTTTTGTCAAATTATTTTTACAAAAATATTTTTATTTCTTTTATTTTTTTTTTCATTTTTTCTGTATTTATCTAATCAAAATTTACTTCATAGGCCGAGGAAAGAGGGGAATCAGAGACGGATTTGCTGGAAGTTCTCGCGTATACAAAACGGAGGCCGGATGGCACTTTCTTGGATGACGATTCTGAGGAGCTCTACAACGACGTCAACTCAAAACTACAAGAGTTGACTCAGAATGATGATCCCGACAGCATCGGTTCTGGTTCTTCTGTGGCCGTAAAGAACAAGCTTTTTGTTCAGGTAAATTTGTATCATATTTTTTTAGTTCAACTTATTTTTTACCTATGTATATTGTTGGTTTATTAATTTCAATGTTTTTTTTGGTTTTCAAGTCCGCTCCCCGTAGAAAGGGGAAGATGATTGGGGTTGGTTCTCTTCAATCCCAAATCGATACTGGGAGCGGTTATGTTTGCGGTTCCGCTTCAAGTCAGCTTCAGGATTCCAACGAAGTCGCTACGTTGAAGGAGAAGTTGACTGCACAGGAGACGAAGGTTGCCCTGTTCGAACAGATGTTCGACTATTTGGGCAACTCGGATCCGAAGCTCAAGGAGCTTATGGACCGTTTGCGTCAACAACAGGACGGACAGGGCGGATCGGGACAGGGCGGATCGGGACAGGGCGGATCGGGACCATCGGACGAATTTTAGTTTCCGTTTTTTTTGTCTATTTTTAATTTTATTTATGAATAATTTTTATGATATTTGAATTAATATTTTATTTAATTTTCTTCTTTTAATTTTTATTTTCTTTAAATTAAAAATTAAAATAAAAAATCAATTAAACAATTACGAAATTAAAATTAAAAAAAAAAATTAATTATCACTTGCGACGGAAATGGTTCCCTCGCAACTTTGCGACGGAAATTATTCCGTCGCAAATTTGCGAGGGAACCATTTCCGTCGCAAATTTGCGACGGCATTATTCCGTCGCAAATTTGCGAGGGAACCATTTCCGTCGCAAATTTGCGACGGAATAATGCCGTCGCAAATTTGCGAGGGAACCATTTCCGTCGCAAATTTGCGACGGCATTATTCCGTCGCAAATTTGCGAGGGAACCATTTCCGTCGCAAGTTTGCGACGGAATAATGCCGTCGCAAATTTGCGACGGAAATGGTTCCCTCGCAAATTTGCGATAGAGTGATTTCCGTCGCAAATTAATCGCAACTTGGCGACGGAGTAGATGCCTTCGCAAATCCGTCGCAAGTTTGCGACGGCGTAAATCCGTCGCAAACTTACGACGGATTTGCGACGGAACAGGCATTGCGACGAACGATTTGCGACAGAACTTTTTTACTCGCAATTCCGTCGCAAATGGTGATTTGCGACGGAATTGCGACGTTATTTTCCGTCGCAAATGGCCTATACTTCTTGTAGTGTTAGTGCTATTGGAAAACCAGTTGAGGAATCTATGAAGATCTTCACTTTTCTGAATGGGTTGTCACGAGAGTTTGATCCCATCTCCACTGTAATTCAGAGTTCCTTGTCCCGATTTCCACCGCCTACGACGTTGTCTCCGAAATCTCGGGATTTCACACACGGCTTCAATCGTATGAGACGCCGGAGGAAGTAACTCCGTTTACGGCTTTTCAAGTCCAAAAATCAAACTATTCTCACCCTGGACAACGTGGTCGTGGTCGTGGTCATTCGTCATCTCTATTTGGTAGTCGCGGTCGTGGTGGTTTTTCTACTCGAGGCAGAGGTTTCTCACAACAAGTCAACCCCTCTGGATGGAATCAGTCTCAGTCTTCTGACGGAAATCAAAACAATCGTCCAATGTGTCAAATCTGTGGTCCTATGGGGCACACTGCACTGAAATGTTGGAATAGGCTTGATCATGCCTATCAGAGTGATGATGTACCTAAAGCTCTTGCTGCTTTACACATTTCGGATGATTCAGGGATGGAGTGGTACCCTGATTCAGGTGCTACAGCTCACATCACCGCATCAGCCTCTTCCCTTCAAAATCCGACTCCTTATCATGGATCAGACATGGTGCTAGTTGGTAACGGGAATCAGCTTCCCATAACACATGTTGGGTCAACGGTCATCACTACTCCTCAAGGTAGTATTCCTTTACGTGATGTTCTGGTTTGTCCATCAATTCATAAATCTTTGCTATCTCTTTCAAAATTATGTGATGATTATCCTTGTGGAGTGTTTTTTGATGCTAATCGGGTATATGTGATTGATTTACAAACTCAGAAAGTGGTGACCAAAGGACCTCGCAATGATAACCTTTATGTGTTGAAGAACTCGGATTTCGTGGCTTTTTACTCAAATCGACAGGTGGTTGCTAGTGATGTGGTGTGGCATAGACGACTTGGTCATGCAAATCCTCAGGTTCTTCAACACTTAAAGAGCAGCAAGATGATTACTACTAATAAGAGCGGCACATCCACCATCTATGAGTCTTGCCAGATGGGAAAGACTTAGAGATTACGGTTTTTTGCTTCTTTATCTAATGCTTTGGTGCCTCTTGATAGAATCCATTGTGATCTATGGGGACCGTCGCCTATTGTATCAAATCAAGGTTTCAAGTACTATGTTGTTTTTGTGGATGATTTTTCTCGGTATTCATGGTGGTTTCCGCTCAAAGCAAAGTCTGACTTTTATCGAGTTTTTGTCGCTTTTCATAAGCAAGTTGAAAATCAATACAACAAGAAAATCAGAGTGTTTCAGAGCGACGGCGGGGGTGAGTTTACGAGTAACGTGTTCCGGAAATATTTAGTAGATCATGGGATTCGACATCAGTTGTCATGTCCCTCGACACCTCAACAAAATGGTCTAGCAGAACGTAAACATCGACACTTGACGGAGCTTGCTCTCTCCATGATTTTTCAGAGTAAGACTCCTTTTAAATATTGGGTGGAGGCCTTTTACACGGCCAACTTTGTGAGAAATTTGCTTCCATCTCCATCCTTGCAATTCAAAAGTCCATATGAATTACTCACAGAGCAAAAACCAGATTACTCTTTTCTTCGTGTGTTTGGAGCTGCTTGTTATCCATGTCTTCGACCGTACACGAATCATAAGTTTGATCCCCGGTCTCTCCAATGCATTTTTCTGGGATATCATGATCAATATAAGGGATATCGTTGCTTATATCCTCCCACAGGAAGAATATATATTTCTCGTCATGTTATTTTTGATGAAGACATTTTCCCTTTTGAAGACCGTTATCGAAACTTTGTGGAGCCTTATACAACACCGCTGCTCAAGGCATGGCAGTCAGCACCATCTCCACCTACTCTCCTTCCATCACTTCCGGTGGCTCGTTCTTCTCAAGTTACTGAAAACGTTTCTCAGTCTTCTGATTCTGAAGATGATCATGTTACTTCGTCCTCTATAGCTCCATCCTCCTCTTCTCAATTCATGTGATGGTAATGTTAATCCAGGGTGTGAGCATGAAGTTCCGAACGATGATCTGGTTCTTGAACGATGATCTGGTTCTTGAACCTGAGGTTGCGCCCTCTGTGTCTTCTGCTCCGTCGTCGCAATGTACTCATCGTATGACCCACGCCTCCAACGTGGAATAAGTAAACTGAATCCTCTTTATGCTTTACTTACACGAGTAGATCTTCCCACCATTCCAACCACAGTTGAATCTGCTCTCCAACATGACGAGTGGACTAATGCTATGGGAGAAGAAATGGATTCTCAAAATCAGGCTGGAACATGGTCATTGGTTCCTTTTAATCCTGATATGCATGTCCTTGGTTGTCGGTGGATTTTCACGGTAAAGCTCAAGGCTGACGGCTCTCTTGACAAACTTAAAGCTCGGTTGGTAGCTAAAGGTTTTGCTCAGGAGGAAGGTGTAGATTTTCTTGAAACCTACAGCCCGGTGGTTAGGACAACAACCATTCGTGTGGTACTTGGAGTTGCTGTTGGAAAAGATTTGTCTATAACTCAATTGGACGTTAAAAATGCATTTCTTCACGGTGAACTCGAAGAGGAAGTTTTTAGGGAACAACCTCTAGGTTTCGTAGATCATGCATATCCTAATCATGTGGGCAAGCTGCACAAAGTTCTTTATGGCCTCAAACAGGCTCCGCGTGCTTTGTTCAATAAGTTTACCAATTTTCTCATTGAGTTTGGTTATTCTTGCAGTAATGCGGATCCGTCTTTGTTCACCTATCATCGTGGATCTCAAACTCTTATTTTACTGCTATATGTTGATGATGTTTTACTCACAGGAAGTTCTCCCGAGCTGGTCAATACTTTGATCCACGAACTAAGTACCCAATTTTCTATGAAGAATCTCGGTCTTGTCCATTACTTCTTGGGTATACAGGTGCAACCTCATGACTAGGCTTGGGACTTCGGGTACCGTTCGGGTCCGGGTCTATCGGGTATATGAAGTTTATACCCATATAGGTTCCTAAGGAGTTTCGGTTCGGTATTGGGTCGGTATTTTCGGTTTCGGGTCGGTTCGGGTCCATAATTCTAAGAGCAAATATTACCTAAAAAAATTTCGGTTATGGTTCGGATTCGGGTATTTCGGGTATTTATTAGCCAAAAACCTAAAAAATATATCTGAAAAACCCAAAAATATATTCAAAATCTCGGAAAATATTCACGAAAACCCCAAAAATATCTGAAAATCTGAAAAATTAAATGAAAAAATCAAAAAATTGTAATATATCCGAAAACTCATAGAAATATTCAAAAAAAAAAAACAATTATAATTCGGGTCATTCGGGTAACCCGATCGGGTATCGGTTCGGTTCGGGTAATACCCGATACCCACAGGTATTTAAATATTTTACCCATTGGGTAAATTGTCTTATATCGGTTCGGTTCGGTTTCAGATATTTCGGTTCGGTTCGGGTCCGGGTTTCGGGTTTCGGGAAAAAGTCCTAGGCCTACTCATGACAAAGGATTGTTTCTTAATCAATCTGCATATGCTGAAGAAATCTTATATGAAGCGGGAATGGCGTATGCAAACCCGATGCCTACACCACTTCCAACTCGTCTTGATTCTGCTTATAAGGATACTAAGTTGTTCCCGGATCCTACCTTTTTCCGGAGTATTGCAGGGACGTTGCAATATTTGACATTGACGCGGCCTGATATTCAATTTGCCGTGAATTTTGTTTGCCAGCGAATGCACTCCCCAACTGTGACTGATTTTTCTCTTCTCAAGCGGATTGAAACAACCAGTTTTTTTTTTTTTTTTTTTAATAATTAAATTAAACAAATCTCGAACTCAGCAATGCGGAAGTCAAATAACAATAAATCAATAAAATGAATAATCAATAATTCAAACCAGTTCAGCAAATAATTCCAGAAACGTAATTAAACTCTAGCAACCTAAACACCAGGTTAACTACCAACTTAAACAATAATTCAATAAACCAATATCCCTATCATCCCCCTCTCCTACCTCGATCCCGCGGTCACACATTCCTGTTACATGCATCACATTAAAATAGAGATGCGTGAGTATTATCATAAATACTCAGTGAGACGGTCATTCCGTCTACAGGCCAATTACGCCAACCACTAGACAATACAGTAATCAATAACAACAATAAACAATATTATCGACAATAACCAGCAACAATAACTTTCAACAATAGACAACAATATCAAAACTCGCGCAACAGTATTAGTGTCGACCGACACCAAAAAGGTGTCGCTCGACACCTACCCGAAACCCATAAACCAACAGCGACGAAACAGTGCGAAACTAGCATAAAAGCATCCAATCAATGGGATTCAACCTCCATATAAGATCAAACACGCTAACAACTTAGGAACAGCTCGAGAACACAACAATAAACCCAAATACCACGAAATCTCTGGTGATTCACGGACCTACGGTCACGCACTCTCCTTAGAATGGATTGAACAGGGAAGAACAAGAGAGAAGATGAAGAACACAAGAAATGCTCTTGATTTTCTCCAAATTCGTCAATCTCTTCATCAGTTTCTTCAAACACTCGATCGTCCGCATCGACAGATAAATCACCCACCAGGTCACCTTCGGGGAGAGGACCTATATTAGCTAATCCAGAGATGTTTTGTTGCAAGGGTTCATGATCAAACATCCCATAAACTTTTCCTCTTGGATTAATTGATGTCACTGTAATCCATGGATCTTGCTTGTTTTTCACTCGAGGATAGGGAATATAACACACCTAAACCATGAAAATTAAAGATCAAAATAGTTAAAAAAATACATTTCAATATAATAATAAATGAAACTAACCTGATCTGCTTGTGAAGCAAGGATAAATGGGTCGTATTGCTGTAAGCCTCTTTTGCCATTTATTGATGTAACACCAAACTGGTCATGTCGTACACCACTTCCAATCAATGGGTCATACCAATCGCATAAGAAGGCAACACATCTCAAATCTAATAATCCTGGATAATGAATTTCCAATATCTCGCGAAGAACACCATAATATACAAGATCACCAGACTGAGAAGATACCCCATAATCAGAAGTCGGTCTCATCCTATCGTCCTGAAAAATCTTAAATGCGTAACCTCTGGTGCAATACATCGTATGTGAGTTGGCGACAGTAATCGGGAATCGGCTCAACTCCTCCAACCATGTGGGAAATGCAATGCCTTTAGATGATTCCGTATATACCTAGATATTTGAGTTGAAATATAATATGAACATTTCTATCATCTCTTATGATCAAATTTATTAAAATTGATTTCACTTACATAATTATGCAACCAAGATCCAAACTTTCTTTGTTTTAGCTCGATAAGCTCATCCTCTGTTATTCCTGGGTAATTATAACGCATTTGGGCCTCATAGATCCTGTGACAGTGTATAATACATTATAATTAATTAAATATAAATTATATATTGTGTTAATTACCAGCATATTTAATTTGAGTTTAATTTAATACGTACCTCTCATATTCTTCAACCTTGTCGCAGTTTGTAAGAATATACATATGCATATGATTTTGCTCTTTAGCTGTTAGCTTTCGCTTCTTGCCTTTTCCATTAAGTCTTCCAATCTGGGAGAAGATGTTTGGAACATAGACTGGATAATGTGGTTTCTCGCCTCCATCATCGTGTCGTCCGGGTTTTCGACATTTTGTCCTGACTTGCGTGGGAAAGTAAAACTCTGCAAAATTAGAGGTCTCTTCATTGATGCTCTGCGCGATGATGGAACCCTCGACTCTGCTTAAATTTTTCACCTTTTTCTTGAGATGAAACATAAACCGCTCGTAAGGATACATCCAACGGTATTGTACGGGGCCCCCAAGTTCTGCTTCTCGAGGTAGATGAATAGGTAGATGTTCCATAACATCAAAAAAGGAATGTAGAAAAATAATCTCCAGATTGCACAATATTTCTGGAATCATATACTGGAGGTTTTGGATACCGGCTGTTGTCAGTGATCTTGCGCATATATCCCGGAAAAATGAAGCAATTGCTACAAAAAAAAAAAAAAAAAACCATTAAATAAAGATATTAATATATTATGAAAATAAATATTTAAAAGTAATAATCATATAAAATAAAATAAATAAATAAATATATTTAACAAATACCAGCAATTGCTTCATGGACATTACGTGGTAAGAAACCAGTAAAGGCAAATGGAAGGAGGTGTTGCATCACAACATGACAATCATGACTTTTCATCCCATAAAATTTTCCTTCTCCATGATCAATACAGTTTCGAAGGTTGGATGCATATCCATCCGGAAATCTGACCTTATCATCAATCCAATCAAAAAATTCCTCCTTTGCATTTGCATCTAAACGAAAAGCAGGGACCGGGGACTTCCCATTTTCTGAAACATGTAGCACCTGACGAGAACAATATTCTGGCAAATCTAATCTAGACTTCAGATTGTCCTTCGTTTTTCCTTTCACATTGAGAACGGTGTTCATTATGTTGTCGAAAAAATTCTTCTCAATGTGCATGACATCTAGATTATGTCTCAGCAGATGGTCTTTCCAATAAGGCAAATCCCAAAAAAAATACTTTTTTATGCCAATTGTGTAGGTCACCATAAGCGT
Source organism: Erythrophleum ivorense (assembly GCA_026724425.1). Taxonomy (NCBI): domain Eukaryota; kingdom Viridiplantae; phylum Streptophyta; class Magnoliopsida; order Fabales; family Fabaceae; genus Erythrophleum; species Erythrophleum ivorense. The sequence goes on from JAIUCV010000087.1 coordinate 4,251,243, forward strand.
CCACATGATCATGCCCGTTACCACCACATTCAACAGTCTTCTGTGCACTGAAATCTCTAAACTCAGTCAACATAAAATTTCCATCTACCTCAGGAGGTGGACCATCAATGTCATGACGATTCTTCCTGAACTTCGTCGTGCTCTGACGATAAGGATGATCTGCTGGAAGAAATCGCCTATGACAATCAAACCAACTCGTTTTCCGTCCGTGCTTCAATTGAAATGCTTTAGTGTTATCTTTACAATAAGGACATGATAACCTTCCATGAGTTGTCCATCCAGATAACATGCCATATGCTGGAAAATCGCTAATGGTCCACATAAGCACAAAACGCATCACAAAATTCTGCTGACAGGAAACATCAAATGCCTCAACACCATGCTCCCATAACATTTGCAGCTCATATATCAATGGTTGGAGAAACACATCCAATGCTCTCTTTGGATGCTCTGGTCCAGGAACAAGTATGTTAAGGAACAAGAACTCTCGTTTCATGCACAAAGTTGGCGGTAAATTGTAAGGTGTTAGAATTACTGGCCACAGTGAATATTGCCTCCCATGCTTCCCAAAAGGATTGAAACCATCAGTACTTAATCCAAGGTATACGTTCCTCGCTTCATACGCAAAACTCGGATACAAAGATTGAAAATGTTTCCATGCCTTGGCATCCGAGGGATGAGCAATTTCTCCATCCTTTACTGTATGCTCTGCATGCCATCTCATTGCATCTGCTGTGCGCTTTGATTGGTATAACCTCTTCAACCTATCTGTTATCGGCAAATACCACATCCGTTTTTGTGGAATTGGCACTTTTCCACTTCCTTCTTTATACCGAGATTTCTGACAAAAACGACATGTCGAACAGTGTTCGTCGTCTCTCCAATAGATCATACAGTTATCTATGCACACATCTATCATCTGATACGGCAATCCAAGACCACCAACAAGTTTCTGAACAGCGTTGTAGGATTCTGGTGAAAGATTATCCTCAGGCAGAAGGTCTTTCACTAATTCAGCCCACCCATCTACACACTCTTCACTCATATTGAAATCTGTCTTTAAACTCATCATCCTAGTTGCAGTTGATAAAGGAGAACAACCAACTTTACATCCATCATATAAAGGCTGTTTAGCAGCATCTAACATTTCAAAGAACCTCATAGCTTCTAAATTAGGCTCCTCCCCTCTATCTCCATACTCAGCAGACGATGGTATACTTTCACGAAACGCATCATTCACCATATCAACATAATCTACCGTTTCTACGTGATCCGTTCTAGGTGCTTCTAAGCTATCTCCAACATGTTGTTCAATAGTACTACCAAAATTCACCATTCCATCAGTTTCTCCATGATAATACCAAACCTTGTAACCCGGCACAAATCCATTACAATACAAATGTGACCAGACATCGTTTATCGCGACGTATCTACGATTCCGACAATTAGTACAAGGAAAATAAATTTTACCAGATTGTATGGCTTTCGGCTGTGTTGTCGCGATTCCCATAAATTGTTGCAAACCTTTTTTATACTCTTCTGTCAAAAATCCGGTTGCAGGAATTTGATGAGGTTGATCCATCCATGATCGAAAATAATCAACACGATCTGAAGAAGACATTAAGATCGAAGTTATTGGAGATTGTATTTTTTTCGTGTTGCAAGTGTTTTAGCTGTGGGAGAAGCGGCGATCATAAATATGGGTATCCGTCGGACATCCGTCGGAAATTTCCGATGGATTTCCGACGGCAATTACAAAATTAGGTTACAATCGCATAATTTAAAATTCTGATAGTATTCTGACAATAAATATGGGTATCCGTCGGAAATCGTCGGAAATTTTCGACGGATTTTCGACGACATTTACAAAATTAGGTTAAAATCGCATAATTTAAAATTCTGATAGTAATCCGTCGGAAGTCCGTCGGAAATTCCCGACGGTAATGTTTCCCTCAGAAATCCGTCGGAAAAGGCCGTGATTTCCGACGGACTATTTTCCGTCGGACATTTCCGACGGATTACTGACAACGTCTTAGACGTCGTTAAATCGTCGCTAATCCATCGGAAAAGGCCGAAAGAAAACGGTTCGTCGGAAATCACGGCCTTTTCTTGTAGTGTCCAGATCAAGCCAAAAACTCCAAGAATCTCCCAAAATCGCCTCTCTTTGCCTCTGCCTCGAAAAATGTGCCTCAAACACGGCTACAGTGTTTTTAATCGCGAGAATAGGGTTTCCTCGCCCTAAACCGGACAAAACCAGCCGAGTTGAATCGAACCGGTCGATTCCTCGATAACCGGTGTCGATCGACACCTTCCCATGTGTCAGTCGACACCACTCGACCAAACCAGCAAAACCGAACAACAATCGATTTAAACCGGAAATCGATTTCACTAACCGGTGTCGATCGACACCCTCATGGTGTCGCTCGACACCAACTAACCAGAAGTCGTTTTACACATTTTCCTAGACAATGCTTGAACCTTTAGACCGACTGCACAACAATCAAACAAGAACATGCACAGCCAACCCGAGATTCACACCGTATAGAGCATATGCAAACCACAACCGGTCACTTGGTGTCGTCCGACACCACTTCCAAAACAACACTCCAGGTTTACGGATATTACACGGAATCTCCGCTACGTTCGGGGTACCTCCACCATGGGGCTTAATCTTCACAAAGACAGTTCTCTGTCACTCACTTCCTTTAGTGACAGCGACTGGGCGGGCTGTCAAGACCCGAGACGCTCTACTACAGGTTTATGTGTTTTTCTGGGATCCAATGTTATCTCTTGGTGTGCTAAACGCCAGCCTACTGTCTCTCGATCATCAACGGAGGCTGAATATCGAGCCCTTGCATATACGACCTCTGAATTGACATGGATCAATTCTCTTCTTCGTGACTTACGTATTCCGCAGCCGGCTCCCGCTCTTCTTCATTGTGATAATCTATCTGCGGTTCATCTCTCTGCCAACCCAGGTTTTCATAGTCGTTCTAAAAATATTGAAGTTGACTACCACTATATTTGGGAGCGTGTAGCTCTTGGTGTTGTCGAGATCAAACACATTCCAGCTGCACAACAGATAGCCGATATCTTCATGAAGCCTCTACCGCGCAGCTCGTTTCTCCATTTGCGTGCCAAACTTGGTGTTGGGACTCTTCCCATCATATTGTGGGGGGGGGGGGGGGGGGGGGGGGGGAGGGGTGGGGTGAAAGTCAAACTCCCCTGTTGCAACACGAACATGATGAGGAAGGAAAGAAGATGGAGTCAAATGTGGGTCTTAATGATGTGTATATTGGGCCTCCGAAACTTGAATAAACAAAGCCCATCTCGAAATATATAGATCTTCTAGATTAATCTCTATATTTCTGTATCTTTTATAAATTATGTATCACGACAATCATCTAAGGTATGCTGAATGAAATAGAAAGTTCTTCTCCAACACTTTTCTGATTTCTTTCAGATCCCTCTATCTCAAAGATAGATGGAAGAAATATGAAAAAACAAAAACTCAGCATATCACAAGTAATCGCTAGCAAAATGACGCCGCTTTGGTCCTTACGCGTAAAGTAATAGCTTCCGAAGCACGTCACTCAAACTTCGTCTTCTCTCCGGTGTCAATCAGTGCCGCGCTCACAATGATGGCTGCGGGCTCCGGCTCTGGCTCCGACGAGCTTAACGCTCTCTACCAAGAGATCGCAACCGTCGTCTTCGCTGACGGCAGTGCCAGTGGTGGCCCCAAAATCTTGGCGGTTAACGGCGTTTGGGTCGAGCAATCACTCCCAGTTGATCAGTCGTTGAAGGATCTCGTTGTGAATGTCTTCACGGCTACTTTTACTCAAGTTGATTTCAGATCCAAGGTAAAGTCTTCCCGTTTCTCAGTATTCTTATTTATAATGTTTTAAGACCTTTTTAGGGTTTTAGAATCTATTATAAACTGTAAAGAAAAATTAATAATTATAAAACAGTTTTGTGGAAATTTCAAAACTACACATTTTTTATTATCAATTTTCAATACTACACCTCTATGGTGTAGACTTTCAAACACTTTTTCATTGAGTAAAAGAACTCACCCTAAAATATAAATCTCAAACCCTAAAATCTAAGCTTGAATCCTTAAATCTAAACCCTGAACCCAAATTTATATATTAAAACTAGGGAAAAATGTAGTTTTGAAAATTGTCACACTAGAGGTGTAGTTTTGAAAATTTACACCCCCAAAAGGTGTATTTATTAAAATTTCTCAACAGTTTAACTATGATAAAAGATTTTTAAAAGAAACTCTTTAAATCCATGTTGATCCTTTTGTAAAACAAAACTCAATCTTTTCTGCTAAAGCTTTTTTTTTCTTTTTCTTTTTTACCGCATATTGTTTTATTGTTTTTGAGTTTTGAAGGGTGAACAAGTGCGTATAGAGGTGAACAAATGGGCTTCAGAAAACACCAATGGTCTCATCGAAGATATTCTTCCTCCTGGATCCGTTAAACCTCAACCGTTCAAATTTATGGAAATGCATTGTACTTCAAAGGAGTGTGAGAAAACAAATTCAAAAAGTCTGAGACGAAAGAGAAAGACTTTCACCTTCTTAACGGCGAACCAATACGTGTGCCTTTCATGATAAGCCACGAAAGACAATACATTAAGGCTTACGACGGTTTCAAGGTCCTTGGACTACCATACCGACAAGGAGGTAACGACAGAAAATTCTCAATGTATTTCTATCTTCCGGACAAGAAAGATGGATTGGACAATCTTGTGGAGGAAATGACATCAACTCCTGGATTCTTGGATAGTCATATTCCGGAATACACCGTTGAAGTTGGGGATTTAAGAATTCCAAAGTTCAAGTTCTCTTTCGAGTTTGAGGCTTCAAGGGCTTTTGAGGGAGAGGTTTCAGTGTCGATGTACCATAAAGCTTGTGTCGAGATCGATGAAGAAGGCGCCGAAGCTGCGGCTGTCACTTGTATTCGAAGGAGGGTAGGCGCGTCTCGTTTTAAGCGTCTTCCTCCGTAGAGGATAGATTTTGTGGCTGATCATCCATTTCTTTTCTTGATTAGAGAAGACAAGACCGGAACCGTTTTGTTCGCTGGTCAAATCTACGATCCTAGCAAATAGGTGGTATTCGTGATAAGATCAGATTTAATCCGGATTCCGGTTTGGTGAACTGGTATCGAGGTTGAATGAGTTTCTATTTTTATTTGCAAAATGTTTTAATTGTTGGTTTGAGAGTTCAGGTGGTTTTGGATTTAATTTTGTTCTGGTTAGGAAAATGGTCACTGAATTGACATCTAAGAAGGTTGGTTTGGTTCGGAGCGGATCATTTTGATTCATTCGGTTGGGTTTGATGTTTTTTTAAAAATATGAATTTCTGATCGACATAATTTGATATTTATGTCTCTTTAGTGGTTCAGAAAACGAAATGTTATATTTTTGCTTAATGGTACCAAATTTGAAGAGAAATTTTAAGAAATACACTAATCCTCTGAAATTTTTAAAACTACACTTTTTCTTAATTTTAGCATATAAGTTTGGGTTCACTAATCCTTAACTAAGATTTAAATTTTAGGTGTAGGGTTTGGATTTAAGGGTTCAAGGTGTAACATCCCGGTTTGTGATAAATGAGGAGAGACTTAAGAGAATTGATTTGGCTACCCATGTCAACAAAGTGCACTTACCTTTTCGGTCAAAGGCCCATAAGTAACTCCAGAGTTAAGCGTGTTTGGGTTGGAGTAGTGGAAGGATGGGTGACCTTCCGGGAAGTGGTCTGCGGAACCGTGTAAGTGAGGCCAAAACACAGAGAAAGGTCTGGTGTTGATTGCAGGGACAGTAAACAAGTCTCTAGAACCTCCCAAAAATAGCGGACCGGCTGTCGGACAGGGGTGAGGCCCATGGGCCGAGAAAGGGCGTGGGTGACTCACGGATGGGCGGTCGAGGCGTTATACAAGGTTAGATCTTAGGGTTTGGGGTTTATATTTTAGGGTTTAGAGTTCTTTTAATTAATAAAAAAAATGTAGTTTTGAAAATGAAAAAAGTATAGTTTTGAAAATGGACACTCTAGAAGCGTCGTTATGAAAATTGACATTAAAAAGATGTATTTTTGAAATTTCCCCAAATTTGAATCTGAAGCTTAATAGGATTTTCTATCGAATATATAGATTATTACTTGATTAAATATATTAAAGTATTATACAAAACTACATATCAACTAATTAGATATAAACGTCAGATTAAGGCAGCAAGCCAGATTACTTGTCTAACAAGTTACGAGAAGACGATTAGCATATTTGATTTTTTTTTACTGTTTTCGAACATTTGTTTTGGTATTTTATCTTGAGTCTTTCTGCCCATCGAGAATCAAAGTAGATTTTTATATTCTTTGGACTCTTACCAAGTCTTACATGTTCTAGGTTGTTTTAAAGGAAACACGAGCTTGTGTGGCCAAAAAGGCAATTGAAGATGTAAAAATAGTGCTTAAGCGTAAGAAGTTTGACACCAACTAAAAGTTTTTTCATGACTGATCAAATACAAATTCATTCCAGACCTAACCCGGCTCATACTTTTCAGTTTTAACATTGTTTTGAGATTTTAAGCTACTTAATTATAAACACACTATAATATTTATATATTAGCAACCTCCATATATAGCTTGCTTGGAAAATAATACAAGTAACACAGTTATTTTACAGTTTATTTAATACTTTTAGAATTATATTTGCGCGGAACAAGAACTTAACAATACAAGTATAGTATTATGTGATTGTGAAAGTTGCCGTAGAAGCCAAGCAAGCATAAGAATCACATCTTCTTAGTGACTGTGACATTAAGACCATGTTTCATACGGAGAATGATAGAAGGTACTGGTTCGATCTTGTGACCTTCAACCACCTTGAAATCATATTTTTGTATGACCTTCACAGCTATTAACTTCATCTGCATGAGAGCCAAATGTTTACCTACACAAGCTCTCGGACCGGCATTAAAAGCCATGAACTTGTATGAAGGTTCATGTCTTAGACCTCCATTATCTAAAATCCATCTCTCTGGTTTGAAATCCAGTGCGTCTTCACCCCATACAGATTTCATTCTCCCCAGTGCATAAATACAGATCACGATCTTTGAATCTGCTTCGAGTCTGTGCCCGCTTGGAAGCTCATCTTTCTTGGCTGGAGACTTATGGTTGAAGGGAACCGCTGGGTAGAGTCTCATTGATTCGGACAAGGCAGCATGCAGATACACGAGCTTTTCTAGATCTGTAGGTTCAAACTTTGTCTTGATCTCATTGCGGATCTTGGCCATAACTTGAGGATGCTTAGAGAGAAGCCAGAAGAACCAAGTGAGAGTTGAGCTTGAGGTGTCTCTTCCTGCTAACAATAGACTCAAAACAACATCTCTTAGAAACTTATTATTACTTGGTTGCAAGTGCTTATATTTGGTTGTGTCCACATTCATATAGTACGTTAACGCGTCCATTGATGTCTCTCTTTTCCCGCGGCGTATCTCCTCTCTTCTTGAAGATATGATCTTCTCAGCCATTTGATCGAAATTGAAAAATGCATTTTTCAACTTCCTCTCAAGTCCAACACCAATCCAGTTTTGAAGCTTCCAGAAGATCGCCGGTCTAATATGTCTATAGAATAACGCTTCTTCACCGAGATCCGCACCTTCACCGAGATCCGCAGCTCCATCGAATTCAACTTCTGGCGTTTCGATGGATAGAGACATTGGATCATAGCCAGTCATCAGGATCGAAGAAATATCATACATGAATCTCTGCAACACATCTTGTAAGTCTATGATAATGTTCTTCCCAGAAGCATTATCAAGAAAAGGAACAAGACCTTCCTTTAACTTACTTGTATTGCTACTCACTAAGAGCTTCTCGAAATCTTGATGGTGAAATAAGGCGTGATTTGACTTCCTTAGATCCTCCCACAACTCTAGATCAGCGGCTAAGATTCCATCTCCCAAACCGTCAAAGATCTTCTTGAACTCAGGTCCTTTAGGGTAATTCCCAAAATTTGAGCTTAGAATGTGATGGATATTCTTTGGATCAGCCGTGAGCAACAAGTCTGCTCCACTAAACCATGGCCCTTTGAACGAAAACGTCAGATTTGTGGCCTCAAGAACGTCCACGGTCCAGTCGAAGAAACGAGGGATTTGGACGAGTATTCCTGGAAGCATCCCGAGGAACGGCCAGCTCTTGAGAATAGGACCGCCGTGAGATTTCTTGTGGAGGAAGAAACATAGGAATACAAGGAAGAAAAGGGATGCTATGAAGGCTACAAGTAAGCTTATCATCGCCATTTGCTAAAGATTTATGAGTTTAGATACAAGAATCTTAGTTAAGGTAGTTTGCTACATATATAACCTCTTAGAAGTAAAGAAATAGCTAAATTTAATGCAGCACGTTGTGGTAGGAACAACGTAATGGGTTAACTTGAATGCCACATAATTTAGTTGTGTACGGTATAAGTTAACTAATAATAGCTAAATCATGCTAGTTACATTGTAGATTACACCGGGTTATATTTGTCCATTATAATATCTCTAATTAAATTCAAGCGTTATAATTACGGCTGTGGTAGTAACATTATGGCTGACAACTCTCTAATACAAGAGATTCTGGTCGACACACTACGCAAAGATTTTGCCAACCATCGAAGAAGTCTTCAACACTTGAAGTTTTGATACCAAACTGAATGCGATAAACATTTGTCTAATTCGAAGGAAAGATAGATCTCAAGAAATGACAGAACTTAGACCTATCAGTTTACATAATGTAAGTTATAACATCAGTTCGAAGATTATTTTATCATTGTTTGAAGAAAAAAGGAATCGCAGACCTGATACCAGAGATTCAAGCGACTTTTGTAGGTGATAGATTAATAACGGACAACATTCTGATAGTTCAAGAAACTTTTCATGCATTATGCACAAACCAAGTTTACAATAACAAATTTATGGCGAGAAAGACTAACAAAAGCAAAGGCATTAACCAGTAAATGGAAAATCTTGAAGTAATAATGCTTAGATTATGATTCACTATATTCTACAAATTAGGGTAAATTGGATCATGTGGCACATCACTTTAGTCTTTAGTCATGTGCTAATCGATGGTGACGCTAAATGCCACGCTTCCCCTTTGAAGAGGTTAAAATTTTGGATCCCCTTTCCTCTTCTATATATATAAAGTATTTATTATCCGCATCATCATCTATTTTTTTTCCCTTCTAATTGACCATTTTTATTAATCATACTAGGTTTTTAACCCGCACTATTATATTAATAATTTTATTTAATCTACTAATTACTTTAAAATTATATCATAATGGATAATGGATGTAAAAAAAAATATTATTTTGTAAATATATATTTAAAAAATAATTTGCTAATTTATGCTACTTGTATTTTTTTTATTAGTTATAGACTTTATTCAGTACAATAATAATAAACCAACTAAAAAGGAGAAAATGTAGGTTGCCTCATTTGACCTCAATTCACATATTATTTTTGCAACTATCCTTTGATTTTACCTAATTAAAATACAAATTTATTTAATTTAGATAAATAATATTTGTCTATTTCTGTAATATTACATAAGAATTTTGTAAGAACCTCCGTGTTAGAAATTTTGATAGTTGTTTTCATAGTTGTTAACTACGTGCAAAAAAAAAAATAGTATACCTCTAGCATAGCATGCTGATTTAAAATATGGATATATTGTTATACTGTTTTACAATTTCGTCAAAACTTCATGGTCATTTTAGTTTGATAATTAGAATCCTTAGATATCTTCGTTTGACAGTACTCGACATAAAATTATATGTTTATATTGTAGATATCTTTGTTTGACAGAACTCGGCATAAGATATCTTAGATATATTTATATGTTTTGTCCATTGCTTCATAAAATTTGTCATAAGAACATGCAGTTCCTAAACTTTTCTCTTTTAATAGTATGACAACATGATCGGTCTAAACCAATATTGTGTTTGAGTGAATTGAATTAGAAACTTGTGAGAAATAACCTTATTGTTTGCCTTGTTGTTATTGGCCAAGAAAAGTTTATTATTGTATACTACACCAGCCTTTTGCTTTGTTGATAATAACCTATTCGATTAGTTTGCATTGTTGTTTATAACCAAGAAAAATTAATCTTTTAGACTACACCAGCTTTGATTTGTTTCAAAATAGCATATTTGATTATCCACTATGAAGGATTGGGTTGTAGTTGATTAAGAAATAGTATTAATGCTTTAAACATAAGAATTTTCTTAAACAAATTTTTAAGTTAATTTCTTTTTATATGTTATTTTTGTTAGTTTAGAGTTTTTGATACCCTAGCAGCATCACTCTTTTTAAAAATAACCATCTCTATCTCTTAAAAATGACCAAACTTGGTGACAAATCTTGAATAGATTTCTAGGATTATAGAACCTAATTTGAAGAGAAGCCAAATCACGCACACCGTTGTCCTTTAATTTCTTCTTCGTTCTTGTTATTGTTCTTATTTTTTTTTGTTTTATTCTTCATTGCTCTAGTTTGCTTTGATTTTTTTCTTTAATTTTGTTCTTAATTAGCAGCTTTTTTTTTTTTTTTTTTGCCTAGATTCTTATTCGTTTTTTTTTCATCTTCACTCATATTCTACTTTACTCTTCTTCATCTTCCCTCGTCTTGTTTTCTCTTTTTCGTTCTTGTTTGGTTTGAAACAACCTAGCCTTTTTTTTTTTTAATTAAACAAATCAATACCCAGTGGAAGTCTTTAAATAATAAATCAATAATTAATAAATCGAATCAATTCAACAAATAATTCCGGAAATAATAAATAACTCTAGCAACCTAAACACCAGATTTGCAAAACACATAAATCCAATAACCAATAAACTAACAACCTAAAAACGACGGTTTGCTAGCCACATAAGAATAAATAAAATCAACATCCTATCATCCTCTTCATCTATCGGCCTCATTCCGCGGTCGAACATTCCTCATACCTGCATCACATTACGAAAGAGATGCGTGAGTATTATCATAAATACTCAGTGAGACGGTCATCCCGTCTACAGGCCAATTACGTCAACCACTAGACAATACAGCAATCCATAGCAACAATAAACAACAATATCAACAATAACCATTAACAATAACCACCAACAATAAACCACAACAACAACAACTCGACAAACTCGAAACAGCAACAATAGTGTCGCTCGACACCTCCCATGGTGTCGCTCGACACTAGCGCCTCAGTGTCGACCGACACTAAAAGGTGTCGTTCGACACTGCCCCGACGACAGCAGACCAAAAGCGATGAAACAATGTAGAAACACCAAATCCGTGGGATTCAACCCCCACAACGATCAATAACTCAGAAAACACAAGAACAGTTCGATAAAACTCAATAATAACTCAAGGACAACTCAAAATATCAACATCACAACAATTTTCCAGTGATTCACGGACCTACGGTCACGCACCACCTTAGAACGAATTGAACAAGGAGGAACAAGAGAGAAGATGAAGAACACGAACAATCCTCTCCAGATCAACCCAAAAACTCCTAGAATCTCCCAAAATCGCCTCTCTTTGCCTCTGCCTCGAAAACTGTGACAAAAACGCGGCTGCACAGTGTTTTATCGCGAGAATAGGGTTTCCTTCGCCTAAACCGGACTAAACCAGCCGACTTGAATCGAACCGATCGATTTCTCGATAACCGGGGTCGAGCGACACCCTCCCTGGTGTTGGTCGACACCACTCAACCAAACCAACAAACCGAACAACAAATCGATTCAAACCGAAATCGATTCCAATAACCGGTGTCGATCGACACCTTACGGGTGTCGCTCGACACCAACTGTCCAGAAGTAATTTTACAGATTTTTCTACACAATGCTTGAACCTTTAGACCGACTGCACAACAATCAAATAAGAACATGCACAGCCAACCCGAGATTCACACCGTATAGAGTATATGCAACTACTCTCGAACACTTGGTGTCGTCCGACACCACTTCCAAAACAGCACTTCTGGTTTACGGATGTTACAATTCTCCCCCACTAAACTGGATTCGTCCTCGAATCCCAACACAATGCGTCTACCAAAGACCACAAAACCCGGCCCCCCACTGGCCCAACATAAGAGATCTTCCACTAATCTCATAGATTCACGTCAAATCCTATGTTATACACACGTTCCCAGACATTATTACTCCTCAACTCAACACCACAACTCTAAAAACCAAAACATGAGACCCACCCGTCTCCTCGAGAGATCCACCCGTCCCTCGATACCTCTATTGTGACCCACCCGTCACAATAGTAACCACAAAATCCACTTATACTGAGGTAGCGACCCTCACATATAAGTCTGCAAGAGATCTACCCATCTCCTCTAAAGACCCACCCGTCTCTTCTAAAGACCCACCCATCTCTAGAACTGTGCCGAGTAATAATCTGAAACGCGTATAACACATCCGACTAGAAATACTTCACGACCTAGAACTGGTCAACATACTTACAGCATCCGAAACACAACCAAAATATGAGGCAACTCCATCTCATATAACTAAAAATGTATACCACCAACGAAAATACATAACCACAAAACACCTCAAACCAAAACTAGAACCACAAACCAACTGAAGATACCCACGATCTCCTCACCTCAAACTCGAACTCTCGTTTCCGCCTAACAGCGTAACCTTCCCGCATACCCCGAGCTTCCTTCTTGTTCAGCCTCAAACACGGACCTTCTCCGTCGTTTCCTGAACAAAAGTAGCTCCATAAATGCTGCGCTCCCCCACTTGGGTTCAGCATATAGACATCCTACATGGCCTCCCATGAAAGCCTCACCAGCGCTGCTCCGGATGCCGCTACACTTGGCACGCTCCGGAGTAATGAACATCTAAATATTAGTCAAACACTTCTGAGACTCCACACCGCCCACTAACAAAGTTCTTACACAATTCCACCAATTGTGAAAAACATTCCTAAACTCTATCACCGTAAATAAAAAAGCAAACAACAACACTAAAATTCTACCACTAAGAATTTACAAAGTCTGAGTAAGAAATTTTACCTGTGATCTGGCCTGACTGACTCGTCTGGCCCAACTCTGTCGTCGACGAATACACACGCGCCACTCCTCCAGTCTAATCCAACGACTGCAACGCTGCGATCTAAGCCGTTGACTGAATCGCCAATGGCTGAACCGCCGACACTGACATCGGCTGCAACTTGGGACACATCGGCCTGATATGCCCCGGCTCTCTACAGTAGAAACACACCGTGGCACCCCTGGATGCCTCCCTCTTGGGACAACTAGCAACTCTATGCTCCATGCTCCCGCAGCCGTAACAACCGCCCTTGCTGCTCAGGCTACTAACAGATATCTCGTCTGCTCTCCTCTTCTGGCCCTGCGCAGGCTTGTCGTCCATGCCAGAACCAGACTCAACACTCTCACGCTGCTGCTGCTGCTGACCCCTCTGCCGGGTAGCAGGAGCAACTGCAGATGGCACCGCTACTGGACCAACCTGCTCACGAAGGTCCTCCTCAATGGAAGCCGCCAGCTCCACTAACTCCGCTCTCGTGGTGTACATACCAGCCCTGCACTGAGTCCGGATACTCGACCGAAGACCCTGTAGAAATCTCATCGTCAGGGCCCGCTCGCCCTCGAAACCAAAACCTGTATGCACCACGAGTCTTCCGAACTCCGCATCATACTCTCGCACTGACCACTCTCCCTGAGTCAATGCGATGAACCTCATCTGGAATATGTCTCGAGCCTCCTGAGGAAAATACTTCGCGTTGAACTCTGCTAGGAATTCGCCCCAAGTCCACACAGCCCTCTGAGTCACAACAGATCTCCACCACAAATGCGCGTCTTTACTAAGGTAATGCACTGCTAGCTCAACCCGATACTCCTCTGGACACCTGACTGAACCAAAGTTCCGCTCCAGTCTCTGCCGCCACTCATCGGCCTGGTCGGGCTCACTTCCGCCCTCAAAGAATGGTGTCCCAATCCTCTGCATCTCCCTCATCATCTCTAGATAAGGCGGATGCCTAAACACCGCAGCCCCATGCTGCCCAACGAAACCCGCAGCCTCATGCTGCCCAACAAAACCGGCAGCCACCTGTGCCCCGGCCACTGGAGTTGCACCCGGAGCCTGCTGTGGAACCACCTGCGGAAGACGTGCCAAAAGCTGCGTCAGTAGCCCCACCATCAAGTCACCCTGAGCTGGAGCCGCGCCCCCACCCTGAGCTGCCCTAACTCCTGCGCCCCCATCGGCACCCAAACTGGCCACACCCACCACTGACTGTGTCACTGACGCAGTCGCCAAACTAGGCACTGCACTCTCCGCTGAAGCCTCTGGTAAACCACGCCCACGACCTCGACCTCCACGACCCGCAGCTCGGCCACCACGGCCAACTGCTCTGCCCCCACGGGCTCTACCGCGCCCTCTCGCGCCACGACCTTTAGCACCTGCATCCATCTTGCTACACTTCCAAAGCACAAAAGATGAGCAACTAGACCAACACAAAACAAAACTACAAACATAACTCACCGTTGAACACTGGAAGGCCGAGAGAGGATGATACTAAGACTACTAAACTGACTAACCACAATAATCAATTTAACCACATTGTCTCAATTCACCCAATCTAACAGTCCTAAAACCGTCTAAACTCTGATACCAAAATGAAACAACCAAGCCTTTTTTTTTTTTTATAATTAAACAAATCAATACCCAGTGGAAGTCTTTAAATAATAAATCAATAATTAATAAATCGAATCAATTCAACAAATAATTCCGGAAATAATAAATAACTCTAGCAACCTAAACACCAGGTTTGCAAAACACATAAATCCAATAACCAATAAACTAACAACCTAAAAATGACGGTTTGCTAGCTACATAAGAATAAATAAAATCAACATCCTATCATCCTCTTCATCTATCGGCCTCATTCCGCGGTCGAACATTCCTCATACCTGCATCACATTACGAAAGAGATGCGTGAGTATTATCATAAATACAAATACTCAGTGAGACGGTCATCCCGTCTACAGGCCAATTACGCCAACCACTAGACAATACAGCAATCCATAGCAACAATAAACAACCATATCAACAATAACCATTAACAATAACCACCAACAATAAACCACAACAACAACAACTCGACAAACTCGAAACAGCAACAATAGTGTCGACCGACACCTCCCATGGTGTCGCTCGACACTAGCGCCTCAGTGTCGACCGACACTAAAAGGTGTCCAAGTGTCGACCGACACTAAAAGGTGTCCAAGTGTCGACCGACACTAAAAGGTGTCGTTTGACACTGCCCCGACGACAGCAGACCAAAAGCGACGAAACAACATAGAAACACCAAATCCGTGGGATTCAACCCCCACAACGATCAATAACTCAGAAAACACAAGAACAGTTCGATAAAACTCAATAATAACTCAAGGACAACTCAAAATATCAACATCACAACAATTCTCCAGTGATTCACGGACCTACGGTCACGCACTCACCTTAGAACGGATTGAACAAGGAGGAACAAGAGAGAAGATGAAGAACACGAACAATCCTCTCCAGATCAAGCCAAAAACTCATAGAATCTCCCAAAATCGCCTCTCTTTGCCTCTGCCTCGAAAACTGTGACAAAAACGCGGCTGCACAGTGTTTTATCGCGAGAATAGGGTTTCCTTCGCCTAAATCGGACTAAACCAGCCGACTTGAATCGAACTGATCGATTTCTCGATAACCGGTGTCGAGCGACACCCTCCCTGGTGTCGGTCGACACCACTCGGCCAAACCAACAAACGAACAACAAATCGATTCAAACCGAAATCGATTCCAATAACCGGTGTCGCTCGACACCAACTGTGCAGAAGTAATTTTACACATTTTTCTACACAATGCTTGAACCTTTAGACCGACTGCACAACAATCAAACAAGAACATGCACACCCAACATGGGATTCACACCGTATAGAGTATATGCAACTACTCCCGAACACTTGGTGTCGTCTGACACCACTTCCAAAACAGCACTTCAGGTTTACGGATGTTACATGGTTTCTTCTCCTCCGTTCTTATTTGATTTCTTCTTTTTTAATTTTCATTTTCGTGGTTTCTTATTCAGTGTTTCTGTTTTCATCTTTGATTTCTTTTTTTGGTCTTCCTACTTTGGTTTCTTCGTCTTCGATGTTCTTCGCTTTTATCTTTTTACTGTTCTTCTTCCAAATCTTCTTCATATGTCATTTTACAATATGAGTTTTTGATTCAGTCATTTTCCTCAACAAACTTGTGGCAAGCGAATACCCTTCACTGGAACTCCTTCAAGGTGCAATAATAATGATTACTCTACCCCAATAGTTTTCTGGTATACTCCTCTTTACCCTTGAATTTTTTTTTGGCATTTGTAGAAGGCCCGTAATCTATTCCTATTTGATTATTTTGATTTACATTAAGATAAAATCCTCCTTAAGATTGTGAATGATGTCCATGAATGAGTGATGCCCAAAGTTCAGCTAAGAAAGCAGCCTCTCTGTTTAGCATCTATTATAATATGGAACACAATCTTGTTTTGATGATGCAACTTGGAATTTTTCCTTACACAAATGTGGTATGAGGATTATCAAATCTCCCATGTCCTCTGCTCCATAGCAGTGCAAGCATATTGTTTAAGTCCAGTTTGATTAATTGCCCTTTATTCATTACATTAATTTAATGTTTCTAATTAATAAATTAAAATATGAAAAATACTGAAAATTTTATCAAAATTTATATTTGAAAATATTAAACATGAAACAAAATTTAAACCCTAGAACTATACTTAATATGAAATATAGGGAATATCTATTGAACACTCTACTATAAATAGAGAGATAGATCTTGAGAAATGATAGAATTTGGACCTATTTGTTAGGGGGGAATTGCCAATTTTAGACCACAATTTGATTTTTTCTAGTCAACTAGACCACAATTTGAAACAATTGCAAAACTAACCTCTTGTATAGTAACAGTACCCCACACTCCCTTATGACCAAACAAAAAAACGTATGTCTCGATTACGATTTTAACCTCTGGACGATGTGGTCTACCGGTGAGGTCTACCTGGTAGACAAACTTGGAGATCTACCTCGTAATAACATCTTAAATTTTAATTAACAATTAAATAAAAAATAATTTGACAACAAAACCTGTATGAATAATTAAAACATAGACATTATCATCTTCCAAAAATATGAATGCATACAAATGAATCATTTATAGATAAGCAAAGACATTTAGGTTAAAACCTATAAAAGTGTGAGGTCTACCGAGTAAGTCTACCAAGGAGGTCTACCAAATCATTAAATCTTAAATTATAATTAAGAAAATTAAAAAAAAAAATTGAAATATTTTTTTCACAAGTAACGAAATAATAGACATTTAACATCTATTAAAAATAAAATCGCAGAAAAATGCATGAATCTATAAATATCATGAATATATAGTTCATAAGGATAAGAGTTTGAGTAGATTGTTTAGGGTTGAATGGTGTAAATTGTAGGGTTTAGAAATTTAGAAATTTCTAGATCAATTTTTGTTTTTGGTTAGTTATACGATTCAATGTTCGTTTATTTGTTATCTAAACTGTAAAATGACTATATGGCAAGCAAATTGTTGCAAAATTTTATCTAAATTATTCAATTTAGGGTTTGAAGTAAAGTAGACCTAACACGTAGAATAACCTAGTAGACCGCACTAGAGGTCTACTGAAGGCAGCGGTAGACCGCAATAGAGGTCTACCAACCGTTTGAACCGTAAATTGAACGCCTGAACCGGAAAATTGACCTTCTTATATAAAGAAATAGTTAACCTAATTGTGTTAAAAAGAAAATATCTCCTCTCTAAAACGGCGCCTCCCACTCCTCTCTCTCCATAAACCTCCGCCCATCTTGTTCTTCATCTCTGTCACCGTTCAAACAGTTTTCTCACCGGATATTTCTC
Source organism: Erythrophleum ivorense (assembly GCA_026724425.1). Classification (NCBI taxonomy): domain Eukaryota; kingdom Viridiplantae; phylum Streptophyta; class Magnoliopsida; order Fabales; family Fabaceae; genus Erythrophleum; species Erythrophleum ivorense. Next base: position 4,269,251 of record JAIUCV010000087.1, read on the forward strand.
CACCTCCAGTCTCTAGCCGCCATCTTATGCTCTGGTAAGTCATTTATCTTCTCTCCAGAACAAATCTAAATCAGATCTGAGCTGCAACATAATGCATTGGCTTATTTTTATAGATCTGAGCACCAAAAAAGCTTTAGAGGAAGGAGGGTCCGAGCACATATGAGATGGGAATCTGCAGTTTTTCTTCCTCCTCAGCCTACATCTCCTTCTCTGATCGCCACCGTCACCGCCGCCGTAAAACCCACAACTACCACCGCCGTTAATCTCGTTCTTGAAGGTCCTTCCATGGATTTTTCTTATCTTTTATTCATCATCTGAAAGTTTTTCTCTCTCGATCTGTGATAGATGGAGGTTTTGTTTTCTCAGATCTACTCTGAAATCCTTTAGATCTAAAATTTTTCTGCCATAAGTCTCTCCTCTTCTTCTCCAACTTCAATTATTTCTCTTCTTATCAGCTCGTTGTGTATTTTTGTGAGTTGAAATGAAAAATAAAGTTGATTAAAATGAGAAAATTTGGATTTTGTGGAATTTTGCAGGAAAACTACAGAGAAAATCAGCTCCTGCATCTTGTGGAAGAAAGCTCCGTTTGTGGTAGACCTCTGTGGTAGACCTCTGTTGTAGACCTCTGTGGTAGACCTCTGTTGTAGACCTCTGTGGTAGACCTCTGTGGTAGACCTTTGTTGTAGACCTCTGTTGTAGACCTCTGTGAAAGAGATTATGGGTAAAATCCGTTATTTGCTTGGATCTTCCATAGTTTGTCTTCTCTGAAAACAAGATTGAAATTTTATGTTGTTTGTGAAGGTTTTTCAATTTAGGAGCTGGTCTCAGTGATGCTTTTTTTATCCTCAGTTCGTTAGTTTTCTCTGTTTGACATAAGTAGGTTCTTTTTATAGATCTTGATCTATTGGTCTGTGTGATATAGTTTTGGATACTATTTCTTAACAACCTTATTTTGTAGGAAGGAAATAGGCTATTGGAAGTGGCGGCTGCAAGATAGAACCGAAAGGTTATTGAGATCCTCTTCCTGTTGACGACAAAACCCGAATCTGTTTCGAATTGGTCAGTAGATGGAATTCTCGCTCACATGAAATCAATCAAATAGGCTTCCTCGGAGACTGCACACTACTTTAATCTCCATATTTGCTTATCAATTCATAATTTTCTCTCATCTTATATTGAAATGAGAGAAAATTGTTGCTTTTCTCAGTTTAAACACTTGTTGCTTTTAGTTTCAGTTTTCATTGTACGAGTTTGTTATCAAATTAAAAGATTTTCCGTATTATTTTCATGGTTTTTATTGGCAATTGCACTTATCATCAATACAAATCAAACTGATCAAATCACTTTATGTACTCTTAATGACATTGTGGCAAAAATTACAAAAGGTAACTAGGATATAACATAATCTTCTTACATCCACCACAACTTCAATAATAACTACGAAAGTCATTTTGTGCTACTTCAACATGAGTAACATTTCGAATTAATGCAAGTTTTACGAGACATAGGCTGCGACTCGTAACTTACATAAAAAAGTTGAAAACAGCACGAAGTAGACCTTCTACGTAGACCTCAGTGATAGACCTCAAGCGTAAATCTTCATCGTAGACCTCCATTTCAGTCTACCTTTGCGTAGTAGACCTCGTCTTCAGTCTGCACTTCAAACAACTATAAACTATGAACAGAGATGCAAAGGCACAGCACATGCCATGACTTGTCTTCTATCATCAGCCATTTTCCATAGACGGAAGCTAAACAAACAATATTCTGCAACAAAAACAAACAAAACAACATAAGCAAATTAGTAGACAAAACGCGTAAACCAATCGTGTAGACCTCCACATCGGTCTACCAATAAATTAAGCTAGTTAACTAATTGAAAAGAAAACCGAATAGAGCCTTAATTACACCGAATGATCTTTTGAAACTCATATATAAGCAAGTCAACAAGTAAAAACAACCAACTCTTCAAGAAAAATTTCAAATTACTTGATATATTGACCCGAAAAATGATTTACAAAAAAACACATAATAATAGACCTAATAGGTAGACCTACATAGTAGACCGCGATTAAGCCTACAAAGTAGATCTCTACGGAGGTCTACTACACGTAGAGGTTAGTTTTGCAATTGATCGAGAAAAATCTTTTTTTTGGATGTCTACTCTGGAGGTCTACTACACGTAGAGGTTAGTTTTGCAATTGATCGAGGTAAAACTTTTCGGCGGTAGACCTCGTTTTGATTAATAGACCTCTGAATTGGTCTACAGAGCATAACGAGGTCTACGTTGTAAGTCTACCGCAAAAAATAGACCTCAAAATGGTTAGTTTTGCAGTTGACCCAAGTTTGACTTTCCTCTAGTAGACTTTGATGGTAGACCTCAATTTTTTTGCGTTGACCAGATATTTTAGTAGACCTCACATGAGGTCTACCTGCCCCGTAGACCTCAACGGTAGACCTCAATGTCGAAAATCTCTCATTTTTGAGGAAAGTCAAACTTTTGTCAACTGTGAAACTAACTTTTTTTTGTAGGTAGACCTAAGGCGTAGACCTCCAAAAAATATTTTTTTCGATCAATTGCAAAACTAACCTCCACGTGGAGTAGACCTCCGAGGTAGACCTCAACTCAGGGCTACTAAGTAATAGTAGACCTACATTCGCGAACCAAAACCGAAATTCTTAGAATTTTGGAAGAAAAGTTACATGGCCGTCGGATAAAGGCTATATATTCGAGGGCTGATAACTTCGATTTAAGCCTTCAATAACGAGATCCGGTCGTTGCTGTAATCTAAACAATCAGAAATGCCAAGATCCAAAATTTGAGTTTGCTTATAGAGTTTTTGGGATGAAAATTGGGAGAAAATGGAAGAATAAAAGTTTATGAGATGAGAGAATGAGCAATGATAGCTCAAAAGTGAGTTTTCGGAGCATTAACAGCTCCAAATTAGGCGAAAATGGTGGTTGCCAACATTGATGATATGACATTTTGGAAATTAAGTGTAGAAGATGAGGGGTATTTGGTCTTTAAGCAGCTCTCGTAGACCTCAGTAGTGACCACTCGAAAAAGTAATGACATTTTCGTAAATAATTGGACAAAAAAAATAAAAAATTGAAAAGGTTAGTTTTGCATTTGACCACAAATTATGGTCTAAAAGTGAAAACACCCCATTTGTTAGCCTATGAAATCTGAGTTAATTATAAGCTTATCTCGAATATTTTTGTCGACGTCTGATAAAAGTAATAACAAGTCTGATATCGGAAATACAACAACAATTAATAATAAAAAACATGGATCGTATACTGCCGACAACCTTGTGGCACTAGTATTATCCGAATGGGAATACAAGTTTAAACTGTTAACACTAATCGTTAAATACAAATAGAATCACTTTTCAAATTATATAAACACCAAATTATTTAACAAGCAATATATCAAAAATATATTGTGGGAAATGAATTTTCTTTTGGAATAGTGAAAAACCGTTAAGTATCAATGTGGAAAAAAGAACAGCCTCAGCTACAATCCAACAATCATCTTACCCTTTAAATAGTTTTTTTTTTTTGGATATTGTAAGGCCATCCGCATTAGAGAGCTGCAGAGGAGCTCTTCCCAAAAAAAAAATAAAAATAAAAAAAATAAATGTGAGGTGGCGCTGAAGTGGCGCTGAGGAGGCGAGCTAAAGGGAAGAACGGTTCTCCGAGAAGAGGTTTTGGAACCGGTTCTCTGACACGGTTCTACACGTGTCACGATCGAATTGGATTTTTTTTTTTTTTTTTTTGAAATTCAGTATTTTTTATTTATTTATTTTTTTCGGGAAGAGCTCCTCTGCAGCTCTCTGATGCGGATGCCCTAAAGATCCTTGAGGTTTTAAAGTTAGACTGTGACCTAAACTTACAAATTATTTAATTTTGATATATAAAAACATAGCGCCAACCCACATTAACTGTGAATACTGAATGTCGATGTACAAACGTAACATGCTGCTATACCATTGTATGGGATGGAACGAGCACATTCCTATTATGGCCTTTTCTCAATTAAATATCAGCCCATCACGATCAAAGCCCACGCTGCCGATCTGAAGAGAAAAGGAAAAGTTCGAGAGATAAGGAAGAAGCCGAGAAAAAAAATAAAAGATAAAAACAAAGAGGAAAATTTCCTAAATCAATAAGGAACGAGAATCAAAGGAACCAACTTCTCATTCATTATATAAAGAGAGCTCATCACAACCACAAAGATATTCAGATTTTCCGGAGAGAGCTAGAGAGCAATACATCCTTTCAATACTTTTTTAGCTTTTTCTTTGTTGTTCTTGACCTAAAGCCATCTCGGCACATTTTTTGTACTCTCTTGATCTTTGACTTGTTGAATAAGAAAGATTCTTTCTGAACCCTAAACCTAATTTCCATAATTAGATTGTGTGATACATCGGATCATACAATTGGTGCCATCTGTAGGGACTAGAGAATAAATATTGATATCATCATATTTTACATGTTTTCACTAAGTATTTATTGGTATTTTCAAATGTTTTCAATAAGGTTCTATGCCTTTAGAGGTAGTTTTCTTGTATTTGTTGGTTTTGAAGTCTTAACAGGTTAAAATATCAAAAAGGATTCAAAAAGGAGCAAAAGAGCCTCAAACCATGATCCATGCAAGTTTCCAAGTCAAGAGCATCAATATAACTCCATTTGTCCGATTCTCGCATTTGGACATAACCGGAGCATCCGAAAGATAACCGCGGCAAGGGGTCTTCCCGACGTCCAAAAATCATGATCTTGGTCTTGCTGGATAGATATTTGAGTTATACATCACGAAGAAGTGGATTCAAGTCGTTTGGATCAACCATCACGAAGATACTCTTTTTCTCCCAAGACGTGTCCGCCAGGCGAGTAAACGAAGCCCATGGAGACTTGGCGCCACCAAATGGCCCGGGATGCAGCGGCATGGACCTTGCCTCGACTTAACACAAGCCCAGCTTGCTTTTGGTGGTTTAATTGTCCTAAACCCGGTCCAATCACGTCGCAAATCTTCAGAGTCGGTTAACCGGAAAGTTTCCTTTTTCAGCACTTCAATACCCTAGCGACTTCAAGCCTATAAATACAATGTTTTTAGCCTTTGGAGGAGGAGAGCCGCGAGTGTATTGTGCAAGAGAGAGAGCAGCCGTCAAGGAGGAGAAGCCCTAGGTGGTGCGCCGTCCAGAAGGAAGAAGGAAGGCGCCGTTCAACTCTTGCACTCGCATTCATCCTTGTTCTTTCATCTTTTCCTTTTCTCTTTTGTACTTTGGATTTCAAGTTATCAAGGGATTCGACCTGTTCTTCATCAGAGAAGCCTCTTTTCTATCCCTTATCTCTTTTATACTTGCATAATGATATCAAATATGCCTTGCTTGCTTGATCTCACTATGTCCGAGTAGATCTCTCGGTTAGGCCGAGGGAGATCGATAGACTCTTGATATGTTTTGACTTGTTTGATTGCATAAAACGGGATTTAATCTTTTGGTTCTTCATCTTTGCTTGCTCTTATTGCTTGTTGTTAGGAAAGCGCGCCTCAACAACTTGAACTTAGGTTGATACACTCTCCAAAAGCTTGTTGTATTGCCGAAACTAGTATTTGATGAGCTAAGTGTTTTAGGCTTCCAAAAGTCGACCTAAGGAACTTAGTGAACAATCACAACTTGAACATTAATTTATGCATGCTTATAACTTGTAATAACCATCGAAAGTTGAGTCTATTAGGTTGTTTAAGCATAGTGGCCGGAGCCACGAAAGTGGAAAGGCTATACCTTAGTGTTGTGAGTTTAAGACGGTTTATAAATTATCCCATGCAATCTCTTGTCATTTCATTGAAAGTTTCCATTTGATTTTCCCTTGCCTAACATCTTTCCCATCTTGTTTACAACCTCATTCGCTTACTCACTTGTTTTCATTAGATATTAAGACCATCCCACACTCATATTCTTTGTTCTAGCTACTCATCACTCAACATAGACTAGAAACGAAATCTCTCTTCCTTGTGTTCGACCCCGACTTACCACGGCTGTGCACTTGCAGCTCTACCAAGTTGGGTTATAAATTGTATTAGTTTGAAGCATAAAACCCAACGCATCAAGCTCTTTGGCGCCGTTGCCGGGGAAGAGTTGAATTTCTTTCAAGTTTCTTGATTGATTTTTAGTCTAGTTCTTTTTATTTTTGCATTTCACTTTCTGTTTTTCATAAAACTCTAAAAAAAAAAACCATAAAAATTTTACTTAATACCCTTTCTTTGTGTCTCTTAGGTGCATGACAAGAAGGTCCAATCCGGATAATACCATAGAAGAAGATCTTGACATTGACCAGCTTGAAAGAACACTTAGGCGGCAAAGAAGAGAAAGAATGAATCAAGGCGGTGGAGCCGCGGCACAAGGTGGCCAACAACAAGCCCCTGACCAAGAACAACAACCACAAGTCCCTCATGTCTTACCAGAAGCCGGAGTTGACCAGCCAGCACAAGGAGCCGTGCCTCTACCCAATCAAAACGCTCCCGGTGTAGCCGATCAACCGCAGCCGCAACAACAACATCAACAACAACCGGGTCAACAAGCAGCCGGTCAGCCACTAAATCAGCATCATCAAAACCCCCATGGCGGTCACCAAGGGATGCCTCAAGCTCAACCACATGCGCCTCCAAGGAGAGCACAATTCGCTCAGCATCCAAGGCATCCGACTATGGGAGATTTTGATTCATCCGATGCATTCTTCTTGGATAGGAATCCAATCCGACCACCACAACCTCCAAGGAACGACTTTGAGATCAAGCCACAAATCATTGCCTTGGTGAAACAAAACCAATTCCATGGTTTGTCCACCGAACATCCACTTGACCATGTCGACACCTTTGAGGAGATATGTAGCACTACTCGGATCAATGGAGTGTCACCGGACTACTTCAAGTGCAAGTTGTTTACCTTCTCTCTAAGTGACAAAGCACTTAGATGGGTAAAGTCTCTACCACCTCAATCCATTACAACATGGAACGAATACAAAGGAGCTTTCTTAAACCAATTCTACACCAAGCAAAGATCAAACTCTATAAGGAGTAAGATATCCGGGTTTAAGCAAGCACCAATGGAGTCTTTCTATGAAGCTTTGGAGCGCTTCAAGGAGTATGCAAGAGATTGCCCTAATCATGGCTTCTCAGAAGGTAACCTTTGGAACATATTCTACAATGGAATTGATCACAAGTACAAGCTTTCACTTGACACCGCGAGCAATGGCAACTTCATGACCAAATCGGTGCCGGAAGCTAAGCTTTTGATAGAAAACCTTGCTGCAAGTGATTCCAATGCATGCCCTGAATACAATAGAGGAGTGAGAACCACGAGCTCATCATCGGAATCGGCTCAAATCATGGAGTTGAAGAACATGGTCTCACAACTACTAAAGAGCAACCGAGGAGTGCATGCGATTGATGATGTCTTGGCCACTAATGAAGAGCCTCTCATGGAGTTTATGAGAGATGGAGCAGAGGAGAATCAAGAGGAAGTCAACTACATAGGAGGTAACTACGGCAATAGAGGATACAACCAGCCATTCCGCCCCCATCCCAACCTCTCTTACCGTAGCACCAATGTGGAGAATCCAAATGATCAAGTCTATCCGAGCCAAAACACTTATCAAGGAGGCCAAAACGCTTACCAAGGAGGTCAATACCAGCCTAAGCAACAATTCTATCCTAAGGGAGTCTACCAAGTGAAGCAGCCACTCACTTTCCCCCAAGGAGTTGCACCGGCTCAACAAGAAGAGAAAGTAGATGTGGCGGTTACAAAATTTATGGAAGAGCAAAGACAAGCTACCAAGAGCTTGCATGAGAAGATGGATCACATGTTTGGTGATCTAAGCAACAAGTTTGGGGCGTTGTCAACCCACGTCCGGAAGTTGGACGTTCAAGTCGCTCAAACAGCCGAGGCGGTTAAAAAGCAACAAGAAGCAAATCCGCAAAAGTTTTGTAGTGTTGTTTCATCCAAGGAGGATCCACCGACCATTGTCTCCGTACCATCTCAAGAAGAAGAAAGAGAAGATGAGCCTAAGGAGAGGTACAAACCAGAGAGGTACACATGGGAGTCAAGGCGAGTTTACAAGAGAAGGCTTGACAACAAGCCGTTGCTAAAACAAGGAGATCCCGGGAAGTTTGTTATCCCCGTTTGTATCAACGGATACCAACTCACCGATTGCTTGTGTGATAGTGGAGCAAACGTGAACCTCATGTCTCTTGCACTAGCCAAAGATTTGGGATTCAAATATTTCAAAGAGCCTAAGGTGAGAGTGGAGTTTGCGGATCTATCAAGCATGGAGCCTTATGGAGTGCTTGAGGATGTTATGCTAGAGATTGGAGAGAGACATGTCCCAACCGATTTCCAAATCATGGTATGGGAAGGATCAAAGAGGAATCAGCTGATTCTTGGTACACCATTCTTAGCCACAGCCGGGGCGGTCATCAATTACATGAGAAACCAACTAACACTTGGTCATGTCCGGCAAGATGTCTTTTTCCCAAGCGTCAACTTCAAACAAGCCCCAAGTGCAATCAAACTACCACCAGAAAGGAGCACACTCATTCCAAGAGAAGGAGCCGAGCAGCAAAGAAGCACCAAGAAGGGCGAGCCATACCCTAAACCAAAAGAAGTGATGACACCGTTGAAGCCGAAGCATGAGAATATCTTCAAGGATATTCACTCGGTCTTGTCACCATCATTTGACGATCATGGAGCTGAAGAAGAGCCTGACGGTGTGCCTAAGCCCTTTGCCAGCATAAGAATCCGTCTTCCAAAGGATCCAGACCCCAAAGATGAGAAAACCGCAAAGGAAAGACTCGGAAAAACCTTAAAACTTTTTCCGAGAGCTTTGGTCTTCAAGGACGACATGGAAGATGATCATGGAGAGCCCAAACCACCTCATGAGCCACCTGAACCAGAATGTGAAGACACCAAAGGGATCCCAAACCCTTTGGCCGATCACATCCGCACCTAACCAAACAAATAAAAAAGGGAGTCAAGCTAGATGACTTTAAAACAAGCGCTTTGTGGGAGGCAACCCACATGGTATTTTTCTTTTCCTTTTTCATTTTTAGTTTTCACATAATTATTGCATGCATTTTGTTAGGATGAGAAACCAAGAGGAGACCAAACGAGAAGATGTCCCACCCATTCATCCCACCCTTGTCCAAATCAACACCAAGGAGCGGGCACCACCTGGGAATACTAAAGAAAAGAAGCAGAATCATTCCGGTCAAAGAAAATCACCAAACGGTCGAGTAAAATTCAAGATATTCCATCCGGGGTGATTTTCTCGGCCACACGGGTGCAAAGGCGTACACACTTGACCTATCTCACAATCCGTGCAACCAAAGTCTACCAAACTTCACAGGCGACCAGACAATACCATATTGGTCGGCAAATCCAAAATATAGGACGGAGAAATGTGAACGGATGAGGAGATATGCACGAATGCCACATCCGGTCGATGGCGGGTAACCGACGGCCGACAAAAACCAATATCATGGCATGGCGACACCACCACCTGAAAATGGATTCTTGGAGCTTCAAAATCACTATTCCAAAATAAAATCATGGAACGAACGAGCCAAATTCAAGGACGGTCAAAAATCTCATCCCGGGGCCAATTGAACCACGTTGTGAAGAAAGTCTCACACCGCTCATCCATTTGACCTCAAACTTCACCAGTGCTCATAAAATATGAAGTTGGTCGGTGGAATTTCAAGCTCGGTCAGGAAATTCGTCACCATTTGCGCTGTGGTCTATTGCACTATCATCCGGTCGACCGCATTGACCACCAAATGATGAAACTCCCAAACCGCTCGTTTGTTTGACCTGAAACTTCACCACTGCTCCTAAAATATATGATTGGTCGGTGAAATTTCAAGATAGGTCGGAGAAATGTTGACGGTCCGAGCTGTGGTTCATACCATCACCTCACGGCCATCCGAAGGATCCACCCGACACCGGATTTTCAAAACTGCTCGACCAAATGACCTAAAACTTCACCAGCGGCTCTAAAACATCATATTGGACGGTAAATTTTCAATCCCGTTCATAAAATTCGTAACGGTTTATCATGTTGTTCATAGCACTCATTCCGGGTCCACCGAATGAGACGTACACGACCGGAATGACAACCGCCGAAATTCGGGACTTGACCTTCACCATTTCCTGCCCACCCATGCCTCCAACAGAGCCCCATTCAGTCATCTGACTATGCTCTTCATTAGACTTGGTCATCACTTGGTAACATCATTCTAACATTTCCCTTTTTCAAATTTATTATGTCTTTCACCTCTCTTAATCTGATTTTTCTTACACCGGGACGGTGCAAGTTAAGTCTGGGGGGATTATACTAATAAGTTTGTTCATTTTGACATTTTTGTTTGCATTGTTTTCATCTAATCGAGTCGTTTTTATTGAGTCAAAACTTTTGTCGAGAATTATGACTTTATCTTGGACCTAACCATTGTTTTGCATGCGTTTAAGTGACCATTGATCAGTATTTGGCAGTCTACTTCATCACATGTGCACCATGAGTGGATCGATCTACCAAAAACGTCCACATCTCTAAGGGCTTAAGAAGGATACATCTTTGACTCCACACCTTAATGAACTTAACCTTCTCAGCTAGGGGCTTGGTTTTACAAAGGGTACGACTCCTCATCCTCACCAAATAGCAAAAGTCTACGTGAGTTCGGTTTTCCCTCTCTCTCCACTTCAAATTTAAGAAAAAGCACCAAGGTCCAAGTAACCGGGGATTAGGTGGCAACCTCCATCAATACTCGCGTCTATGGAAGGCCCATTGATCCAAATAACCGGGGATTAGGTGGCTACAACCATCAATACTCGCGTCTATGGAAGATCCATCAAAAACCTCCACAAAGAGGAGAAGAAGTCGAATAAAAAAAAAAAATACTATGCTACCCTAAAAAAGGGATGAATCGACTTAAGAAGTGAGAAGAGAGAGAGGTGAAACAAGAGCGAAGACATGTGTCTTATAAAAGAGGATGGGTAAGAGTCTATAACCCCTTTGATCGATATTCCCTAGTTGAGACCACACCTTTAGAAACTAAAGGAGTCAAAGGTGGACAATTTGGATGGCCTAAAGAGAAGTGGATTGATTTGGGATGATTGCAAGACTCATGGTATGTACTTCCTTGTTCTTAATTCTAAATGCCATTGCTGTTTTATGTGGATCACTAAGATAAATGTCGACATGGATTTCCAAAAAGATTTAAGAGTTCTCACGTTTTCAAACCTCTTTTCCTTTCTTAGTTTGCTTGAGGACAAGCAAAGGCTAAGTCTGGGGGAGTTGATATCATCATATTTTACATGTTTTCACTAAGTATTTATTGGTATTTTCAAATGTTTTCAATAAGGTTCTATGCCTTTAGAGGTAGTTTTCTTGTATTTGTTGGTTTTGAAGTCTTAACAGGTTAAAATATCAAAAAGGATTCAAAAAGGAGCAAAAGAGCCTCAAACCATGATCCATGCAAGTTTCCAAGTCAAGAGCATCAATATAACTCCATTTGTCCGATTCTCGCATTTGGACATAACCGGAGCATCCGAAAGATAACCGCGGCAAGGGGTCTTCCCGACGTCCAAAAATCATGATCTTGGTCTTGCTGGATAGATATTTGAGTTATGCATCACGAAGAAGTGGATTCAAGTCGTTTGGATCAACCATCACGAAGATACTCTTTTTCTCCCAAGACGTGTCCGCCAGGCGAGTAAACGAAGCCCATGGAGACTTGGCGCCACCAAATGGCCCGGGATGCAGCGGCATGGACCTTTCCTCGACTTAACACAAGCCCAGCTTGCTTTTGGTGGTTTACTTGTCCTAAACCCGGTCCAATCACGTCGCAAATCTTCAGAGTCGGTTAACCGGAAAGATTCCTTTTTCAGCACTTCAATACCCTAGCGACTTCAAGCCTATAAATACAATGTTTTTAGCCTTTGGAGGAGGAGAGCCGCGAGTGTATTGTGCAAGAGAGAGAGCAGCCGTCAAGGAGGAGAAGCCCTAGGTGGTGCGCCGTCCAGAAGGAAGAAGGAAGGCGCCGTTCAACTCTTGCACTCGCATTCATCCTTGTTCTTTCATCTTTTCCTTTTCTCTTTTGTACTTTGGATTTCAAGTTATCAAGGGATTCGACCTGTTCTTCATCAGAGAAGCCTCTTTTCTATCCCTTATCTCTTTTATACTTGCATAATGATATCAAATATGCCTTGCTTGCTTGATCTCACTATGTCCGAGTAGATCTCTCGGTTAGGCCGAGGGAGATCGATAGACTCTTGATATGTTTTGACTTGTTTGATTGCATAAAACGGGATTTAATCTTTTGGTTCTTCATCTTTGCTTGCTCTTATTGCTTGTTGTTAGGAAAGCGCGCCTCAACAACTTGAACTTAGGTTGATACACTCTCCAAAAGCTTGTTGTATTGCCGAAACTAGTATTTGATGAGCTAAGTGTTTTAGGCTTCCAAAAGTCGACCTAAGGAACTTAGTGAACAATCACAACTTGAACATTAATTTATGCATGCTTATAACTTGTAATAACCATCGAAAGTTGAGTCTATTAGGTTGTTTAAGCATAGTGGCCGGAGCCACGAAAGTGGAAAGGCTATACCTTAGTGTTGTGAGTTTAAGACGATTTATAAATTATCCCATGCAATCTCTTGTCATTTCATTGAAAGTTTCCATTTGATTTTCCCTTGCCTAACATCTTTCCCATCTTGTTTACAACCTCATTCGCTTACTCACTTGTTTTCATTAGATATTAAGACCATCCCACACTCATATTCTTTGTTCTAGCTACTCATCACTCAACATAGACTAGAAACGAAATCTCTCTTCCTTGTGTTCGACCCCGACTTACCACGGCTGTGCACTTGCAGCTCTACCAAGTTGGGTTATAAATTGTATTAGTTTGAAGCATAAAACCCAACGCATCAAATATCTGAAATATTCGATCAAAGCTCCGAGAAGAATGGCAGGAAAACCACCACCGTTCGATGCCCGAAGACCTACAAACCGACGAGAATATGCCACCCCCAGCAGCAACCGAGACCGCAGCTCCAATCACTGCACTCAACCTAAAACGCAGCAATCGCCAAAGCTATGAAACAGCTCTCCGAGGGTTTCACCATGCAAATTGGCGAAATCCGTTCCATTCAACAATCGTTCCAGGATCAGCTTACTCCGGCCACCGTCAGAAAACAACTGTTCCAGTCGACTCTAAACAACCAAAGCACGGCCCAAGGAATGACCCCTGACCACCCCGTAACCGTCATAGGAAGCGCGACGACTCCACCAGAAGCTGTTGACGCCGAAATGCTTCAGCTATGGCAAGAGCTCAAGCAGCTAGCCTCGCGCATAGAACACCGAGATCATCCAACACCCGAGATTGAGAATGCTATCGCCAGAACAGATAGCACTCCTTTCACATCTCGAATCAACAATGTTCTTCTGAAGGAATAGACGACCATCTGATTGCCTTTTTACAACGGAACCGAGAATCCGAGTAACTGGCTTTCGACCTTTAAATTCGCCATGAAGAGTCAAACGTACGCCACCACGTTAGAACAAGAGGCTAACTACTGCCATGTCTTCTCCGAGCACCTGACCAAGTCGGCATGGACCTCGTTCACCAATTTGCCGAGCGGATTGATTGATAGTTTCAAAGATCTCGCGACGAAGTTCCTCCAACATTACTCTATGCTCATGTCAAAGAGTAACCTCAATCTCTTCACCATGCAACAAGGAAAAGACGAGACCCTCCGCAAGTACATTGACCAATTCAAAACAGCTCTCGCGACCATTCCGATGTAGGCGACGAGCTCAAACTAAAAGTACTCGAACGCAGAGTTTGGTATCGGAAGAAATTTTCGAAGAATTTGCAGCTTAGCTCTCCCGCTATGCTACAGGAGGCTCTGCAAAGAGAACAAAGTTATATCCTACTAGAAGATAACACTAGCTTCAACGACCAAAAGTATGAAACTATAAAGAGCTCGGCCCCGAAGCTAGAAGCGAAGGCCGAGACGAAACCAAAGACTACCAGGCCCACATCTTACGCAGTCCAGAAATCACCCGCTTCGTCGTCAACAAAGCCATCTCATCAATGGCATCGTGGCTGCCCGACTTTGTCGACCACGAAAACCCCTGCTTATGACGAAGACCACACCCAGACGTGTACTTTCCACAACAGGACCGGCCATTCAACTGAATCATGCCAACATCTTATCGAGAAACTCGTCCATCTTTACATTAAAGGCGCCGTAAAGGTCGATGGAGGACCATCTGAAGCCCATAGTCGCAGCAACCGAAAATCGAATAGCCGCTGACAAATGCAGAGCAGAGGCTAAGAACGCCGCGCAGTCCCCAGCCGCAGATGGTGCCAAGCGCGACCGCGAGGAAACATATGAGGAGAACGGAGACCTTACACCATCGTCGAGGCGGAGAATCCTCATGATCATGGGAGTGTTACCTGACTGCGACGACACCGTCAATGCAGTCCAAACCTACGAAAGAAATGCGGCTTTGGCTCGCCGATATCCAGAGTTGGTTAGCCTCAGCCCAACCATTTACTTCGAGCCGAAGGACGCCCAAGGGCTCCATACCCCGCATAACGATCCCTTGGTCGTCGAACTTAATATCCAAAATTGCGAGGTGACTAAGATTCTAATCGATACCGGTAGCAACGTCAATCTCATCTTCAAAGAGACCTTGGAAAATATGAGAATCAGCGAAGACGATATCAAACCTTCGGCGGAACCGTTAACCGGTTTCACCGGAAATCACTTTTTCTGCATCGGCACGATCTACCTTACGATTTGCGCCAGCGGCGTCGCCAAAACGACCAAATTCACAGTGATGGACAAATCAACAATCTACAACGTCATCCTCGGCACTCCTTGGATACACGAGATGAAAGGTATCGTCTCAACCTATCACCAATGCATGAAATGCCCAATTCGAACCGGGATATTCACATTACGTGGAAGTCAACAAGTCACCCGATCCTGCTACCATAGCGTGCGCCGAATGCGTACCGCCTCGGCATGTATGGTCAATGAAGAGATGGATCCCCGACTTCCATACCACGAGCGGCAGAGACCCGAGCGGACTCTTGAAGTGTGCATCGACAAGGATCACCCCAAACGAGTCGTCAGCATCAGCGCATACGTTGACGAAGCAATCCGAATCGAACTGGATCAACTCTTGCAAGAACACGTCCATATCTTCGCCTGGACCATGGCCGACATGAAAGGGATCAATCCGTAAATTGCTTCGCATGAGTTGAACATCGACCCGACCTGACCTTCAAACCCATCAAGCAGAAGCGACGAAAGCTCGGCAACGAAAAAGCCGAAGCAGTCAACGCCGAAGTAGAAAAACTCTTAGCCGTTGGATCTATTGCCAAGGTGAAATATACTGATTGGTTAGCTAACCCGGTAAAAATGAAAAAGAAGAACGGCAAATGGAGAGTCTGCGTAGACTTCACGTACCTCAACAAAGCATGTCGAAATGATAGAGTCCCGCTCCCGCATATCGACTGCCTCGTCGAGGCAACCGCCGGGAATCAGCTTCTTTCCTTCATGGATGCCTTCTCGGCATACATTCAAATCTTCATGCATCCCGATGACAGAGAGAAGACCGCTTTCATAACAGACCGAGGGACTTATTGCTACAAAGTCATGTCTTTCGGACTCAAAAACGTAGGAGCCACTTATCAGCACCTCGTCAACAAAATGTTTGCCAACCAGCTCGGCATAAGTATGTAGGTTTATATCAACGACATGCTAGTCAAGTCAACAGTTGCTACCGACCATGTGAAACATCTCCGCGAATGTTTTGGCATCCTCGACCAGTACGGCATGAAGTTGAACCTTCAACGAATAAGTGCACTTTTGCTGTGACATCTGGTGAATTTTTGGGATACATTGTCACTCAGCTCAACGCGTAATCGAAGCCAACCCACGGCAAATCCGTGCAATCATGGATCTCCCTTCGCCTAAAATACCAAAAGACGTTCAAAGGCTCAGAAGCCGAATCGCGGCACTTAACCGGTTTATCTCGAGATCAACGGATAACTGCCTCCCCTTTATCAACTACTGAAAGGAAACAAGTCGTTCGAATGGGAGAAAAAATGCAAGGAAGCGTTCAAACAGCTGAAGGCATACCTGACGATACCACCGATTCTAGCAAACCCGAAGATGGCGAAACATTATTTCTCTATGTCGCTATCTCGGCCTCGGCCGTAAGCGGCGTTCTCGTACGGGAAGACCGCGGTAAAAAAAAACCAAATTTTTACGTCAGCAAGACACTCGACGGAGCCGAAACACGGTATCCCGCACTCGAAAAGTTGACTCTCGCCATTGTCACCTCGGCTCGGAAGCTTCGACTTACTTCCAGTCTCATTCAATCGTCGTCTTGACTAAAAAGCCGATACGAACCATTCTTCATAGCCCAAGCGTCTCTGGCGGAATGGCTAAGTGGGCGGTGGAGTTATCAGAATACGACATCGAATATAGAAGACGAAAAGGCGCTAAATCTCAAGTCCTCGCCGATTTCCTGGTAGAAATACCCCCCGAGCTTGAAGAACCCAAGGAAACTTCCGAGGTGAAGTGGACCCTCTACGTCGACGGAGGATCATCGAAGAAAGGGGCTGGACTCGGCATTCGACTCCTCTCGCCAAGTGGCGAAGTCTTGGAGCAATCTATTAAGCTAGACTTCCACGCATCCAATAATTAGGTAGAATACGAGGCCCTTATCGCGCCGACCTTCGACTCGCACAAGGTGGTGGGGGCTAAGAGTATTCAAGCTTTATGCGAATCTCAGCTCGTCGCTAATCAATATAGCGGCGAATAGGAGGCGAAGAACGAGAATGGATGCTTACCTGCAACAAGTCCATGAGCTCGCAAAAATCTTGTCTTCGTTCGAATTATATAAAATTCCGCGCGCCGAGAACGTGTCGGCCGACGCCCTCGCTGCTCTCGCTACGACAAACAACTCGGCTGTGCGACCAACGATCACAGTCGAGAGAATTGATGCACCAAGTATTGACTTCCTACATGGAAGCTGCGACATGGCAATCGACGACACCGCCGAACCATAACCAACCACCGAAGACCCCGAAGCTCTGGAAATCAAACCATGGCAAGACCAATTCCGCGAGTACCTCATCAACAAAATTGTCCCTCCAAACAGATGGGCAGCACGGCGTCTACGACGCAAAGCAGCTCATTACTTCTTACATGATGGCAAACTCTTTCGTTGGACAGCGAACAAAGTCATACTTCGATATTGCAACGAAACCGAGGCACAAAAAGAAATGAGGGATTTGCACGAAGGAGAACTCGGCAATCACTCCGGCGGACGATCGTTAGCACTCAAACTCAAGAAGTATGGCGTCTTCTGGCCAACTATGATAAAGGACTGCGAAGAACATATATTGAAATGCGTTATTTGCCATAAGTATGCCCCGATCATTCACGCACCAACGGAGGAACTCCAGTCGTCCATCCCGCCTTACCCATTCATGCATTGGGCCATGGACGCAATCGGGCCGATGACACCATCTCGGCAATTTAATCACGTCTTACTCGTCACTGATTATTTCACAAAGTGGGTGGAGGCAAGGCCTATGAGCAAAGTGATATGCCGACACGGAATCCCCTATGAAATAGTCACTGACAACGGCAAACCCTTCATTCGCCAAAAGCTTCAAAGATTTTTGCGCCAAATGGAATATCAGACTAAGTTACTCGACCCCGGAATATCCACAGAGTAATGGTCAAGCCGAGTCAAGAAACAAGATAATCATCAACAGTCTGAAGAAGAAACTGACAGAGCATAAAGGTGCTTGGGCCCACCAGCACGACGGAGCCTTCTAGGCCCATCGCATCACCCCTCAGACATCAACGGGCGAAACACCTTTTTCACTCTCTCACGGCTGCGAAGCACTCACACCCATCGAGACGACAACTCTGACCATCCGCCGAACGTACATGATATCCCGACGAGAACGACAAGGCTCTCCTCGACAGTCTCGACTGTGCCGAAGAATTGCGAGATAAAGCCCTCATCCGAAGGCAGAATTTCCAACAAATGGCAGCTCGGCAGTACAACAAGAAAGTCCAAAACCGTCTTTTCTCCCTCCATGATGTCGTCCTCAAACAAGTCATCAATTTTACGAAGCTAGAGCATAAGGGAAAATTTTGATTTTCTTGGGAGGGGCCATATCGCATATACGAAATCGTCAAGTCCGACGTCTACAAACTCCAAAGCCTCGATGGCGAAATGCTCACCTCGCTGTGGAATTCCATCCACCTGAAGAAGTTTTACACTTAGGACAAACAACGTCGAAGCGTAAAAAAAAAAAAAAAACAAAAGAGGTTTATACCTCAGTTGTAATGAACTACGATTGGGTTGATCCTGAGTTCGGGTACGTAGGCAAATTTTCACGAGGTCCAGCTATGACTTTAATAGTTTTATTATCGACCTAATAAATTCACTTCAAAGTTTTTTGTTTTGTCTTTTGACTTAATAAAATCCTTTAAACATTTGCCTTTCCAGCATCCTACTACCGCCGAAGTCATCGACTGAAGCGTTATGGCCAAACGGTTTTGTCAAGTCCGTGATTTTGGCCTGGTACATCATTTCGGCAAGTTCTCAGAAACCTGAATTTATTACAAATTTCTAGGTTTTGACTTCTGTCCCGACGCTATCTTCAGTAAGGAACCGAACATAACATTTTGGACTGATCATCGACCTCGAAACTATGGGAAAGAAAAAAGCCCATAGTCTAAAGGAAAAAGCCGAGAAAGACACTAGCTCATCTATACGCCGTAGACTCGTTTGTTCGACTTAGCTCAAACGTCAACCTCGGCCTATTTTTGAATTTTGAAGTAAGAGGAAACGACAAAATTTTGCGTTCGCTTCGGCCCAACTAGCCGAAGAGCCTGAGTTGGGTGAATATATTAGTCAAATTTACTTTATAGTATTCTTATCCGCTAAACGATATGAGTATTTTAAAGCAATGATTTCAACGAACAAATTTCTATAAACTTGAAATCACGTAGATGGTTTTAAGTTTGCAAAAATATCATCATACAGAAAGTAAGCATTAAATATTTTGGATGAAAACCCTCCGGGCAATGTCATTACAAAATAAATAAAAGTCTTCGATTCGATACTTCATCCCCTCCTCTCCGCGACCGCAGCCAAAGACGAAGCTGCTAAGAATGAGCCGGAGGTCCCATCCCGAAGCATCTACCGAACCCCGTTGATAATCTCGTCCACGAAGGGCCTAACGACATGCGGCATTAATGTTCCAAATTGGTCAAAACCATCTGGGATGATCCAGGCATTTTCAATATCAAATTCATTAAATAAGAAGGAGACCGAAATCTCGACCTCCTCGGTTGCTATAAGATCTATCTTAGCTTGCTCATGAAGAGCCTCGATTTGATCTTTGAGCCCCTCAGGAAGGTCGAAGCCGGCGTCCTCGATGGGAGTCAGATACACAAAGACGCTCTCATTTTTAGCAACGCCGAGTAGTGCGCTCTCAACCGCGCCTTTTCCGGCAAGATGAGTGATGTCTCTGCATTTTGTCTCTTTTAAGCTCATGTTTCCCTTAGATTTTCTCCTATTTTAGCTCATATCTTCAGCATTTTAGCATAGATCTCATGCATTATGCTAATACATAGCATTTAGGACCTGCATTGCATATTTCGTGCATATGGGAGTTGTATCAGGTGCTTTTGAGTGCAAAAGGAGGAGATTTGGAATCAAGAGGTAGGAGCATGGAGTTCGGAGAGCAAACGGGATATGAAACGGGATGAAGAACCCGTTTGACGAAGAAGAGCTGTGCGAGTTAAGAAGAAGAGAAAGTCAATTTAAGTGAGTTTATAACCTAACTTTTACAGCAGCTTTTTGTAAGATCTGAATCTGAAACTAAAGTCAGAAAGTTTTCCCCTTTTTGGAGATTCTCTTTGAATATTCTCTTTGTAACTTTCGAAACTTGCCCTTTGAATTTAAATCAAGTTAAGTTATTTCTTTTTGGGCTTTAACTTCTTTTAACTTTACTCTCCCTTGCTTATCGTGGAATGAAATTCCTTTCTTTAAGGGGAATTGGTGTTTCTTACATGAAGAGTGAGTGAGCTCTTTTGGGTCTTGAGGGATGAGGTAGATTAGGAGCGATTAGGGGTTGATTTTGCTTCTAGAGGTGTTTAATTCTTCCAAAAGTCTTTCTTTGCTGGATTTGCTTAAAGCTAGGTCTTTCTTGATCATCTAGATCTAGATCCTAGACTCTTCTCACACCAAAAGTGCCTTGAGAAGAGTTGGACCGCCCAGCAAAGAGATGAACTCGTCCAACCCACGATGGTGGTTGTTTGGAGAGGGCATCGGTCTAGGAGAGTTGTTTCTTAAGGCTGGCTTGTCTTGAATTCACTAACAAAAAGTTAGCTCCTTTGATTTCAAGATTAGCTTTGTGGTTTTCTCCATGAAAGTGGGTTAACTTTGTTTTACGAACTCTCCTCCTAAGACTTAGCTCTCAATTGAGTGTTTCTGGACACCCTTGTTGACCCCTAAAATCTCATAGTCGATTTCCTCATCCTGAGACCTTTCCCTTTTATTATCGGATTGTCAAAAATCAGTTGTTGTTCTTTTAATTAAAGTTTAGTTCAGTTAATTTACTCCTTGATTTAAAGATTACAAAAACCCATTGGCATTGACTTGTTGAATTTCTTGCATTCGAAATTGTCTTATCATTCTCCATTTTGGATTGACTCTCAAGACCACAATGACATGAGTGGGATTGGTATTTGAAACCCATACAAAAATCCTTGTTTCAATTTGGCGCCGTTGCCATTTGGAGAATCCAGTTTAAGCATTTTCGATTTGGAAAATTTTTCATGATCAAGTTTTTCTTACTTATCGCTTTAGTTGCTCGTTTCAAGATCAAGTTTTTTTTTTTTTTTTTTTTTTTGATTGTTCAGGTTTATGCAAACAAGGTCACGTGGACCCGGTAATCTACTTAACACCAGTGATCTTGACAGAGCTGAGCAAGCAAAGCGCGAAAAGAGAGCACGAAACAGAGCTGAGCAGCAGACGCACATTGAACCGCAGTTGGCAGCTCCCGAACCTGTGTTCGACGACATGGCAGACCCAGCGGGCATCCGAACCATCCTCACCGTCCTGCGCGGCAGATCGGAGCCGGAGATACTCCAAACACACACGTCAACCGCCACGGCATTACCCCACCACCAGTCCCCAACAATAATTTCGAAATCAAGCCAGGGCTGATCTCAATGATTGAGCGGTATATGTTCCATGGCCTGCCCGATGAAGACCCATTGGATCACTTGGATAAGTTTGATCGTTTGTGCGCTTTGACGAAGATAAATGGCGTCTCCGAAGATGGTATGAAGCTGCGGCTTTTCCCGTTCTCGTTGGGCAACAAAGCTCACGTTTGGGAGAACAACCTTCCAGTCGGTTCGGTCAAGACTTGGGACCAGTGCAAGCACGCCTTCTTGGCGAAATTCTTCCCCACCTCACGCACATCAAAGCTAAGGAATGATATCTCCAGTTTTGTGCAGATGAATGGCGAAAGCTTTAGTGAAGCTTATGAGCGCTTCAAGGGGTATCAAATGAAGTGTCCTCACCATGGTTTCTCTAAGGAATCTCTCCTGGGTACTCTATACCGTGGAGCTCTTCCTAAGTACTGCTTGCTTCTCGACACAGCCAGCAATGGGCACTTTCTGGGTCAAGATGTCGATGAAGGGCTGCTGTTGGTTGAAAACATTGCAACGAGTGATTGTAACTACAGTGAAGACTACGATCGCGCTGACAGAGGCAGTTCCGCTCAGGACGAGAAGCACAAAAAGGAAATTAAGATGCTGAACGACAAGTTAGACAAGTTACTGACGGGCCAGCAAAAACAAGTCCATTTCGTTTGCGAGGACGATGTCGCTCAAGAGGAGGAGAACGAACAAGTGGAGGAGGTGAACTATATTACCAATCAGGGGGATACCAAAAAGGGTTTGGCAACTACAGCCACAACCCTAACCTATCCTATAGAAGCACCAATGTTGCCAATCCCCAAGACCAAGTTTATCCTCCACAACACCCACAACAACAAGGTGGACAGCAAGTCGTTTATTACAAGAAAGGTTTTCCACTAAAAACATTCGGTGCACCACCTCAAGGTTCTACACAAGCTCAAGCAAGCAATAGTTCAGGCCAGGATGCCGATCTAAAGTCCATGTTGCAGCAGCTACTTCAGGGACAAGTCAGCGGAGCAAGTGACCTTCACATCAAACTGGCCGAAATACACAACAAGGTGGATAGCTCCCATCACGAACTCAACCAAAAAATTGAGACGCTTAACTCAAAGGTTCAGCAATTGGAATCTCAGAGCATCAATAACACCAAGGGGATCCTTCCTGGAAAACCGATCCCCAACCCGAAGGAGTTTGCGAAAGCCGTCACACTGCGGAGCGGAAAAGCGCTTCCGGACCGGTCGACCCCGGTTCGACACAGTGAGGACAGTGTCGCTCAAGAGGAGGAGGATTTGGTTGACAATGAAGGAGAGGTCAGCACTGAGAGAAAATCTGGTAAGCCGGATGCGACAGACACCGTGAAAGCCCCTGCCCAAGGGAACACAAAGAGGAAGGAAACTCTTTTTGTTCCTCCGCCGTTCAAACCAGTTTTACCTTTTCCCGGAAGATTCAAGAAACAACTGGCAGCCAAGTACAATGGAATTTTTGACAGACAGATGGCAGAAATTGAGGTGAAAATGCCGATCCTAGACGCATTCATGTTAATACCACCATACCAAAAATTCCTGAAAGATGCAATCTTGGAGAGGACTAAAGAAGTACAAGGAATGGTGGTGTTATCTCAAGAGTGTAGCGCTATAATACGGAGCAGAGTAGCGGCTCAAAAGCTAGGGGATCCAGGGAGTTTCACTTTGCCTTGTTCTCTAGGTCCGCTGTCTTTCAAGAACTGTTTATGTGACTTGGGAGCGAGTGTTAGCATCATGCCTCTCACGGTAGCAAAGCGCCTGGGATTTAATAAGTACAAGGACTGTCACTTCTCGCTTGTTCTCGCTGACCGTGGGAATGCTAGAAGATATGCCCCTCAAGGTGGGGAATGTGCTCGTACCGACGGACTTCATAGTCTTAGAGATGGGTGAGGAACCAAAGGACCCTTTGATCCTAGGCAGACCTTTTCTAGCAACCGCTGGGGCCGTTATTGATGTCAGGAAGGGAAAAATTGAGTTGAATCTGGGCAAGGATTGCAAGCTACTCTTTGACATTACAAACGTGATGAAGCAGCCAACCACAACCAGCGAGTCATTCTACATTGACACACTGGACCAGCTGGCTGATGAGTATTTGGAAGAGATTAATGTTGAAGACAAGCTGCAGATAGCTCTGACAAAGGAGAACGAAGGATTTGGGTGTCTTCAGGCTGAGAGCATGGGGTACGCCAGGTTGCTGGACTCGCATAAAGCTGACAAGGGAGAAACCGGTTTTGAGAATTCTGCTAAGGAAGAATCAGCACTCAATCGGGATGCCAAACAGGTTGATAACCTGTTTGCCCTCGAGACCAGTCCTTGCAAAGGAAACTCGATAAAGCAGAACACTGGGGCCGACTGGTCAGAGCTCAAAGCGCCAAAAGTGGAGCTGAAACCTCTTCCCAAGGGGCTCAGGTATGCATTCCTCGGTCTTAACTCTACATACCCTGTCATTGTGAGTGATGCATTAACCCCCGTTGAGCTTGAAACCCTTTTGACCGAGTTGCGAAAGTACAGGAGAGCCCTCGGGTATTCGCTCGACGATATCAAAGGGATTTCCCCTACTCTATGCACTCACAGAATCCATTTAGAGAATGAATCAAAGGGATCTATTGAACCTCAGCGTAGACTTAACCCAACCTAAAGGAAGTAGTTAAAAAGGAAATCCTGAAACTTCTTGATGCTGGAGTGATTTACCCGATTTCGGACAGTACATGGATCTCTCCTGTCCATTGTGTTCCGAAAAAGGGTGGCATAACAGTTATTAAGAATGACAAGGATGAAATGATCCCGACTAGGACAATAGTTGGACATCACATGTGCATAGATTATCGTAAACTAAATGCTGCATCACGTAAGGATCATTTCCCTCTCCCATTCATTGACCAGATGCTTGAAAGGCTAGCTAACCATCCATATTACTGCTTTTTAGATGGTTATAGTGGTTTCTTTCAGATCCCTATTCACCCCAATGACCAAGAAAAGACAACTTTCACATGCCCATATGGTACCTTCGCATATCGGAGGATGCCGTTTGGGTTATGTAATGCTCCATCCACGTTTCAACGTTGCATGTTGTCTATTTTTTCCGATCTGATCGAGGAGATGGTGGAGGTATTCATGGACAATTTTTTGGTCTATGGCTCCTTCTTCTCCTCATGTTTGTTGAATCTTTGCAGGGTCTTAAAGCGTTGTGAGGAGACAAACTTGGTTTTGAATTGGGAGAAGTGCAATTTTATGGTCAAAGAAGGGATTGTTTTGGGACACAGAATTTCCGAGCACGAAATTGAGGTTGATCGAGCCAAAGTCGATGTTATGCTGCAGCTGAGTGAACCGAAGTCAGTCAAAGACATTCGGAGTTTTTTGGGACATGCGGGTTTCTACAGGCGTTTTATAAAGGATTTCTCAAAGATTGCAAGGCCTCTTACCAGACTTCTATGCAAGGAGAATGACTTCTTATTTGATGAGGAGTGCCGCCAAGCTTTCTTGAAGATCAAAGAAGCACTTTGTAGCGCACCTATTGTCCAAGCTCCAAATTGGGAGCTACCTTTCGAGATTATGTGTGACGCATCAGACTTTGCAGTTGGGGCGGTTTTGGGACAACGAGTTGACAAGAAGATGAACGTGATCTACTACGCTAGTAGAACGCTTGATGAGGCTCAATCCCGTTACGCCACTACGGAGAAGGAACTTCTTGCTGTTGTGTTTTCTATTGACAAATTCAGAAGTTACATCGTGGGATCTAAGGTGGTTATTCACACTGACCACGCGGCATTGAAGTACCTCTACACGAAGAAAGACGCGAAGCCAAGACTTCTACGCTGGATACTTCTTTTGCAAGAGTTCGATCTCGAGATTGTTGACAAGAAAGGAGCTGAAAATAGTGTGGCCGATCACCTTTCTAGGATGCGAATCGATGAGAGTTTGCCTATTAATGATTCGTTACCCGAAGAGCAGCTGATGGCTTTACAGGTTTTGCATGAAGGTTTTGCGCTGAAGGAGAAGCTTGAAGAGATTCACGCCCTAGAGGATGAGA
The DNA here is from genome assembly GCA_026724425.1 of Erythrophleum ivorense. Classification (NCBI taxonomy): domain Eukaryota; kingdom Viridiplantae; phylum Streptophyta; class Magnoliopsida; order Fabales; family Fabaceae; genus Erythrophleum; species Erythrophleum ivorense. Next base: position 4,294,623 of record JAIUCV010000087.1, read on the forward strand.
AGCTGCCTTGGTATGCAGATTTTGTGAACTATTTGGTTGGTGGAGAAGTCCCTAACGAAATAAGTGGGTACCAGAAGAAGAAGTTCTTTCGGGATGTGAACCATTACTATTGGGACGAACCATATCTGTTCAAGAGAGGGAGTGACGGTTTGTTTAGGAGATGTGTAGCCGAAACTGAGGTGGAAGAGATACTATATCACTGCCACGGTTCACGCTATGGTGGACATTTTGCCACTTTCAAAACAGCGTCGAAGGTTTTACTAGCCGGATATTGGTGGCCGAGTTTGTTCAAAGACACCCAAGCCTATGTGGCTAAGTGCGATGCGTGCCAAAGGGCTGGAAATATCTCGGCAATGAATGAAATGCCCCAAAACCCGATTCTAGAAGTTGAAGTATTTGATGTTTGGGGCATCGATTTTGTAGGGCCGTTCAACCCTCCTTCTCACGGAAACTCTTACATATTAGTGGCCGTTGACTACGTTTCCAAATGGGTAGAGGCAATTGCAGCACCTACTAACGACGCTAAGGTGGTGTTAAAGCTGTTTAACACCATCATCTTCCCAAGATTCGGCGTACCGAGATGTGTCATAAGCGATGGAGGATCACACTTTGTGAACAAGGTCTTTGAAAACCTCTTGAAGAAGCATGGAGTTAAACACAAGGTTGCCACTCCCTACCATCCACAAACCAGCGGCCAGGTGGAAGTCTCCAATAAACAGATCAAGGCCAGCCTCCACAAGACTGTTAGTTCGTCAAGAACGGATTGGTCGGGAAAACTGGATGATGCCTTGTGGGCTTACCGAACAGCGTACAAGACGCCCATAGGGAGAACTCCTTACTCTCTTGTCTATGGAAAATCCTGTCACTTCCCGGTGGAGTTGGAATACAAAACGCGATGGGCGATCAAAATGCTAAATATGGATCTTAAGCCTGCCCAAGAAAAACGGGAAGTGGATTTGCATGCGTTGGAAGAGATCCGCCTCGATGCTTATGAGAGTTCAAAAATCTTCAAGGAAAGGACTAAGGCATTTCATGACAAAAAGATTCTGCCAAAGGTGTTCAAGGCAGGTGACCATGTCCTGCTGTACAACTCACGCCTTAAACTCTTCCCTGGGAAGCAAAAATCGCGCTGGGCAGGCCCATTTGAAGTTAAGGAAGCGCTCCCCTATGGCACTGTTACATTGCTCAACAAAGAAGGCGTGGAGTTTACGGTGAATGGGCAGAGAGTGAAGCCTTATATGGCAAATTCTGTGATTGGAGAAGGGAGTTCAATTCCTCTCCATGACCCTGTTGGTGCCTAAGAAGTCTGAGAGGTCAAGCTTGGGACCTTAAACAAGCTCACTTGGGAGGAAGTCCCATGAATATCCTCTTGTATATATCGTTTCACATTATGAATTATGTATTGGTTTTTGCATTCTGTTTCTGCTGTTTACGTCAGGTTTTGGTTGACATTTCTGGTCTGGAAGTTGGAAGACAGGCGATGAGCGGGAGTTGGTGAATTTAGAATCGGAAATCGACTGTGAAATTAAGTCAAACGGGTTGTCAAACGGGTTTCCTCCATTGGATCAACCTGTTTCGACAACCCGCCCAGGTAAGTCAACCCTGTTATGTTGACTTTTTCCGACTAAAACCCTTCCCCTTCCGTTTTAACTCAAAAAAAAAACATCCCGCATTTCTGATTTTCAAGCCGCCACCCGTTTTTCCTTCAAGCGAATTTTCGATCTCCTTCATTTTTCCACCATTTTTCGATTTGCAAAATCTCTCTCTCTCTAAATCCACCGAATTTGACACCACCGGTCTTCATTTAGTTCAACTCACAAGATAATTCAAGGTATTTCGCCCCCTTTTGACAAACCTCTCTTTCGTGGAGCCTCTCTCATGGGGTCTCCCTTGAGAGTTGCTGGTTTTTGCTCTAAATTGCTTGATATACCTTGGATTTTCCTAGAGTTTCATGTTTCATTGGGTGCATGCAAGAACACTTTCGGTTTATTGCCGTCGATTTTCAATTCGGATTTTTCTCCTTGTCGATTTCAATCCGATTTTTCCCTTTGCTCTAAATTAAATTTGAACTTTGAATTGGCTGAAAAGAAATAGAGATTTGGAGCGGCAACCAATTCAAGGATCAAATTTAAAATTTCGAATTTCTCTACTCTCTTGTCCGTGAGATTGATTCTCGCGTAGCCTAATCTCTTTTTGAGTTTCTGTGTTTCTGCAGGACATGGTTTACGCAACGCGATCCGGGAGGCACACCCCCGATGAAGACGAGACAGAGAAGGCACGCCGTGAAAAGAGAGAGGGAAAACAGATAGCAATTGAGAAGAAAGGGAAGAAAGCAAAGAGGAAAGCCGAGGAACCAGCAGGGGGTAATGAGGGCATCGAAAGGCCAATCACGAAGCCGTACGACAATCAGGATAGGCTCGACATTCTGAAAAAGATGAACTTCCTGCCAATGCGTTTCCCTCACGAAGCAACTATGCGAGAGCTCGGCATCTTGGAAGATGTCCAAACAATCTTCGAGGGGATGGAGATGCAGCATTTCATGGCTTTGGCTCCCCCGGCTTATCACGACCCCACTCTACATTTCCTCGCCACGTTAAAAGTGATTAAGCACCCTGAGTTAGCGGCTGAGATAACGGAAGACGGTCTGGGATATATCACGTTCGCTTTGGCCCACCAACCTTTCAGGATGAGCATCCGAAAGATCGAGGAGCTATATGGTTTTTGTGTAGGCAGGGGGCTGGGAACTAAGATGCAGTTTGAGAAAGACGAACTGGCCAAGTTGTGGGAGACAATCAGCTCCAGCAAATACCAAGTTTCCACGATGAGGGGAGGACATATCAGAAACCCAGCCGTTCGCTACGCTCACAAGGCGATCGCTCACACGATGTTTGCCAGACATGAATGCTCCAATGTCCATACGAGAGAGTTGGAGATGTTGGATATCTCCCTTATTGACGAATTGGAGACTTTGAAGGATGGCACCGTGATGAAAGGCGATATATCAACCGACATGAGCATGGCCATGTTCATGTTGGACTCCTTCCAGAAGTGTATGCAGAACGCCATCATCTCTTATGAGCGAGGAAAAATCAGAGACTCCTACATCAGCCTCGGAAGTATGATATCCCCGATCCTGCTTGCAAGTGGTTCCCGTTGCCACAGCCCTCGCACCAACCCAAATGGATGGACATCGCATATCTGACCAAGAGCTGGTTCCTTCGGGGACAGTCACAGGGGAGGCACATTTACCGTTTCGTTCACCCGGGCTTTGGGATTTCAAAGGTGCTCCTCCTACACCCGAAGCTGACGTCTATTGACGAGCGAGACAACGTCATCTTTCTGCTAAGAGCCGATGATCTCCACATGGATGGGGGCGATGCCACAATGATGGAAGAAGGAGGATCATCCGACGGACACCCGCTAGGAGACAGACAATTCCATTTCGACCCATACGATGCGTCAACCTGCGGTCCCTCGGTGAAAAAGGCTCATGCGCACATCAAGCTTCTCCAAGAATGGTGCAAATGGCAAGACAAGACCATCAAAACGCTTGTCAACTCGGTCAAGAAGCTGAAAGCCAAGGCGAAGAGAAAGTCTTCCTCGCGATCCCCTGCCCCAGACACTAGCGCCCATTCTCCCAGTGAGGACTCTACTTCCTCTTCATCCATGAACCAATGAGAGGTACAACTCCGATTCCACTGTATATACCGTCTGTTTTCATTGGCATTTTGATTTTGATTTGGTTTTGTTAAATTGATCTCTCTCTCAATATTATATTTGCACAAGGGACTGTGCAATTTAAGTTTGGGGGAGGGGTCAATAGCATTTAACATCGTGTTTTATGATCTTATTTTCGATTTTCATCCCTTGAGTCTCATATCATTTGCATTGCATCTATGGCATAGAAAACACCAAAAAATCGATTTTTTTGAAAATTTGCATAACACAAAAAGAAGCATCATTTGCATTTACATAGTAGGATTGAGTCTAGATGCATTGTACATGAGCATTGCATTTGCATAGGGGACAATGATAGAATTATCCTTACTTGAGAAATGCTTTTCGGAATGGTCTCAATGCTCTAGTTGGAAATTATTTGATGCATTCGGGTTTAGTTTGAGCCTAAAAGAACTCGCTTCTCAACATTCATGCTTGACTGAATCATTTCTTAGAATTGAAACTTCACCTAAGTGATTTGGACTTAATATGATCATTTAATTATCAAACTCGTGCATTGATGTTCTTGCTCATGGATTTTGATTCTCTTGGACATTCTTTCTGTTACATTTATCTCTCTCTGTTTGTCCATGTTCGTTGATTACCCCGCCCCTAACCAAACCCATTTCTTTCATACACAACCTGTTTACCGTGAGAAGAGAGGCTTTTTCCAATTGAGCTAGGCAAAACGTGTTGAGTTTAGACCGACAAAGCATAGATTTTCATGTAGAACTAGCTCGTTTTCCTTTGAGCTAGACTAGGCCTAGGTTGTGATTCAAGTTTGGGGGTGAGAGAATGAGAGAAAAGAGAAAGAACAGAAAGTGAAAAGAAAGGATGGGAGAAAGAAAAAGGGAAGTTTATTAAAGAGTGGTGGCTCGCTTGATGCTAAATAGATAAGTAGTTTTGGGGCTTGGTTTGTAAAGAAAGGCACCTAGCCTTGTTCATACTTTAAGAAGTTAGAAATCCCAAATCCTATAAAGGAAAAGTGAAAAGCCTTAAGCCACAAGAAATTCGAAAGTTGATCCCCTGCTATTTTCAGAAAGTTTTACCCTCCCTGAAATCCTAAGTTTCAATCTTTAAGTTCAGAAAGGGAAAAGAAAGGGTAGTTAGGACTTGGGTGGGATTCGTTCTTTATTTAAGACCTTACGTCTTGGGTAGATGAGAATCTATCTTTGTACCATCCTTGGTCCTCACTCTTAGCATTTTGCCCAAGCTCAGTTCTTCTTGAGAGATCCCTTATGCACTTCATGAAACCACCAAAAAGAAAGAAAAAGAGCATAACCCTTTGAACCAAATGAGCAAGTTTTGATTGCATGAGTTTTGATTCACGATTTCGAGCTTAATTGAATATAAATGGGTGAAGTGAATATGAACGCATGTTTCATCATGTCTGATGTTTGGTTGTCGCTGAATTGAGTATGCGAGTGATCTGATTTGAATGGCTGAATCTTTTTGCATTTCATAATTTCTAACTAGAACATTGAGGCGATTTCTTTGAGCGTGTCAAATGGATTTGAGTCCCCGCCCAAATCAATTTCTCTCTGATTTGTTCTTCCTTGCTTGAGGGCAAGCAAGATGCAAGTTTGGGGGAAGCTAATGTCTCTGCATTTTGTCTCTTTTAAGCTCATGTTTCCCTTAGATTTTCTCCTATTTTAGCTCATATCTTCAGCATTTTAGCATAGATCTCATGCATTATGCTAATACATAGCATTTAGGACCTGCATTGCATATTTCGTGCATATGGGAGTTGTATCAGGTGCTTTTGAGTGCAAAAGGAGGAGATTTGGAATCAAGAGGTAGGAGCATGGAGTTCGGAGAGAAAACGGGATATGAAACGGGATGAAGAACCCGTTTGACGAAGAAGAGCTGTGCGAGTTAAGAAGAAGAGAAAGTCAATTTAAGTGAGTTGACTGAGGGTGCCCTTGTCTCCCACTATATAAGACTTTATAACCTAACTTTTACAGCAGCTTTTTGTAAAATCTGAAACTAAAGTCATAAAGTTTTCCCATTTTTGGAGATTCTCTTTGAATATTCTCTTTGTAACTTTCGAAACTTGCCCTTTGAATTTTAATCAAGTGAAGTTATTTCTTTTTGGGCTTTAACTTCTTTTAACTTTACTCTCCCTTGCTTATCGTGGAATGAAATTCCATTCCTTAAGGGGAATTGGCATTTCTTACATGAAGAGTGAGTGAGCTCTTTTGGGTCTTGAGGGATGAGGTAGATTAGGAGCGATTAGGGGTTGATTTTGCTTCTAGAGGTGTTTAATTCTTCCAAAAGTCTTTATTTGCTGGATTTGCTTAAAGCTAGGTCTTTCTTGATCATCTAGATCTAGATCCTAGACTCTTCTCACACCAAAAGTGCCTTGAGAAGAGTTGGACCGCCCAGCAAAGAGATGAACTCATCCAACCCACGATGGTGGTTGTTTGGAGAGGGCATCGGTCTAGGAGAGTTGTTTCTTAAGGCTGGCTTGTCTTGAATTCACTAACCAAAAGTTAGCTCCTTTGATTTCAAGATTAGCTTTGTGGTTTTCTCCATGAAAGTGGGTTAACTTTGTTTTACGAACTCTCCTCCTAAGACTTAGCTCTCAATTGAGTGTTTCTGGACACTCTTGTTGACCCCTAAAATCTCATAGTCGATTTCCTCATCCTGAGACCTTTCCCTTTTATTATCGGATTGTCAAAAATCAGTTGTTGTTCTTTTAATTAAAGTTTAGTTCAGTTAATTTACTCCTTGATTTAAAGATTACAAAAACCCATTGGCATTGACTTGTTGAATTTCTTGCATTCGAAATTGTCTTATCATTCTCCATTTTGGATTGACTCTCAAGACCACAATGACATGAGTGGGATTGGTATTTGAAACCCATACAAAAATCCTTGTTTCAATGAGCCTTGACCTTCTCGATCAACTGAGCGTAGAAGGCCTTCGTCCTCTCGAAAACCTTCTCGGCGGACGCACATGATTCTCCCTCGCGAGATGCGTGGAATCTGGTCAGTTCAGCCTTGGCTCTCTCAGCATCAGCAGCAGCTTCCTCTTTCAAGGCTAGCTTCTTTAGCGTCTCAACTTCGGCTTTGAGACCTTCCACCTCTGCCCGGAGACACGGCAGAAGTGCGCATTCGCCCTTCAGAGTGGCAACTTCGTCTTGGAGAGCTGACTGCGCCTGCTTTACCTTGGCAAGGGCCATATTCTCACTCCGGAGCTGCTCGACCTCGGTGTTCGAAATCTTTATTATGCGCTCAGCTGTTAGAAGCGTAGTGTCATACTTGGCGATTACGCTCGTGAAGCCGCTCAATCCCTGATGCACAAATAATTAAAACACTCAAACGAAAAATAATATTTCCAAAGAAAAAAGGGTAATGGAACGACGAAATTATTACCTTTGTGAGGTTGTGAAGGCTCTCGCCGACAAGGTCCACTTAAACCTCATATAGTGAGGATTGTTGGAAGGATCCTCCATTGGATCATTCTTCTCTTCGGCCTGATCTTCTTGGCCTACATCTTCGCGGTGGACACCCCCCTACGGAGCCGCCTCGAACTCCAAAACCCTTATTTCTGGGACATCATCAGGCGCAGTAGTCGCGGGATTAGAGGACACTCCAATCTCGCCTTCAATCGGAGGCCCCTGAAGGACGGTTTCCCCGGAACGGGCGTTTTCATCGCCCGTCTCGTCAACCGAGGCCTCGACGGTCTCGGGAATGGTTATCCCGCCTGTCAGAGCGGTCAAGTCAATGACCGGAGCTTCGTGAGACATTTTTCGCCTCTCCTCGGCCTTGCGCCGAACAGTCGCCAGCGCGGCGTCTCTGTTTACAGAATAGAAAGGGTTTAAAAAAAAAAAAACAAATATCCGGAGAAGCGGACAGAATCAGGAACTAACCTATTTGTCACGGCAGGCACTGAAACATGTGTAAGAGGCTTCGTCGGGACCGAAACCTTTGGCTTCTTTGACGAGCCGGATTTCTTGATCTCAACGTCGATCTTGTCGGTACCGGCGTTACGAAAATATAGACAAAGCAACAACTAAAGCCTAATCTACTAGGCTTCGCCCTCCAGTGATGAAGGATGATAGCCTCATTGTTCGACGCTGAAGCCACTTCGCTCCGAACGAAGAAGTAGTAGCGCTCCCAATCGCGAATTTTGATGACTTGGAACCCAGCCGAGATCTTATCCTTCATGGTTGTGTGGAAGTGAGTCAATCCTACGCCGAAAGGATCAGATCTCTTCGCTCCGGCTCGCAATACAGAGATCCTTTCTAAGAAGTCGGCGTCGAATGGAATCCGCATTGCCTTGGTTAGTTCGGCGCAGCAGACTATGTGCCGAATCACGGAATGCGAGAGTTGACTTATTGTGATATGATGATTTTTGCAATAATCGAAGAGGAATTACGGAACCGGAAATCTCAGGCCGAGCCATGAGAAGTAGCATTCGTAAACACAGAAATAACCCGCAGGAGCATCCCAAGGCCTCTCTTCTGGGCGAGGAAGACGGATGACGACTTCGTTGGAACCGAACACCAATCTCTGAAGTCAGCGAGGATCTTCTTGTCCATCCAGGAATGACTATCCGAATTCCTCACATCCGGGTTCTTCTTGAAATCCCTCTTGTCTGATGTGTGCCAAACAAGGGTGTGGTATATATGCAAGTAATAAAAACCCTAAGCTAAACATGGTTGCAAGTGCACAACATGTTGTTGTAGTACTTAGGGGTCGATCCACAAGAGAATGCGAATTACACATTACACATTTGTAAAGATTTGGTTAAGCTAAATCAATAATATGCAAGGGGGTTTTGTGTTTTTGTTTTATAAGAGAAAATCAAATAACAAATGCAAACTATACAAACACCATTATTGAACAAAGAATAATCCGCAAAAGACATAAGCCAAATCAATTGAAAAGTTTGTTAAATCCGATTTCTATGAACTCAAAACACTAAGATGTGGTCATCCCACTTTCGTGGCTCCGACCACCTATGTTTCTTAAACCAATGGACTCAGCTTTCACATGGTCATTGAAGAGTGAAACATGCAATAAAATCGAGTAGTGATTGTTCACAAAACTCCTTAGGTCTACTTTCATAGCCTAAGACGATTTGCCCATCAAATATTAGGACCGGAGATATAGCAAGCTTTTGGAGAGTATATCAACCTTGGATCAAGTCGCTAGTTAGCTACTCTAGCAACAAGCTTTAGGTATGAATAAAGATGGTGAACCATAAGGTTTCCCTTTCTTTAACAACCGATTCTTGATGGCTTATCATATCATGTCTTCTTTGAAAGATCTATGATTCAATAATGAGTCTAAGGGAGTAGAGAGGATCTCACGGTTCTAGGGAAAGAAGGCGGAGTGATAGAGATCAAGCCGCCGCTCTTCCCTAGAGAGAAACCTCCAAACCCTAGACTAGAAGCTAAAACATGCGAGTATGTACAAAGTGCAAAAGAAGAGAAAGAACAAGGAGACCACCTAAGTGGCTCCGGTTTATTAACTGAAAGAAGAAGAGAGTTGTGTCTATTGGTTCGTGATTCTCATACAAGAGGCTAAAAGCAAATATATATAGGTGAGGGGAGGCTAGGTCGGCTGAGTTAATGCGCAAAGGAGAAGAGGAAACTTTCCATTTCTTCTCCCCGCGTGAACTTGCTCTCCAAGTCTTGAGTGAGGCGCGGCTTCCAGCTCCTTTTCGCGTGTAGAGATGTGGGCTTGAGTCATGATGAGGTTTAGGCTTGGCCCGGAGTGATCCCAGTCCATTTCGCTCATCCAAGCTCCATGGGCTTCACTTACTCGCCAGACGGACATGTCTTGGGAGAAAAAGATCCTAGGCCGCATTTCTGTTCCAAATAGCCCAATTCCACTTCGTAGCGACGCATGACTCATTTAAATCTCTTTCCATATAAATATCTCATGATTTGGACGTAGGAAAGACCCTTTGCCGCGGTCATCTTTCGGGCGCTTCGATTCTGTCCGAATGCGGAAACCGGCTAACTTGAGTTTTGTTGAAGCTCTTGACTTGGGAACTTGCATGGATCATTGTTTGAAGCTCTTTTGCCTTCTTTTTGCCATTTTGACCTGTTTGCTTCCCAAAACCACAATATACAAGAAAACTACCTCTTGGATACAAAATCATTATTATTAGATAAGAAAATATAAAGAAAACTAAGGTAAAAACATATAAAATATGGATATATCATTGTCCGGCAAGTCAAGGCTTCATACTAGTCTGTCTCGTTTTCAGCATCCGGGTCATCGGGAAGGATGTCGTCCCTATAATCTGAATTGTCGAAATCAACTTCCGAAGCCGACACTCTGATTTGAGTAGAACCTGATCCGACTGGATCGGGTTCCACCGTAGAACCACGCCGTCTGTGTTCTTCAGCGTCAAAAGAGCTTCGGGGTTTGAGGGCCAAAGGTTCGATCGACGGATCCTCATCCTCGTCAAGGCGGATCGATTTCCCGTTTCGAGAAGTAGAAGCCATTTCCGCAAGATGGAAATTTTTGATAAATCCAAAAGAACTGGGTTTATCGAGAGGAAATTAAAACCTTAATTTCAAATCAATAGAACGACGATTCAAAATCTAAGCGGAAGAAGAGACAAATCGAAGAGGGCGGAACAACGAATAGACAGTAAATTCTTAGTCGATGGAAGAAACAGCAATCCAAAACAAAGTAATAAGCGGGAAATTCAACAGAGAAGAGCAAATACCTTGTTCGGATGAAGGGCATAGGAAATTAAAGCGGTTCCGAGATACTTGAAAGATTTCCTGAGGAACCGTGTCGCGAAATCCCGTTAAAACTTGATATATCCATATTTTACATGTTTTTACCTTGGTTTTCTTTATATTTTCTTACTTAATAATAATGATTTTGTATCCAAGAGGTAGTTTTCTTGTATATTGTGGTTTTGGGAAGCAAACAGGTCAAAGTGGCAGAAAGAAGGCAAAATGGAGCAAAAGAACTTCAAACAATGATCCATGCAAGCTCCCAAGTCAAGAGCTTCAACAAAACCCAAGTTAGCCGATTTCCACATTCGGACAGAATCAAAGCATCCGAAAGATGACCACGGCAAGGGGTCTTTCCGACGTCCAAATCATGAGATCTTTATATGGAAAGATAGATAAATGAGTCATACGTCGCGGCGAAGTGGAATTGGGCCATTTGGAGCAGAAATGCGGCCTAGGATCTTTTACTCCCAAGACATGTCCGTCTGGCGAGTAAGTGAAGCCCATGGAGCTTGGATGAGCGAAATGGACCGGAATCACTGCGGGCCAAGCCTGGACTTCATCAATACTCAAGCCCACGCCATTTCACGCGATCAGAAGGTGGCAGCCGCGCCTCACTCAAGACTTGGTGAGCAAGTTCAAGCGAGCAAAAGAAATGGAAAGTTTCCTCTTCTCTTTTGCGCATTAACTCAGCCGACCTAGCCTCCCCTCACCTATATATACTTGCTTTTAGCCTCTTGTATCGACATCACAATATCATAGAACACAACTCTCTTCTTCTTTTCAGTCAATAAACCGGAGCCACTTAGGTGGTCTCCTTGCTCTTTCTTTTCCTTTTGCATCTTGTACATACTCGCATGTTTTAGATTAAGTCTAGGGTTTTAGAGGTTTCTCTCTATGGAGGAGCCGCAGTTTGACCTCTATCACTCCGCCTCCTACCATTAGAACCATGAGACTCTCTCTACTCCTTTAAGACTCATCGTTGAATTATGGATCCTTCCAAGAGGATATGATATAATTGCCTTCAATAATCGGTTGTTGAATAAAGGGAAAACCCCATGGTTCTTCATCTTTATTTGCGCCTCATGCTTGTTGCTAGAGTAGCTAACTAGCGACATGATTTAAGGTTGATATACTCTCCAAAAGCTTGTTATATCTTCGGATCTAGTATTTGATGAGCAATAAGTCTTAAGCTATGAAAGTAGACTTAAGAATTATTGTGAACAATCATCACTTAAACCTAAGGCATACCTCACTCTTCAATGACCATGCGACAGTTGAGTCCATTGGTTTAAGAGGTATAGGTGGTCGGAGCCACGAAAGTGGGATGACCACATCATAGTGTTTTGAGTTTAGGAATCGGATTTGACAATCTTTTCAATTGATTTGGCATATGTTCTCGCGGTTTATCTTTGTTCATTTGATGTTGTTTGTATAGCTTGCATTGTTATTTACTTTTTCTTATAAAACAAAAACACAAAACCACACATTAGGTTGCTTGAGAAAAAAAAAAGTAACACACATTATAAATTTATTTAATACTTTTAAAATGATCTTTGCGCCGAAATTGCCGTAGTAACCAAGCAAGCATAAGAATCATATCTTCTTACCGACTGTGACTTTAAGACCATGTTTCATACGGAGAATGACAGAAGGTACTGGTTCGATCTTGTGACCTTCGACCACCTTAAAGTCATATTTTTGTATAACCTCCACAGCTATTATCTTCATCTGCAACATAGCCAAATGTTTACCTAAGCAAGCTCTTGGACCGGCATTAAAAGCCATGAACTTGTATGAAGGTTCATGTCTTAGACTTCCATTATCTAAAATCCATCTCTCTGGTTTGAAATCCGATGCGTCTTCTCCCCATACAGATCTCATTCTCCCCAATGCGTAGATAGAGATTAAGATCTTTGCATCTGCTTCAACTTTGTGTCCACTTGGAAGAACATCTGACGTTGAAGGAGACTTGTGGTTTAAGGGAATTGGTGGGTAGAGTCGCATTGATTCGTACAATGCAGCATGTAGAAACACTAGCTTATCTAGATCTGCGGAATCAAACTTGGTGTTGATCTCATGTCGGATCTTGGTCATAACTTGAGGATGCTTAGAAAGAAGCCAAAAGAACCAAGTGAGAGCTGAGCTTGTTGTGTCCCTTCCTGCTAACAATAGACTCAAAACAACGTCTCTTATAAACTTATCATTACTTGGTTGCAAGAGCTTATATTTGGTCGTGTCCACATTCATATAATACGTTAACGCGTCTATTAATGCCTCTATTTTCCCGTGGCTTATCTCCTCTCTTCTTGAAGATATGATCTTCGCAAGCATTTGATTGACAGTGACTAAAGCAGTTCTTATCTTCTTCTCAAGACCAACACCAATCCAGTTTTGAAACTTCCACAAGACCACTGGTTTGAAATGTCTGTAGAAGATCGCTTCTTCACCGAGATCCGCAGCTTCACCGAATTCAACTTCTGGCATTTCAACGGATAGAGACATTGGATCATAACCAGTCATCAAAATCGAAGAAGTATCAAACATGAATCTCTGCAACACATCTTGTAAGTCTATGATAATGTTCTTCTCAGAAGCATTATCAAGAAAAGGAACAAGACCTTCTTTTAGCTTACTTGTATTGCTACTCACTGAGAGCTTCTCGAAATCTTGATGGTGAAAGATGGCGTGACTTGACTTCCTCAGATCCTCCCACAACTCCAGATCAGCGGCTAAGATTCCATCTCCCAAAACGTCAAAGATCTTCTTGAACTCAGGTCCTTTAGGGTAAGTCCCAAAGTTTGTGCTTAGAATGTGATGGATATTCTTTGGATCAGCCGTGAACAACAAGTCTGTTCCACTAAACCATGGCCCTTTGAACGAAAACGTCAGATTTGTGGCCTCAAGAACCTCGACGGTCCAGTCGAAGATACGAGGAATTTGGACGAGCATCCCTGGAAGCATCCTGAGGAACGGCCAGCTCTTGAGAATAGGACCCCCGTGAGATTTCTTGTGGAGGAAGAAACATAGGAATACAAGGAAGAAAAGGGATATCATGAAGGCTTCAAGTAAGTTTACCATTGCCAATATTTTCTAAGGATTTATGAGTGTAGTTAGATACAGGAATCTTAGTTAAGTTGGTTTGCTATATATAACCTCCATGGACTTAATCCATTATCAGCTTTATTAGTCATAAACAAAAGAAAATTTGGATTTTTCTTTTAAAAATTGTGTTCATACTTCCTAGAAAATATGTATTGTGTTTTTATTTTGAGTTCTTGTATTAGCTTAATGATATCAGCGAAGGGACTTACAAAATCTTGTTGTTTAAACGATACAGTATTTTTGTGAAAATTAATGTAAACAAAATTTTTTTTTGATATTTGGTTGATGTTTTTTACAATATGTGAGAGAAAAAAGCCGAAGACCCATAACTAAATTCAATTTTCATTTTGGTGGTTCGGTTACAAACGATTTGATTACTATACTTCTTTGATTAAACACATTATTGTTTTTGCTGGTGTCAGTGGATTTAAAAAGAAAAAGGTTTCAATTGATTATTCTGAAAACGACGGTAGTTAGAGCATATGCATTGCACAGCTTGGGCATGGATTCATAGGAAAAAAAAAAAAAGAAAAAAATCAAAAAATGATGTGGCATGAATTTATTGCATAATCGTCTCTTTGGGAGACAGTTTTGGAAACGGTTTTGAAAACAAGCTTGCCACATGTCACCACACGATTTGTCGGTTTTTTTTTTTTTTTTTTTTTATATTTTAAATCATGATTTTTTCGAAAATTGTTTTCCTTTAATTTTTAAAGAACCCAACCCAACCACACCAATGCATGTGCTCTTATATTTGAAAGATAAATAGGGTTTAATTTGGTTTAGCTGAAATTAAAGGTGCAACAAGTCCACATAAAATAACCAACCGTTGGTCTAAAGATTCACTTATGAGTTATGACGAACATAATAAAAAATAAAATAAAATTAATGCATGTGAATCGATGTGGCTGGATTCTATCATCTAGGAGGATTTGGCTGCATCTCGACTTAGCTGTTGACTTGAACTCTTTAGCTTCCAAAAGTTTCCAAATGATTTATTGACTTGGAACTTTTAAATTTCTAGATAATTAATTGTTAAATGTCTAACTCTAATATATACACCAAAAAAATACGAACTAACACATTTTCACCAAAAAACAAAACTTTTCAATTACTACAGTAGAATTATGAAATAAAAATTGTTTTAGTTTGCCAAGATGTAAGATTTATTAATCTACGAGATAAGACGTTATAAGCAGATAATTACCTCCATGGATAAATATAGTTTTATATGCGTATATATGTATATAAATAGACATATGTTTTGAAGTCCTCGAATCACCCCGAAGATTATGAAAGAGTAATTGTTTAAAGATTGGATTATCTTGTAAGCAAAATACACAGAGCCGGTGACTTAAGAGATACTGAGATCCATTGCTTTATTTTAAGCTATTGCTTGTATATGGGGGTCACATGGTCCTTGTAAGTAATCTTTGAATTAAGAGGGAAGTGTCTCTAATAGACCACAATTTGATTTGAAATGCAAAAATAGACCCCCTATTGCACTTATGTCAAAACTAATCTTTTGGAGTTGCCAAATTACAAACATCACCCTTCTGAACAAAGAAAAAACGCTAACCTTTTGACTGTTATACCCCGTATGAAGTCTAACTATGAAGTCTAACTCATGAAGTCTAACTCTGAAATCTAACTCTGAAGTCTACTCATGAAGTCTAACTGTGAAGTCTAACTGTGAAGTCTAACTATGAAGTCTAACTGTGAAGTCTACTATATAATAAAATCTTAAATTTAAAGTTTAAAATTTATAAAAAATATTTTGATAAACTTATTTACACATAAATTTAACACAGACAATTACAATCCATATAAAATAATATGCAAAGAAATTAATCAATTTAAATCAAGTAAGACAAATTATGTCAAAATACAGTTAAAAATTTGTGTGAAGTCATCATGAAGTCTACCAAATAACAAAATCTTAAATTTAAAGTTTAAAATCGATAAAAAATAATTTTGAAAAAAAAATTTATGGATAATTTAAATAAACACAACTACTATCTATGTAAAATAATATTTCATGAAAATGAATCAATTTATAAGTTTCATGAGTAAACCATCACCAAGCTTAGTGCTTGAGGTTTAATGTATAGGGTTTATCATTGTCATTGTTAGGGTTGAGAGAATTTTGCAAAAAACAAAATGTTTATGGTTCGTTTAACGATTTAGAGGTCATGAATTCGTACTTTATAATGTTAATTGCGATTATGTAAACATAATCAACGTTTACTAGAAGTTTTTTCTTAAAAATTCGATTTAGGGTTTAGGGTTAGTTAGACTTCACAGTTAGACTTCACAGTTAGACTTCATTATGAAGTATGAAACTCAAAAAAAAACAGGGGGGAAACGAAATATTTAGGCGGGAAGCGGAAATAAGGGTTAGTTAGACTTCATAAATAGACTTCATTGTTAGACTTCACAGTTAGAAATTTGTGTGAAGTCTACTCATGAAGTCTACCAAATAACAAAATCTTAAATTTAAAGTTTAAAATCGATAAAAAATAATTTTGAAAAAAAAAATTATGGATAATTTAAATAAACACAACTTCTATCTATGTAAAATAATATTTCATGAAAATGAATCAATTTATAAGTTTCATGAGTAAACCATCACCAAGCTTAGTGCTTGAGGTTTAATGTATAGGGTTTATCATTGTCATTGTTAGGGTTGAGAGAATTTTGCAAAAAACAAAATGTTTGTGGTTCGTTTAACGATTTAGAGGTCATGAATTCGTACTTTATAATGTTAATTGCGATTATGTAAACATAATTAACGTTTACTAGAAGTTTTTTCTTAAAAATTCGATTTAGGGTTTAGGGTTAGTTAGACTTCACAGTTAGACTTCACAGTTAGACTTCATTATGAAGTATGAAACCCAAAAAAAAACAGGGGGGAAACGAAATATTTTGGCGGGAAGCGGAAATAAGGGTTAGTTAGACTTCATAAGTAGACTTCACAGTTAGACTTCACAGTAAGACTTCACGGTTAGACTTCGTGTTGAAGTCTACTTCATAATCACAACTTAAATTTAAATAATAAAATTGTAGCAAATTCTTTTGATTAAAAAAATTTATTCATAAATAAGATGTAAACATTTATCATCTATGAAAAATAAAATTGTATAAAAATGAATCCATATAAGGGTCAGTTAGACTTCATTACTAGAGTTTATAGTTAGACTTTACAGTTAGATTTCACAGTTAGACTTCACAGTTAGACTTCATTATGAAGTATGAAACTCAAAAAAAAAAGGCGGGAAACAAAATATTTTGGCGGGAAGCGGAATATTAGGGTTAGTTAGACTTCATTATTAGACTTCATAGTTAGACTTCACAGTTAGACTTCACAGTTAGACTTCACGGTTAGACTTCATAGTTAAAACCGGCATATTAATTGTTCAATGGTTGGTCGAATTGGGTATAATAAAATTTTAACCGGCCACAATCGAGATCTAACCGGTAATCACAATCTCACGAATTACTAACCCAAAATTAGGGTTTCACTTTCACATTTCACATTTCACTTTCACTTTCACATCCGTCCGTTCCGTTCCGTTCTCTATCTCTCTCGAATAGGCGATTTGCAAATCCGTCCGCTCCGTCTCGTTCTATCTCTCTCATTCCCCGTCGATCTCCTTCGCTGTCGAAGTCAGACAGATCCACCATTGTCGCCACCGCCGCAGTTTCCTCTTCCTTCTCTCAAGTATACTTCTGTAAGTCCTATTCATCTATCTATCTTGATACAAGTCACTTTCCCTATATTCCCGTTATACTCACTCAGTTTCTCCGTTTTGAACTCGACCGCCGCCATGGTTTCCGCTGGCCGTGGTTTTGCACCTGTGTAATCGAACGACCTAAACCTTCGCTTTTTGCCGGTGGTGAGTTCTCCCTCTTTGACTATTTTCTATCTCTATACCTCCATCTAACCCTCGTCTAAACGATTGTATTCTGTTGCAGGTCTGCATATACCCGTTCCACGTTTTTTAGTAGGTAAAAAACTCTTTCCCTTGCGCTTTGCAGGCGGTTTACGTATGAAATTAGGGCGGCTTATAAATTAGACTTTCTATTTAGACTTCGTAGTTAGACTTCATACCTTCAGAGTTAGACTTCAGAGTTAGACTTCATAGTTAGACTTCAGAGTTAGACTTCAGAGTTAGACTTCAGAGTTAGACTTCAGAGTTAGACTTTAGAGTTAGACTTCACGGTTAGACTTCAGAGTTAGACTTCAGAATTAGACTTCATAGTTAGACTTAAACTGTTAGACTTCATAAATTTGCTATTGTCTCCCTGATTTTTTCCTTTACATCTAATATGCTTCTCCATGTTTAAACTGTGTTTACAGGATGGAGCCGGTTATATTTCCCAGGAAGTTGTTCACAGAAGGAGAAAAACCGGAATATGACCGAAGCATTGGTTATTTCAGCAAGAACAGTGAGTTGTGGGCGAAATTGCATCTTCTACTGACAGAGGATGAATGGAGTGAGCTTGAGAGTTCCAAGCTCGGTGTCCTCTTTAAGTTCACGAAGATCAAATTCAAGTGGGCATCGAAGGTTGTGCAAAGTCTGCTCGCTATGGGCGTAGAATGCGATAAGAAGTTTGAGATATGGAGTGTTGTGGGTGTACACCCACTGCGTTTTTCATTGCACGAGTTCGAACATATCACCGGGCTCAACTGTGAGTATAAAGAAGCACTGACGAAGCCCGAGACAGTTGAGACAGACGAAATGATAGCTTTCTGGCAGAAGCTTGGTGTGAATACCAAGGTTGGTCCGAGCATTGAAAACCTTCTAGCAGCGTGCAGAAATGCTGGAAATTGGAGCAGAGAGGATAGGCTGAGGTTGGCTTATTTGGCCATATACGCTGGCTTTGTTGATGCTCGCAAACCCAGCACCCATACACGAGTGGAACTGGCTAGTCTAGTTATGGACTTAGACAGATTTGAAAGTTACCCATGGGGGCGAGTAGCTTTCAAGACCCTCATCAAGTCTGTAAAGAGGGTAGATCAGACCAAACCATATACTTTGGACGGGTTTGCTGAAGTTTTGCAAGTGTGGGCGTACCATGCTATGCCACGATTCGGACAAGACAACGGTGATCCGAGGCCTAATAATCTTGAGCCACCGCTGCTGGCATTCAACGGAATCAAAGGGAAGCGATATGTTATAGAAAACATGAAGAAGCAGGTAATCCCTTGCCTAATACTGTTTGCATATATTCTGTTTGCATTTCCCTTGACCTGTTTTTAATAATTTTCATTTACAGGATGTGTTCAATCACATGACAATGGTGGATAGGGAAGAGATGTACCCACTTTGGGACAACGATGTAGAGGACTGGAAGGTTGACAACATCCTCAAGGCTCTGTATGGTGAATTTGGTGGACCATGGATCTGGAAACCAGCTGAGAATTCAGGGAATTCTGCGAAGTCAGAGAATGTTGAGAAGTCTTCTGGCTTGAAGAGACTCCATGATAGCGTTGCCGATGATGATTATGAAGCATTCAGTGCAAAAAGGGGTCGGACGTCTGGTTATCCATCCGTGGAGCCCTCTGGTGATGGGTGGAAGAGTCTTGAGGCGAAGATAGTGGAGTTGTTTGATCGGTTCTCCAAACAGCACTTTGCAGAGCTGAAGCTTGGGTTTGAAAGGTGCGATGAGAAGATTCAAATCCTCACTACGGAGGTGGTTGCGATGGGGAGCCTTCTCGAGAAGCTGAGGCATCCAGCGGCTGAAGAGCATGTGAAGTCTAACGATGCCAATCTCAAGCAGGATCAAACCGGTGGTCCGGTTAGTCCCGTTCATTCCCCGCAAACTTCTAAATGTGATAACAATCATAGGCGTAAGAGTAGAAGACTTCCTACTAGAATTAAGCCGCATTGTGTTTACCAATTGTTCAGATAGATGGCAATGAGGCGGAGAAGGTTCCTTGCGAGAGTGTTGGCAATGAGGATTCGGAATGCCATTTTGTCCGATCACATATCCCAACTGCCGCTGATGATGCCGAGGAGAAAAGGAAGCAAGAAAATCGAATCCGGACTGAAAATATTGCCACACGAGCCAGAAATGCGAGAACGAGGAAACTTGCGTCCTCACAGCAAGGTGATTTCGAAGGGAACAGCACAGTTAAGAGGATTGTCCCTAACAAGCCGGATCCACCTGAGCTCCCTATCCCTAACAAGCCGGATCCACCTGAGCTCCCTAAAGCGAATACACCACCTCCGGTCATCCCTAAAGTGAAGACACCACCGGCGATCAAGCCTATCCCTAAAGCAAAGACACCACCGGCGATCATCCCTAAAGCGAAGACAACACCTGGTGGATATGATCCATTCGCTGTAGCGGTAGAGGAAGAAAAGAGGCCAATGTTGGACTACTTGGCCACAGTACCGTGAGTCTCCTAAAACGTGATCCTGTGTACTGTGATAAATTACGACTGTTACTAACTTCTCACTGTTTCAGGGGGCATCCGACTGTCAAACCGGATGCGGACCAGTTCCCAATCTGGTCATGGTGGTATCTGTTGCTTACAACGGAAGAGTGGCTTAGAGATACGGTAAGACTTCTGCATTAGACTTAACAATTATACTTCTGCATTAGACTTCATAGGTAGACTTCATAGATAGACTTCACATTTAGACTGTAAATGTAGGATTTATCACATTTAGACTTCACATTTAGACTTCACAGTTAGACTTCACGGATAGACTTCACAATTAGACTTCACATTTAGACTGTAAATGTGCGGGATTATCACATTTAGACTTCACATTTAGACTTCACAGTTAGACTTCACGGATAGACTTCGCATTTAGACTATAAATGTAGGATTTATCACATTTAGACTTCACATTTAGACTTCACAGTTAGACTTCACGGATAGACTTCACAGTTAGACTTCACATTTAGACTGTAAATGTGCGGGATTATCACATTTAGACTTCACATTTAGACTTCACAGTTAGACTTCACGGATAGACTTCGCATTTAGACTGTAAATGTAGGATTTATCACATTTAGACTTCACATTTAGACTTCACAGTTAGACTTCACGGATAGACTTCACAGTTATTTATCACAGATAGACTTAACTGTATTGACTTCACTGTCTAACAATGTATTTTTCTGAATGTAGCACGTGGATGCTTGGGTCAGAATGATGAATATTCGGCTGCAACAGCATCCAGAATGGTTTAGGAGTGACCGGATATGCTTCTTGGATTGTAAGGTCCCCCAATATTGGGAGAGAGACTGGCCCAGGTTTGAAACATGCCAGCTTCTGCCTGCTTTGGCGCTGGACTATTACTATGGTAGGAAACCGAGCTACTGCGTGACCAACAAGCGCTGGGGAGTTGATATTGATGATATATACATTCCCCTGAGTGTAAGACAGACGCATTGGGTCGCCCTGCATATCTCCATACCAAAGAGGCACATTGTGGTATACGACAGTCTACCGAGTACCATCAGGAAAGCTGAGATCACTAAAGTGGTGGAACCGTATGCTGTGATGATCCCGCACCTTCTTAACGAGGCGGCTCTGAGCGAAGACAAACATCGCTTCCCGAAGGATAAATTCATGATCGACCGTCCGACAAAAGGTGTGCCACACCAAGATAATGGTGGAGATTGCGGTGTGTTTGTCTTGAAGTACATAGAGTGTCTCTCACTTGGATATGACACCTTTCCAACATCCTTGCGCCCACGAAATGTCCCATCGATGAGGGAGAAGATTGCATCTGATTTGTTCAGCGAGGTCCAATGTCGCGGACCCATAGATAACGATGACTGGGAAGGTTTGGACTTATATGATGAGCAATGATGATTGTCAGGTTGTATTTATGGTATATAGTAGACTCTAATTTAACGGCATTATGCGGGTTTATTTTTGCAACCCGTATGCTATGCTCTTTTGTACCTAGTGATAGGGTTAGGCTAATTATTTTTTTGTAACCTATCAAAGATTTCAGGTATTGTATTGTATTGTATTGTATTGTATTGTATTATGAAGTATCAAACATTTCAGGTATTGTATTGTTCCTTTTGCATTACAAGTATTGTATTGTTCCTTTTGCTTATAGACTTCACGGTTAGACTTCACAGATAGACTTCACATTTTCAAATATAACAAGCATTCAAGCTCCAAAAGCTCCATTTTACCTACCTAAAACGGTTCAATTCTGAAATAATATTAGACTTCACAGATAGACTTCACGGTTAGACTTCACAGATAGACTTCACAGATAGACTTCACAGTTAGACTTCACGGTTAGACTTCACATTTTCAATTATAACAAGCATTCAAGCTCCAAAAGCTCCATTTTACCTACCTAAAACGGTTCAATTCTGAAATAATATTAGACTTCACAGATAGACTTCACGGTTAGACTTCACGGTTAGACTTCACAGATAGACTTCATCATCGGGTTTCATCAGAGCGAAAGAGAGACGGAGAAACCGAAGTGTTTTTTTTTTTAACAAAACATCGAAACTTTGGCGAGTAAAGACGTCCTTTTACCCCTTTTTTTTTCTTTTGGGTAATTAAACGGTTCAATTCTGAAATAATATTAGACTTCACAGATAGACTTCACGATTAGACTTCACAGATAGACTTCACGGTTAGACTTCACAGATAGACTTCACATTTTCAAATATAACAAGCATTCAAGCTCCAAAAGCTCCATTTTACCTACCTAAAACGGTTCAATTCTGAAATAATATTAGACTTAACAGATAGACTTCACGGTTAGACTTCACAGTTAGATTTCACGGTTAGACTTCATAGTTAGACTTCACAGTTAGACTTCATATTTTTAAATATAACAAGCATTCAAGCTCCAAAAGCTCCATTTTACCTACCTTCAGAGTTAGACTTCAGAGTTAGACTTCAGAATTAGACTTCAGAATTAGACTTCGGAGTTTGAAAATAACACATATTCAAGTGTTCCCACATCATATTTTTAAAAACAACACATATATTCAAGTGATATCCGCCATAAATAGAATTCATGGGTTTACTTCAAAGGTAGACTCCCGTAAGGCCATATCAATCTTCAGCGACCTGTAGGATTTACAAACGGGAAATTGTCAATATCTGTCGATGGGGGTACAAACCAGGACA
Source organism: Erythrophleum ivorense (assembly GCA_026724425.1). Taxonomy (NCBI): domain Eukaryota; kingdom Viridiplantae; phylum Streptophyta; class Magnoliopsida; order Fabales; family Fabaceae; genus Erythrophleum; species Erythrophleum ivorense. Next base: position 4,317,287 of record JAIUCV010000087.1, read on the forward strand.
GTAGACAAGAAGCTTACACAGTTAGGGCGAGTATGTCCCGGTTCCCCGCACTTGGAGCAGCTGTACTTCCTATGCATTTTCCTTGGTCTAGTGTTTTTCTTCCTAGACATTTCTAGCCAAGATTGCCACCTTGATTTCTTCTTCCTACCAGGAAGGATCTTATCTACGGGAGGCAAACATGGTTGTTTCTTGACGTCAGAGTCACATCCCGATTTGGGGTAAATTGGATGCGCGTATGTCGAGTACAAGGAGTTCTTCGAATGAGTGCCGCACACGTAATAGGACATCTGTACGTTAGCTTCCGCTGCAGCTGCAATAACATGAGAGCAAGGAATTTTCTCAATGTTATACACACAACATGAGCACGTTCTTTGTTCCAAGTCAACATTGCAATCTCGTTTTCCGCCCTTGACGTGAAACGCCAATTGTCTATGCGTTCCACGATCATACTTTCCGCGTAGTGTGAACGTATGGCTAATATGTACTCAACTCCTCTACTGTGGGCGGTAGTGAGACTCAATGCATCTTCACGCCGGCTGTTAAACCATCTACCAAGCTTCTCCCTAATAAACTCCAAAAGCATCGGAATGGAAAATCCCTTTGCCTTCTTAACCGCCGCATTAATAGATTTCCCGATGTTGCTCGTCTTTATATTGTATCAATCACCGGGAAAATGAACTCTTGACCATAATTGAGGATCTGCTTCGTCTAAGTAATCTGCTAGCTCAGGTTTTGAAGCTCGTATGAGGTCCATGTAGCGGTCATATTCGGGAACCGTATGGGCATACGCAGCACCTTTAACCATATACATGATGTCTTTTGCATGGAAATCCTTTACTATGTTACCCTGTAGATGATAGTAGCATATACCTCTTGATGCCCAAGGTAGAACGATTCCACATACCCTAGCTATGGAGTGGTGCCGGTCAGAGACTATAGCCATTGGAAAAAGATGCGTAAAACAATCTCGAAGCTTGTTGAAAAACCATTCCCATGACTCTTTATCCTCAGTATCAACAATCGCAAAAGCTAATGGAAATATTTGAAAGTTGCCGTCCTGTCCGGCAGCGACAAGTAGAACTCCCCCATACTTCCCAGTAAGATGAGTCCCATCCACCACAATCACTCTCCTCAAATACTGAAAGCCAGCTATTGAAGCTCCGAAAGATATAAAACAGTACTTGAAACGGTCCATTGAGTCGCACACCAAGTCAGTCACACTTCCCGGGTTTGCTTCCTTAATTCTTTGCAAGTAAGAAGGCAGATTCGCGTATCCATCTTCTGCTATTCCCCACACCAATTCTTGAGCGTGTTTAAGAGCTCTGTACGAAGCAGTATAGTTGAGCTTCATTCCAAACATAACCCTCATTGAGTCTCTGATGTGTTGCGGCACAATTCCGTCGATGATTCCGACCCGCTCGACAAATAGATGTCCAATATAGTTTGCTGTACAGCGTCTACGCTTACCTACTCGGTCAGACACAGAACATGTATGCGACTTCATGTAGTTTGTCACCCAAAACGTAGTGGCTTCGTTCTTGACAGCCGCTCTAACCATCCAAGCGCATCCAGCCACTTTGCATTTGGCCACAAACAGTTTTGTAGTAGACTTATCTACTTTGAACGTGAATCTTAGCATCACCGCCGTCAAACGCAACTGAGACAGAAGTTCTGCCTTGCTGTCAAAACTCTGGTGCTCGTAGATATTGTCTTCCCAATTATCCGTCCGTCTACGCTGACCACCAAGACGCCCTCTAAGACGGGCATCATCGAAAGGAATTTTCGTCTCACACACGTCTTCATCTTTCACTTTACCGTACTCACTATAGTCCGCGTGAGTATCATCGTCCACATCATAAGCTTTTTCCCTTGTATCACCCTCATCATCACAACCCGAATATAGTCCTTCTTCAGAAGCTTCATCTGAGTCCGCGGCCCATTCTTCATCGAACTCTTCATCCTGATTTTCAGTCTTAGGTCCATCAACGTGGTCTTGATCCTTCCCTTGGCTAGAGACACAAAGTCGTACAACATGAGTTCTACTTAGCTGGATCAAGCTTTGGACTTGTCTGTCATTTGTGACAAACATAGGAGGAGAATCAATAGGCAATTGCTGACTGAATGCATCTGGTAATGGATATGATAAATCCAGACGCTGTCCGTTCATGCTCACCGAATAATCATCTAAGGCCATTTGAACAAGCTCATCATGTGTACAACCATCCGTCAATGAGAACATTCGACCTCCTTTGCGATGATCAACCTCAAAATGCCATGACATATTGTCCTTTCTTACCCATTCTCCATAAACAGAAGCAATGTACACCATTATCTGCAAGTAAACAAATATCAACCACGTTAGAAATGTTAAGGAAAAAACATGGGTAGACTTCGCAGTTAGACTTCACATATAGACTTCACTGTGAAGTCTACTTGGTAATTTCACAATGAAGTCTACTCACCAAAATTTTGTGAAAGTCAATTGCAAAACTAACATATTCGTTGACCAGTAGACTTCATTGTGAAGTATACTTTGCTACAAATATGTGAAATTCATTCAAATCGACCGGATTTTTACCTTGCCGTGAACTTAAGTTACGTTCAAGACCAAGAAATCCGATTTAGAGCTTTAGCAAACTTCCCCAACCGTTAGAATGATCTCTCACACCGACAATGGCAAGATCTAAGAACATAAACTTTGAAAATATGAAAATGTGAGTTTTTGGGTGAAAATGGAGAAGAAATTGAAGAATATAAGTTGATGAGATGATAGAATGAGTTTGTAGATATGTTTGAAGAGGAAATCATGCATTCAAAGCTTGATTTCGGTTGATCTTGGTTGTTGGATGAATTGATGGTGATGGCATTTTCGTGAATAAATGAAGAAGATGAGGTTTCTTTAGACATTTGATTTCATAGTTAGATTTCACAGTTAGACTTCACGGAGAAAAGTAATGGCATTTTAGTTATTAAGTAAATATGAGAAGGGTGAAGAAGGTAAAAAAAATCACATTTTGCAATGGGGGTTATTTTTGCAATTGACCCCAATTCTTAGGTTATTTTTGAAACTGACCCTTGAATTAATGATTAATATCAGCAAATTTACATTTTAAAATCAATATATGAACGGTCTAGTGGCATAATTTGCATCTCGATCGATTTTGATAGATATTGACTTTCAAATCTGTCTTCTAACCAGCAGAATCGAACCCATAGCTACTCCTAAATCGGACGCACCAACAACACAATAAGTTCAATCTTAAATAAAGACCAATCGAGATCATAAATATAACTGTGTTATATAGGTAGTCCTAGATTAACTAATAAGACTTCAAAGTTAATACGAAAGGTTGTTGCGTGGTCCAATTATAATATAGAATGTTTGAATTTGTTGTCAGATCTAACTGAAATATATATAACTAACTATAAATTATCAATGCAAATGTCCTTTGATAAATCAATATATCAGTGACGTGCAATTATTTAGAAATTTGGATCATTCATGTCCCTAATATATTAAAAGAGAAAATATTTTAAAATTAACCTTTACTTCATGTATTATTAACAAGAATACTTCTCATGATATTTATAAAATAAAGTTTAATTTACTAGAAATATTACATAATGTGTCATTGACATTAGTTTGGTTAGAGAATATGTTATATCAATATTTATACATAATTCAGCATTTAATTATGAAGAGATTATCATTTTTTCAATTTCTAACAAATATATCATATTAATTATTTTCTTAAATACTATATTTTCTTCTCTCGTTTTTTTGGATGAACTAAATTTTGTAAAAACAAATAAATTATCATATCATCTATATATGAATAAAATATGGATTTGTTTCTATATAAGTTGTAATTTGAATTTTTTAAAATGAATATCAATTAATCAAATGATGAAAATATGAGTTCTTCAGAGTCCTACATTGAAAATAAAGATGTGTAGGTGATTCACTAGACTATTATAAAATAAAAAATGATAAAAAAACTATGAGAGTAAGAAACTTGATTTAATAAACAGTACTTTATAAGTATTTTTGGTTTAATATGCATTTTTTTAATAAAACTATATAATTAAACCAATAAATATTTATAATATTAAAAATATTTTGATGTGAAAAAGTTGAAAATATTTATGTCAAAATCTATTATAATATTATAGGGTTACCTTTTTTCACACTACATGAGAAAGCTGACATATGTCTCTCTAATATGATGACATGTGTCATTTTTAATCCTTCTTAAACAATAATTTATTTTTTTGTCCTTTTTTTTTGGTTTTTCATTATCTTTAGTTTAAAAACAATTATTCATCACCAAATCAATTCATATGTATTCATTATAAATTTTTTTTTTTTTATCTACTAACATATATATTTTTGTTCAATTAAAACACTCAATTTTCTATTCAACATTATTAGAAAATAATTATATATGTACTTAACAAAAACTAAATTTAAAAAAACCATATCAAAACGTTTTAAAAATTTTAACTATAAAATCAACAAGAAAACATATAAATCATGTGTAAAATGTACTTTCAAAATATTTATTTGTTTTTATTTTTTTTTAAATCACTAACCTACATTAATATGTATATTAAATACACATTTACTAGAAAACCTGTAAATCTTGTATAAAATGGAACTTCCAAAATATTTATTTGTTTTTTTTTTTTTTTAAATCACTTACCTACATTAATATATACATTAACTACACATTTACTCATATTAAAATTTATTTTATTAGAAAATTAAACAATATTGGGATTAAATGTGAGTACATGTTCCTCCTCACCAAACTTTATGTATTCATATAATTTTTTTTGTCTACTAAAAAATATATTTTTGTTCAATTAAAACTTAATATTTTATGTAACATTAATTAGAAAAAAACTATATATGTATTTTAACAAAAAATAATTATTAAAAATCATATCAAAATTTGAAAACAAATTTCAGTATTTTACTCAACATTATTAGAAAAAAACATATATGTAATTTAGCAGAAACTAAATTTTAAAAAACCATATCAAATTTTTTTAAAACAATTTTAACTATAAAATTAACAAGAAAACATCTAATTCATGTGTAAAATGTAACTTTCAAAATATTTATTTGTTTTGATTTTTTTTTAAATCACTTACCTACATTAATGTGTAAATTAACTACATATTTACTCATACTAAAATTTATTTGATTAGAAAAAAAAATATTGTGACTAAATTTGATTACATGTTCCGCCTCACCAAACCAATCCCTATATATTCATTATAACTATTTTTGTCTACTAACACATATATTTTCTTTCAATTAAAACACTCAATATTTTGTTCTAATTATAAAAAAAAAACTATATATGTACTTTAACAAAAATTAATTATTAAAAATCATATCAAAAATAAATTTCAATCAATTTTGAAAAGAAATTTAAATATACAATCAACAAAAAAAAAATTTGAAATTTTTTCTTGTGATTACATAATTAGAGGATTTATTTAGACCACTAACAAAACACTCAATATTTTACTCAATATTATTAGAGAAAAACATATATGTACTTTTAAAAAACCATATCAAAATTTAGAAAAGAACTATAACTATAAAATCAACAAGAAAACCTCTAAATCATGTATAAAATGTAAATTTCAAAAATATTTATTTGTTTTGATTTTTTTAATCACTTACTTACAGATATGTATATTAACTACACATTTACAAGAAAACCTCTAAATCATGTATAAAATGTAACTATCAAAATATTTATTTGTTTTGATTTTTTCTTAAATCACTTACCTACATTAATATGTACATTAACTACACATTTACTCATACTAAATATTTTGTTTTAGAAAATAAAAAAATATTGAGATTAATTGTAAAATAAACTCAGCTCAATATTTAATGTCTAATAACTCTTCATAGTTTAAAAGAAAAGAGAAATTAATATACAACGAGCAGGAGCTCATAGGAAGATAATACAACAATAATTCAAATAATACACACCTTCAAAACCACCAAATGGACAATATACTATTTTTATTATATTATAAGAGTCCATTTACACCAGAGTACGGAAACCAACTCCAACTAGACGATCTTTTTTACCACCGATCAAATAATACAACCAATTAATTCAAACTTCAAATATTCTCTTAGACAACTATACTATCATCTTGAGACGACACCACATGATGTCTAGAAGTTTTTTCAAAATTGTGGATCTCAACCCAAATTCATCAAGAAGATTAGATGTCAACCGAGTAATCAAAGACCTATAAACAATGCAAAAACAAGCTATGAAAGAAAAACAAGAAATAGTCACAACCTTCAATACAATAAATTTACACAATTGTTTCTAACAACAGTTGTTAAGTGTTTCAAATTATCCTCAAGATTTCGTAAAACTTCATTACAAAATGAATAAATTTTACTATAACAATTCTTTCAATGATATATAATTCATATAATATTTAATTCAATCATATCAAATAGAAAAATTGTTAAAAAAAATATATGGTCAAAAAAAAAAAAAAAACTCACCACGTAGTAAATTTAAATGCATAATTTTGACCAGCATAAAATACTAATTATAAGAAATAATTTTTTAAAAATTTCTTAAGAACAAGTTTTCGCGCAACGCGCGGACTTCTCCCTAGTATTAAAATATGGTGGTAATACTCAATTGAATGCAGAACGTTGTGGGCAGCAATAATTTAGTCGGGTAGGCCAAATCGCTAGTTTCAATGCAGATTACACCGGACTATATTTGTCCATTATAATAGCCCTATTCGGCAACGTCTCGCAGCCGTAATACCACTATTTAAATTCAGGAGTTGGTAATGGTCGTGACATTAAATACATTGGTCATTTTTTCCCACTTAAATCCGTTTAAAATATACGATCGGTGACAAAACTCTACTACAAAAGATCCTGGTCGACACCATGCAATAATTGTGTCAAACGTTCAAAGACGTCTTTAACACTTAAATTTTTGATACGAAATTGAATGCGATAAACACTTGTCTAATTCGAAAGAAAGATAGATCTCAAGAAATGACAGGATTTAGACTTAATGCAACGTAAGTTATAATCTGATAATCCTAAACCTGTTATCAGAGATGCAGTTGAAAATTATAAATGGAAGATTAACGACGGACAACATCCTACTAGCTCAAGAAAAATTTCATGCACTGCGAACAAAGGTAATAATAACCAAGACCAAGGAAATATCTCGAAGTATTAATGCTTAGATTAGGATTATCTAATTTCTACCAAATGAATAATGTGATACATCACTAATCCCCATATGTTAATCAATGGTGAACTAAATGGCACATTTTCCCAAGTTTAAAACATTGAATCCCTATCTCCTCATAAATAACATTGATCTCTGAGTTAAAGGGAAATTAAAAATGCAACGGCAGTAGATTCAGTAATAACACAATGGGGATTCAGTATTGAAAGTGGGATTTGAAAGTGGGATTTGAATTGATTTAAGGTGATTTGTATTAAAATGACAAATCCAATGTTATTCAAGCTTGAATTCTAAAAACCCTTTTAAAATTCAGTGTTATTCAACTTGTGATTTTAAAATCCACTTTCAAATCCACTGTTATTGGAAATATTTTTAAAAGTGGATTTAAAAAAAAAAAATTGATTCTAGAGTGATTTGGGGAGATTTCCTTCTTAAAAATAAGAGAATTCAAATCACATGGTTTTAGGTGGGATTTTAGAATACTTTAACTAAAATCACTTGAACTTTTATGATTCACACAAAATCATCTAAAAACTCACTAAAAATCAAATCACTCTAAATCACTCCAAATCCCACTTTCAATACACCCCCAATGATTTTTTCTACAACGAAAATATATTACTAGAAAGTTATTCAAGATTACTTACAAATATGATCTTAAACAAACGAATCAATAAGTTCAAGACAACCTCGAATTATTGATAGGTCTAAGTTTTACCCTAAATTATTACTGCAAGTGCACGACAAATCAATGTAGTATATATATAGGGTTATCGAATTCCAAACGTCTTGTAATTGCATAGCAAATTCTCAGATTCAAATCAAGTGAAGTGAGGAATAATAAATATAATACAAACAAAAAGAAAAGCAGCAGATAATTGATTTAAGAAGTTAAATTCAATGAGACAAACGTTAGACCTTGAGAAATTCTCAGGTTGAATATGAAATTGCAACGTAAAATATAAGGATATTAATTAAGAACCATTCTAGAACTCAAATCACAATTGTAAAACCAATCAACTTTCGTTACAGAGATTATCTATGGCTAAACTTAGAATCCCAAATTTATTTGCAAATTCAACAATTTAAACAAGCATTAATGATCAGGTTTGATTAGTTCACAAAATCTCTAAACCAAATTTCTTTGCAGATAAATATTTTGCTCATCTAAGATAGTTCATGAAATCAATAGCACTTTCGTGTCCACCAATTAACCTAAGATCATATTCTAGATCGCGAAACTAGGATAAACAATAAACACAATCCATATGAAGAACTCTAATGATTTATCCTAACAGTTTTGCAATTCTAACAGTTCATCTTTAACCTTTGAAAACCCCTAAATCTAACAAAGAATCTACTCATTCATGGTGATTGAAGCAAACCTCATGAATAAAACAGATTGCATAAAAGAAATTAGAAAAAAGATTAAAAGAGTTCAAAATCTTCTCTGAAGGAGTCTGATTTACCTCTCCAAAGCTCTGCTACAAATCTCTCTATTTGTCTTAATAGAATAAAGTATGAATGCCTAACAATGGCTCTTAAAACTTAGTTATAATGTAAAACACGAAATTGGGGAAGTTTTAAGCTTATAGGCTTTTGTAAATCAGTCTCTAAAACATGGGTCTGTATTTTCGTCCTGTAGGGGTGTCGACCGACACATATGAGTGGTGTCGCTCGACACCAAAGTCTGTGAACGACATATTGTCTTTTTTCCAGCAAGATCTCCAATTCATCTCCAAATAGCTCCAAGTAGCTCGAATGCTTCAATTGAGTTCCAAATGTACCTAGACCTATAAAGTCTCTAAAAGACTCTAAAAATACCAAAAAGACTTTATAAACAAGACCTATATCATGGTCAAAAACTCATAAAAACTATGATATATCAATTATTGATCTAGTAACACTCATGTTCAATGGATCTGTACACGACCCAAGAACCTCACAAGCTCTAACCCTTTTGACCTAATTTTCTTACAATCTACCAAAAATGCTAAGGTTTATTGGTTCATGTATTTTTGATGGATTTACAGATCTTAGCTAAAATCCCCTTTTATTGGATTAATGAATTATAATCTTTGTCAAAATCCCCCATATTCATTCATTGATTTATAAATACTAAATGAAATCCGGTGTTATTGGTTTAATGATTTATTATTTAAATTTCAAAATCCAGTTTAGATTTTAGTGGATTTGGAAGTGATTTTAAGTTAAAAATAAAAAAATCAAATCCAAGGTAAATCCTTTGTATTTTAAAATACATCCTACTAATTTGAAAGATTTTCAAATTTTCTATGAATTTATAAATCACACAAATTTCTGAATAATCATCTACAAATGGCTGCCGCATCGTGTTTATGAAACCCTTGCTCGGATTTCCTTAGAGATCACTCCAAATCTCAATGACAATATTTCTTTCCTTATTTTTCTCAAAAAAAAAGAAAATATCCCATTTTCTTGATCGCTCCAAATCTCCTCGTTCAACTCAGCTACAAGCTCTCTTGGCATCGTCTAGCTCCAAATCCATATCCAAGTTATCTTTTTAGGCCTTAAGCCCATCCAGCTTTGCTTAGCTCTGTATGTGCATCCTGATATACTCCGTTACTTGATACAGAAACTGCTCCAATCGAGCTGCGTCTTCAGAAATAATCTCAGACATGAAGATTTTCCAAACAAGGTGAGAGATATCGCAAGAGGACTTAACATAAATATAAATTGAAGCCATGCAGACCAATCTGGACTTGCGAAGGGATTTTGTTGGTCAATTCTCAAATCAAAATGTTTTGATGCGGATCTTTAGTAGTGGATGTTAGCTTATGGTTGGTTTACGCCCATGATATGGCATCGTACCGAACCGGTAGAGTTAACCGATGCAATAGAGAAGTTATTTATTCAAGGGACACAATTCATGTCTCTTCATGACATTGGTGTCTCTATGTTGTTTCTCTACATTTGTCTATAAAAGGATGGTCGTAGAGAGACATAGAATCAAGAAACCGAAACCAACAGTTGGTGACTGTTGAAACAAAGAGAGAAACAAAGAGAAAACACTTAGAGAGATAAGGCTTGGAGACATAAACGGAAAAGGCACTTGAACGGTGGTTTGTGGTTGATTTCCATCTGTGATATCAATCCCGATCTCTACATAAAATCTCAGTAGATTCCGTGACAAGTACGTCACCAAACCGACAAAGGTACGGTACTCTGTTTTTTATACGCTTCCGCTAGTTTTCTCTAACATTGGTATCAGAGCATTAGGATTCGTTTCTGGTATATTGACGGGCCAAGTAATCATGAATTGAAATAAGTCTGTGTTAGTCACGCTCATTCATGATGAACTTAGTGAAATTGAAAACGAAATCTGTTTAAGTTGTTAGAGAACCGTAAATATTTTTTCGTCGATATCTCTCTGTAGAAACATCATAATTTCGTGATTTTGATGTCCGTGTGTAGACAATGGAATTATATTTCTATCGGTATAGAAATCGAATCGTTTGGTTATGTATGTACAGAGATATAGGGATCGAAAGTTTAGGCCGACTTACTGTAAAAAAAAGGTTTGGGTTAGGAAGAAGATGAACAGTAACCGACGCGAGTCAGTTCCTGTTTTGTCTGATAGAGAATATTGCAAATTTGTTGATGGATAAAAGGAAGTGGTCTTTATATAACAGAACAAGTCTTATTTCTTAATCCATGTTAGAAAATACATTGATCAAGTGGGAGTTCTATTGTGTTTAGAACTTAAAATTTTGCGAGGAACAAAGCGAACTGTTGTAATAAGATTCTAATATGAGTGATGATTGGGAACTTAGTGAACTCTCGATCTTATGTTGTGAATCGTGTAATGTTGGGTTAATTTGTGTCCATTGCAAGATTGTGTTATGTGTAAAAAGTATGTGTTAAAACTAATGTCTCTTGATGATGAAGCAGGAATGGTGTCTGCTTGTATGAACATCATTGCTGAGCCTAACCGTGAAGACAAATTGGATGGTGATAATTACGATATCTGGTATCGTAAAGTCCAATATGTCCTCGAGGAGCAAGAAGTAAAAGAGACTCTTTTTCATCTCATGGAACAGCTTGAGCAGGGTGCTACGCCTCAACATGAGAGAGAATCTTGAGGCACATAATGTCTGGAAGAAAAAGAATAGCATCGCTCGCATCACGTTGCTGAGTTGTATGCAAGATGATCTCATGTGTGAGTTTGAGGAGTACGAAACTGCAAAAGGCATGTGGGAGGCCTTGAAAGAAAAGTTTGTTGCTACCTCGGCAACCAAACTTAGGAGACTCAATCAAAGGTTCAATGATTATAAGAAGCGCCCAAACCTTTCGATGAGGTAGCATATGAGAATCATGTTGAACATGATTAGAGAGCTCAAGAATGATGGTCAGATTATGTCTAATGAACAGCAAGTCCAAGCGGTTCTTCGCTCGTTGCCTGAAAGTTGAGACCATATGAGAATGTAGATGACGCACAATGTTAATGTCAAAACATTTGAGGATATATCACGTCATCTTGAGTTAGAGGATGAGCGCCTAGAGGCTGCTAAACCCTTTAACGAGGACAACTATGCGAATTCAAACTCTGGTTTGAAACGTAAGAAAGGTTACAATGGAAACAAGGCTTCCGATCAAACTGATCTTAAAAGGCAGAAGGAGTATGTCAAGCGTGAAAAACGTGGAGGCAAGAAGGATAATACCAAGATTAAATGCTACAACTATGGCTCATTGGGTCACTTTGCTCGTGAATGCACTGAGGCAAAGAAGTTATTATCTTTGAACTCTACTTGCAAATATGCTTATGTTTCTACTTGTGTAATGCTTACAAAAACTCATCCTTTGTGGATTGTAGACTCAGGAGCAACAGACCACGTAGCTAGAAGTCGAGAAGCATTTGTGGAGTACCGGCGGGTGCCTAAAGGTTGCGGTACAAGGTATCGGAACCTGTCAGCTACACATGAGTGGCGGAAAAACTCTCATACTACATGATGTCTTGTATGCTCCTGAAATCCGTCGGGACCTAGTCTCTGTTTTGGCATTACTTAAGTTAGGATTTGTTTTGAACTTCCATGATATGTGTTTACACATTTCTCTAAGGTCTGAGTATTTTGGTTCAGGCTATGTTTGTGAAGGTTTTATTGTACTTGATTGTACTACAAACGTTACTAATAGTAATGTTAATGATAGTTTTTCATTTGTCACAAGTTATAATAATGATGAAACAAATCTGTGGCATTCTAGAATTGGTCACATCGGGGTTGATCGAATGAAAAGGTTGGCTAGAGAAGGTCTACTAGGCCCACTCGCCAGAGCTGATCTTGACACATGTGAGTCATGTTTAGCTGGAAAAACTATAAGAAAACCATTTGGAAAAGCAACTAGAGCTGAATTTCCATTGCATCTAGTACATTCAGACAGTTGTGGTCCAATGAATGTGAGGGCGAGGCATGGAGCCTCGTATTTCATCACTTTTATAGATGATTACACTCGATTTGGGTATGTATATCTAATTTCTCATAAGTCAGAAGCACTAGAGTGCTTTAGACGATATGTAACCTTGGTTGAAAATCAGTTGGAGAGGACGATCAAGTGTTTGAGAACGGATAGAGGTGGTGAATATCTATCTGAACAGTTTAAAAGGCTGTGTGATGAAAAGGGTATTGCTAGACAGTTAACAGCACCCTATACACCACAACAAAATGGTATAGCAGAAAGAAGAAATCGAACTCTTCTTGAAATGGTTAGGTCTATGATGGCGCAAGCTAATCTTCCAATTTCATATTGGGGGGATGCATTGCTTACTGCAGCCTATATACTTAACCTCGTGCCCTCTAAATCTGTTACTACTACTCCCTACGAGTTATAGACGGGTAGAAAACCCTACCTAACTCATCTAAGAGCTTGGGGATCCACTGCATTTGTTCGTGGTACTTCACATCCTCATGGAAAATTGGGTCCTAGAGGAAAGAAGTGTATCTTTATAAGATACTCTGAGCAATCTAAAGGTTATGTGCTCATTGGCGAACAATCATATGGAAGTATAACAGGATTGAATCACGAGATGTTACATTCTTGGAAAAAAAATTTCCTAAAAGGGGAGAGATTAATTGATATAGAACTCCATCTTGAAGAGATTCTTGACCATACTAGTATTCCTCCTACTAACCAATCTGTGGACGTTGGTGAAAGTTCACGTGAACAATCACAACTTAGTGGGAGAGAAACATTGGTTGAAACACAAGATTTTGAGTTGCGAAGAAGTAACCGTGGAAATGTTCCCCATCGTCATTTTGAGATAGAAGGGGAAGCTTTCATGGTTGCTCTATATGATGACCTAGAACCTAAATCGGTTCAAGAGGCTCTCCCTTGCCCAAACTCAAATGAATGGAATGATGCAGTAGGAGAAGAACTAGAATCGATGAAAGAAAACCATGTCTGGGACTGGTTGATCTTCCGCCAGAACGTCGAGCGATCGGAAATAAATAGATCTTTAAGATCAAACATAAGGCGGACGCATCGATAGAGAGGTACAAGGCTCGCTTGGTAGCGAAAGGTTATACACAACAAGAGGGTATAGACTATGAGGAAACGTTTTCACCTGTGGTGAGGTTTGCCTCGATTCGCCTTATTCTAGCAATCGTTGCCGTATTAGATTTAGATTTACATCAAATGGATGTTAAGACTGCGTTTCTTAACGGGGAACTAGAAGAAGAAATTTATATGCAACAACCTATTAAGTTCGTTGTAAAAGGCCATGAGCACAAATTTTGTAAACTTAGACGCTCCATATATGGCCTAAAACAATCTTCTATACAGTGGTACCTTCGTTTTCATCAAGCTATAACATCTCATGATTTTACGATGATAAGTGAAGACCATTGTGTCTATGTCAAGAACATTGGACAATCTTTTGTAATTCTATCTATATATGTCGACGACATCTTATTGGCTGGAAATTATATGGAGTTTCTTATAACCATTAAACAATGGTTATCATCTCATTTTGAGATGAAAGATATGGGAGAAGCTGAATACATACTTGGTGTTAAGATACACCGAGACCGATCAAGGAAATTATTAGCTCTTTCTCACGAGTCTTACATTCGTACTATCTTTGAAAGGTTTAAGATGCTTGACTGTAACCCCATTGACACTCCAATCGCAAAAGGTGAAGGCCTAAACCTGAATATGTGCCCTAAGACCGATGATGAGAAAAGAGAGATGAAAGGAGTTCCATACTCAAGCGCTATAGGCAGCTTGATATATGCTATGATGTGCACTCGGCCAAATATTTGTTATGCGGTTGGCTTGGTAAGTCGTAACTAGTCAAATCCCGAGAAGAAACATTGGATGGCAGTGAAGAGGATCCTTAGATACTTAAAGGGAACAATGGACTATTCCTTGTGTTATCAAGGGAATGATTTATGCTTGACGGGTTATACCGATGCCGACTGGGCTGACAATTTAGATGAGCGTAGATCGACTTCAGGATATGCTTTCTTACTAAGTGATGGTGCCATTACTTGGAGTAGCAAGAAGCAGTCTTGTACAGCCTTATCCACGATGGAGGCTGAGTTCATTGCATGTTCAGCATCAGTTCAAGAGGTTGTGTGGCTGAGAAGGTTTTTACAAAGCTTACAAGTCACAACGGAGGCATCTTCTCCGGTGACTATTCATTGTGATAGTCAAGCTTGTATTGCTTATATGAAGGATCTCAAGTATCATGGGAGGACAAAGCACATCGAAATCAAAGGAAATTTCGTGAGAGACATTGTAGCAAAGAAAGAAGTGGTCCTTAAGTACATATCTACGCATAGAATGGTTGCTGATCCATTTACCAAACCAATTCCTAGAGATGTGTTTCTTGCTCATGTTCGAGCTTTAGGTTTGCGTAGAATTGAATGAATGTACTTATGGAACCTTGTTATTTGACATTGTACTTATGTTGAATGTTTTATTTTAAGACGTTTTATACAATGGTTAGTTATTTTATTGTTTTCCATACTTATGCATAAATATATTCAGAAATGTCACCAAGTTTGGAGATTAGTTCACTCACATGAACAATCGCCTCAAATTTCTTAGTGAAATGCTGAGATGAGACAGATGAGCTTAGCGCCAGTAGGAGCTTGCTTTGCATGTTATCAATGTCGCCTTATTTAAGAGTAAAGATGAGATATATTTTTCAGATATCGATCATGATTGTCCAAAATCATGAATACTTGGGTGAGCTGGATAAGAATATAATCAGGCGCTAGAAAGCGAACTGGTAGTAACTTGATCCACATAGTGGTGTTTGGTTTATCCAAACGACATGTACTCTTGAAACAAAAGTTAACCACTATGACATGTGAGTCATACCACATGTGCTATAACGACCACATAGGAAGCAAGTGATTAATATTTTTCTCCCTAACACTTGCAATGTGAGATCCTATAAACCTACTTATGGTTTCACAAGTTACCCTTGAACCTTCGTCTATGTTTTGAAGGGATGAACTAATGATTGCTACTTTAGTATGTTTTTTCCAATCTTGATGAAATAAATAACCTTATGGGTCATGCTAGGAAAGCGGTTTGTCCGGAACCGATGGACATGAGAACGGAAGGGAAAACTATTTACTTTTACATTGACATATGTGTTTGCTGGCCAGCCACTATATCGCTCAATTGGAGTTTATATATAGTGAACACATGATCTGTTACTCTTATTTTTTTGACACATGTCCTTTTTTGAAATTCAACATCCATTTTTTTCATATTAAGTTTTTTGGTCAAGCAAACATTTATTTCATATAAACTACACAATTAAACCACATTAAATTTACACAAAATAATATAATGTAAATATTTGTTTCATATAAACTATCAAATTAAACTACATTCAATTTATGCAATATGTAAATCTTTTATCTAAATGGAAGAACAATCAAGATATCGATACAATTTTTATTTTTATTTTTTAATATATCATTACAGTTTTGGTATTACTTCCACAATCATATTCATTGGTGAGTTCATGAAACATAAACAATATATTATAGCATTCGTATCTATCTATCTATTATAATATTATAGGGTTACTATCTTTCTTACTCTCCGAGAAGCTGCCATGTGTCACTCTTATTTTTTGACACATGTCCTCTTTTGAAATTAAACATCCATTTTTTCATATTAAGTTTTTTGGTCAATCAAACATTTATTTCAGATAAAATACACAATTAAACCACATTCAATTCACACAAAATAATAGAATGTAAATATTTGTTTCATATAAACTATCAAATTGAACAACATTCAATTTATGCAATATGTAAATATTTTATTTAAATGGAAGAACAATCAATCTACCGATACAATTTTTATTTTTATTTTTTAATATATCATTACATTATGTTTATATTAATAGTTTTGGTACTACTTCCACAGTCATATTCGTTGGTGAGTTCATGAAACATAAGCAATATATTATAGCATTCGTATCTATCTTGATTTATATGAATATTAAATACTCCACATAATAACTAGATCCGTCTAATTTGCTACTTCATGTGTTTTCTGAATTATTATTGCATGATTCTTATACGTTACTTCTATTTTCAAATCAATAATAAATTAATTTCACTTTATTTTGAAATTAAATTTACTGTAGATTATTAATAATTACCTATATTCAGTTTCAAATTACACATCATCTAATTAAAAAAATATACAACTACAATTATTTTAACTATAAATATCACATTAATTCTATTTTCAAGTTTATTCTACTTCACCAAGTACAAAAAAATTCCGTTCAAATCACCAAAAAATTATAAGATTGGCCATATTAAAAATTGAGTAAATTTTACCATAACATCTTTAATTTTTGATGATATATAATTGACATCTACTATTTAAATAAATGAGATCAAATTAAAACTTTGTAAAAAAAGTATAAGACATCACAAAAAACAGCCACTATATATTAAATTAAAAACATATAATTTACACAAGTATAAAATATTAATAACAAGAAACATTTTTTAAGTAAACTAATAAAAATTTATCTCTGCCCATCGCGCCGGGTTTCCCCAACTACTGAAATATGTAGACGCTAAGCAAAAATAAGTTGTTATAAACAGAAAGTAAATGTAAATAAATGATAAAAATTTACTTATTAAGACAAAATAATGCGAAGTAGAATAGAATGTGGGGCAAATGACTATATCTAAAGATAACTAAGGGCATGATCTAAGTAATTACCCGTTACGTCCATTAATCTAAATTTTTTGCGTGGGGCACATGCCACACCTGGTTTATACGTAGATCCGCACTGACTGTAATCATTGTAAGAATACCCAAATGTTAGTAAAATAAAAATTGGTGTTATTTTTAATATATATATTAGGACTTTGAAATTAAAAAAAAAACTTATCAGAATCTGGATACTTTGGATACTCTGTTTCGGACCACCGGACTGGATCACGAAGATTAGTCCCGAACATTTGAATCAAAAACAAATTAACCATTTCATTTTTTTTTTGAATATTTTTTATTTATATTTATTGATTTTTAACCTTTTTAAAAAATGTCTTTTAACACAAACATATAAATGTATGATTTGATTGTAACCATAACATTTCCAAATTACATTTTATAGAGGTCAGTCAATCTTCAGTAAAATATATAAACAAAGTAATCTAATTGGTCACAATATATATAGTTAAAAAAAACACACACACAATTAAGTCTTGTTGCCATTTATTATTTACCTAATTAGCTCAATAAAGATTTGGTCAAGAAAACAGAAAGGGAACAAGATTTGGGGGGTCAAACTGCAAAACACTCGCGTTTCTTCTTTCTTTCCTTTTCTCACACAGCAAATAAACATTGAAACTTCCTTCTCCGGGGAGAAGAATCGGTGAGGTCCTTCTTTGAGTGCGTACAAGCAAAGTCCAAGAGAAAGATGAGAGAGACCTCAACGAGTTCGCATCTTCTTCTCTTCGCTTCGATTTGTCTACAGTTCGTTTTAGGTTCGTCTTCATCAGATCTGCGATTTCAATTTTTAAAAAACCTTAATTTTTGTGGTTTCGTATCTGTTTGGTACAATCATTAGATTCACTGAGATCTTATAAGATTTTTGTTGAAATTAGGTAATTAATACTTGAGAATTTGGTCGAAAATCTTAGCTGGACTTGGGCTCTTACTAGATTTCCACAGAAAGATTTGTTTGATCTCAAGGTCGAAAATTGAAGATTTGTTATTTAGTTTCGTAGAAATCGTCAATTTAGGCAAGTGATTTCAAGTTTAAAATGTTGGGTATTAGCAAACTCAGCAAAAAAATTGATGCTTTCGTGATTCCATGGAACAAATTTGTCTTTTTTAGAGTCACTTCTTTCGATCTATTGGCTATGATTCTGGTTTGAATACAAGACGATACTTATAATAACTTTAAGCTATGTTTCATGTTGATGCTGTGTATGACTAATGAAGCTGATTTTTGTTTCCTCTGTTAAGTCTCTCAAATTGTTAGCAGCCATTATGATATCGTATGTTATTTTTCAGGTGTTTCTGGTGATTCACAGAGTTCGAGTACAGGAGCAAAAGCTGAATCTCATACATCTTCAAGCAAAACGAGCACGAAAGTGATCCTCATTCTAGTCGGTTTCGGAGCTGTGGCTGGATTCTCGTTCTTTCTATACAAACTGTGGCAGAAGAAGAAAAGAGATGAGCAGTATGCTCGGCTTTTGAAACTGTTCGAGGAAGATGATGAATTGGAGGTTGAATTAGGCCTCCGTGGTTAAGTGAAAGCAAAAATCTTTTAACAATTTCTCTGAGGTATGGTTTCTAATTTGTTTCTTCTTAGTTGTTGCTTATTAGTTCAGTGAACGTTGTGATAATCTGGATAAGTAATATGATCACATTTGCAGTTTATATAATGATAATGAGATTGTGATATAGCATGTTTTGCAATTGACAGGTGTGTATCAGATCAATCATTCCATGGGTTTATACATTACAGGCATTGGAGATATTTGAAGTATATATATAGGGAATATATACTTAAATCGATGTAATTTTTGATTGATCATTATGATTCTCTTGAAATTGTTACGTTCTTTAGCGTTAGGTCAACTTTTATAAAAGAAATTTTATTCCTCAAACTTCTTATGTGTTCTTTCATTTGTTTGCTTGTAAAATTATATATTTTTTGTTTCTGAATATCATAGGTTCTCAATTTGATGTCTAAAACGAAGAAGATCATCGTTTTAACTCTTTTAAGCTAGATTTGTGGATTCAAGAGACATTTTGCATTTTTTTCACTTATGGGCCAATGATAATAAATGGGCCCATCTTAAATTTGGCCCATGATTGACGACTGTTTTTCCCAAACAACAAAATAAAAGAAAGGGAGAAGAAGGCTGGTGTAAGAGTACGTGGCTGCTTTAAGACCTCTTTTGATATGTAAAGAATCAAGAAGTCTCTCTTCACCGGAAGCAAGAACAATGAGGCCGCCAAATCCACACACAGAGTCTCAGAGACACATAGCTACTCCTCTCTCTTTCTCCTCCTACTATGGCCGCCAATTTCTGTGGTTGGACACTTCATTCTCCGTTTCTCTCTAACTTTAAACCCCCAACGGTCAAATCTTCCTTCATACGATCGTCGTCTTCATCAACCTCTTCCAATGGAAATCTTCCTATCAAGAAATCATTCCCTGGTCACACTCTCCCTCTCACTCAAATACACATTTTTCTCTGTTTTCTGTAGATTAATTCAGGAAAACGTAGGTGAAATTGATGAAGCTGGCAAGGAACAAAACTTGAGCTTTGATTGAAATCATGACAAATTTTCCTTGTTTAATGAGTTTCCACTTAATTGTAATGTGAACAAAAATCTAAAAATCTTGTGCAAGAATCTGTCAAATGCTGCAACGGATTTGCTCTGTTTCTTGGAAATTTGAGTAGAAAGTGTCTTTACTACACAATTTAGTATATTTTTTGCCTAGTTGAACAGTTACTGAGAGAGATCCTTAACTTATGAAACTTAAAAAAGTTTTAACCTTTGAGGGCAATGATAAATGTATGACTGTATGGTTGTTTGTGTTTTTAGGGGAGCCTGAAGCAGATGTTGTGGTTATTGGAAGTGGCATAGGAGGATTATGTTGTGGTGCATTGTTAGCTAGATACAATCAAGATGTGCTCGTCCTCGAAAGCCATGACCTTCCCGGCGGCGCTGCTCACTCCTTTGAGATCAAAGGTTACAAATTTGACTCAGGTCCGTCTCTGTTTTCAGGGTTACAATCACGAGGCCCTCAAGCAAACCCACTTGCTCAAGTAAAATGTCTTTCTTCTTTCAACTCTTTTTCCTTCTTGAAAGTCTTGTCTTTGGAGTTTGTTTTTATGCATTTTTTGGGGTTATTGTGGTTTTCAGGTTTTAGATGCTTTAGGAGAATCACTTCCATGTGCTAAATATGATTCTTGGATGGTCTACTTACCAGAAGGAGATTTCTTGTCACGCATTGGCCCTACCGATTTCTTCAAGGTAAGTTTTTTCTCTTATCTTGCTATGTTGCTGAGTTCTAATCACAAATGGTGGTGAAAGACAAGAACTTTGGATAGAATCCGGCGATATATACTTCTTATGTTCCCATTTAGATGCTATGTTGAAAGTTCACTATGATTCTTGCTTCACTTTGCAGTGACTTATATGAGTTTGTATGATACTGTATCACTGATCATGTAAAGGTTTGTTTTTTCTCTTCAGGATCTAGAGAAATATGCCGGCCCTAACGCAGTCCAAGAGTGGGAAAAGCTTCTTGTGGGTGCCTTAATGTGTCCAGTATAAAATGACATCTACTCATCTTCTAATAATCACATGAATATGAAACCTGCAGGGAGCAATACTCCCTCTGTCTTCTGCTGCTATGGCATTACCACCATTGTCTATTCGCGGAGATCTTGGTGTTCTCTCCACAGCTGCTGCTAGGTAGTTGTATAAGAACTGGAAGATCTTGTTGTTACTTATAGTCATCTCTTGCTATGTGCTTTCTTTTTTTAATATGAGTGTTTGTTTCTTGTTAGATATGCTCCTTCTCTCTTGAAATCTTTCATCAAAATGGGTCCTAAAGGAGCATTGGGAGCCACAAAGCTTCTCCGTCCTTTTGTGGAAATCGTTGATTCTTTGGAGTTGAAAGACCCGTTTATTCGAAACTGGATTGATCTTCTTGCATTCCTTCTCGCTGGTGTCAAATCTGATGGCATACTTTTAGCAGAGATGGTAACAATAGAAGGGAACAAGAAAACAAGATTATCATTTCTTTTGTGCAAGATTTGGTTAAAAACGAAGTCTTTGCTTCTTATGTGTGCAGATCTACATGTTTGCTGAATGGTACAAGCCAGGCTGCACACTGGAGTACCCTGTTGATGGTAGCGGCGCAGTGGTTGAAGCGCTTGTCCGAGGCTTGGAGAAGTTTGGTGGACGTTTGTCTCTTAAGAGCCATGTTGAGAACATTGTCATCGAGAATGGTAAAGCTGTTGGAGTCAAGCTAAAGAATGGTCAAGTAAGAAGAAGAGTTCTTGAATTTACATTTTTTTTTTTCCAGTCTTTCTCTTTTAATCATTACTCATTTCGTTATGTAAATGTTACAGTTTGTTCGAGCTAGAAAGGCTGTAGTCAGTAACGCATCGATGTGGGACACGTTAAAGCTCTTACCTCCAGGAGCTCTTCCAGATTCATACGTTAATGGTGTGAACAAGACGCCTCAATGTGAATCATTCATGCATCTTCACTTGGGATTCGATGCAAAGGTATAAAAGAAACAGAGGAAGCAAAAATCCGCTTTTATCGATGTTTTGAGGTTTTTTTCTTGGGTTTTGATGTTTTTTTCTTGATGGAACAGGAACAGGGAATAGCAGATGACCTTGAGATTCATCATATTGTTGTGAATGACTGGGACCGAGGAGTGGATGCTGACCAGAATGTGGTTCTGATATCAGTCCCTAGTGTTCTTAGCCCGAACCTCGCACCCCCGGGGAAACATGTTCTGCACGCTTACTTGCCCGGGACGGAACCTTTTGATCTCTGGGAAGGTCTTGACAGAAGAAGTGCTGAGTACAAGAACCTCAAAGCCCAACGTTCCGAGGTAACCCTTTTTTTTTTTCTTTTCCTCATAATCTTGAGTGGTTTGATCTCAACTAGGTCTGGGCATTCAAGTATTTGAATACCCCAAATAACCAAAATGTATGGGTACTGTTGGTGAAGGTGATGTGGAGAGCGGTGGAGAGGGCGTTAGGGCCCGGGTTTAAGAGGGAAAAGTGTGAGGTGAGTATGGTGGGAACGCCGTTGATGCATCAGAGGTTTCTGAGGAGGAATAGAGGAACATATCACTACAAGAAAACAGCCGTGAAACCGACGGACCTAACCGTCGATCATCCGTCGGAAACCCGTTGTCTCGACGGATTTCCGACCGTTCATGTTCGTCAGTTCCACGTCGTCGGAAAAACAAGAGTCGTCGGAAATCCATCGTAAATATCTGTCGGAATCCGTCGGAAAATATTACCGACGGATTACCGAGAATGTATCGACGACGGTCTGGGTCGGGAGTTCCGTCGATAATCCGTCGGTTATGCCGTCGGAATCCGTCGGTAATATGTCGTCGATAATCCGTCGGTAATATGCCGTCGGAAATGCATCGAAAATATTACCGACGGAGTATCGACGGAATTGTGACAGAATTATGGATATAATTCCGACGGAGTTTAGACGGTTTTCTGATGGATTAGCGACGGGTTGGAATACCGTCGGAAATATCATGAAAATTCCTTTGGAATACCGTCGGAAATATCATGAAAATTCCGACGGGTTGGAATTCGTCGGAAATATCTTTAGCCAACATATATATTTTCCCGACGGATTTCAAACCCGTCGATACACCGTCGAAAATATTTCCTTATTTACGACGGAATTGAATTTACTCGGTATACCGTCGGAAATATCCTGAAAATTCCGACGGATTCCAACCCGTCGGAAATATCCTGAAAATTCCGACGGATTTTCGACCGTTTTGTTGCCGTTTGAAACCCGTCGGAATTCCATTGGTAAATTTCCGACGGATTCGAACCGTCGGAAAATCCGTCAGAATATCGCTTGTTTTCTTGTAGTGTATGGGCCTGCGATAGAGGCTGGGAAAGGTACGTTTCCTGGCCATTCTACTCCCATTTCGCAGCTTTTGTGCTGCGGTGATTCGACCTTTTCCGGGATCGGTGTTCCTGCTGTTGCTGCTAGTGGCGCGATTGTGGCGAATTCGCTTGTTACTGTTTCTAAGCATTCTGAGCTTCTTGATGCTATAGGCTTGTAGAAATATGTGCCATAAGCATATAAATATCTTGTATGTTTTATCCATACACTTAATGGTTATTGATTTTTTACGCATACTTGTCTACAGAAAGTGGCACTTTTTAGCAATGAATTTGAGAAGTATTAATATGTTAGAGATCATCCATGACTAAAGTTTTTAAACTGTTTTATTTTTGGTGACATTCTAATTAAATTGTTATGCCGAGTTTGTTGAAGGTCGAAAGGGATTCAAGTTTGGATTATTGCTCTGGACTTTATGTTTTAGGTTTTTCTCTGGACATTAATTTGCTGCTAAACTAACACGAATTTGGTGTCGAGCTAAAACATAAAGTTCAGAGCAATTTTCCTGACCATAATTTCTTAAATTAGAGAGCATCCAAAATTTTAATAAATACTATTAATAGTTTAATACACATATACTCAATTTTTGGTTAAACATATATGAATTTGTCTATTTCAAATTTTGCATATGTCATTTGGTTAAAAACTTTGTATTAATATATAGAAAACGCTTTTAAAGCAAAACTTGCAAATTAAAATGGATGGAAGTAAGTAAAACGTGGATGCATTTTAAAGTGGATATATATGTTTACAAAATTTAATTGATTAACGTACCATTGTAGGACCGATAAGAGAAGTTTTTTTTGTTTTCTATCAAATATAATAGATTTTTAAATACTTAAAGCAGGTTGATATAACCAGCCCTCGAAACATGTGATATTTGGAAACTTTTGTTTTAGCAATGGAATCTCTAGTACGTGTTTTTGCTCTCTCACTTTTGTACGCGACGGTTACGTCGTTACATATCGTTTCTCATGTTTTTGAAGGTAACAATTATAGTCTTAAAGATATCAACAACGAGATAGTACTAAAAACTATTGTGGTAGATCATTCTGGTAAAGGTAACTTCAAAACCATACAATCGGCAATCGACTCTATTCCCTCCGGCAACGACCATTGGATCAAAATTAATATTAGAGAAGGAATCTACAAGTAAGTATTCTCAATCTCATAGACTCTATTCTTCCATTCCTTCAACGTTTGACATATTTATTAGACGGTTATATGTGTTCTTGGTGATGCAGCGAAAAGGTAATAATTCCGAGAGATAAGCCAAAGATACAATTTGTGGGAAATAAAGCATCAGAAACGATAATTCAGTATAACGATGCCGGAGAAGCCATTAAGAGTGCTACTTTAAGATTGTTAGCCGAGTTCTTCGTTGCTATCAATATAACATTTAAGGTTAGCTGATATGAAAAAAATAAACCATAAAAGTTGTACTTTTATTGAATCCTTTTTCTTTTTGATAAAGAACTTTTATTGAAGGGGAAATTGGCAATTTACCCCAAAAAAAAGCTCTTCTTGTCCCTTTACCCTTTTTTTGACTTTTGCTATTTTGTGCCAACATTGCCCTTCAATATAGTTAATAACTCATACAAACTTCTTTTGAAAGTGAACAAAATTTCTAAAATTCTTAAAAATGATGTTAAAACTGTGTAGAATGTTTGAGATTTTTTAGATTTTTTTTTCATGTTTATAAAATTAATTAAAGGTTGAGTCTACGAACTTCGATTTTCAAAGTAGAATACGTTTTCTACTGTTTACGTAGACGTCTAGCGAGCGTAGAAGATGAAATCTACAAGTTGTTTATACTTCTACCGTTTCGTAGAATTTGCTCCAAACATATTCTACGTAATACACTATCTTCTGCTAATTGTAGATTTCAAGTTCTACGGTAAACACTGACATCTACCGGTCGTAGAGTCTGTGTTCTACGTATTACATTATATTCTACCATTCGCAGAATTTGTGTTCTACAAAAAACATATTGGCTACAATTTCGTAGAATGCATATTTTCGTTACATGTTCTACCAAAATAACTAACATCTACCATTCGTAGAATTCGCCTTCTACGAGAATCCAGAAAATATTGCAACTGAATATTTTTCAAATCTTTACTTATTTTTTTCTCTCAAGGCACGAAAATATTCTTCCACAACGCCTCTCTGTCGATTTTCAGCAACCTCATCTTCCTCTTTGATACCCTAACTCTCTTTTTCTTCTGCTAAAGTAATATGTTGCATATCTATGTAGCTTGTGGTTTATGGAAAAGGTGTGCAACCAATGGGTGGATATTTGTTGCTGATGAGAATAAAGGAGGAAGCTCTGTTTTCCAAGTCGTTTCTCCTATACATGTGAAATTGGTTTGGTTTTGTAAAACCGACCGAAATGGCGCTGGTTTTTGACAATAACAACACTTGGGTGTGTGATTGATGTCTTCCTTGTTTTAAGAGTCAGAGAAAAATATGAACATACGAAGTTGTAAGAGTCATAGAAAAATAGGAACATACGAAAGTTATAAGAGTTAGAGAAAAAAAAAAGCATATAATAGAAAAATAACGAACATAAACCGCTCGGTCTATAGTCTCACATGAAGAAAAATAACGAGAAAGTTGAACACAATGGAAAAATAATGAAAATTTGGTCTAATATTTGGTGAACACATTCAGCTAAGGTCTATAGTCTCACATGAAGAAAACTCTGGAGCTACATACTTTGACATGCGCTGAAGCAGAACCTCATCCCTTCCCGCTTGAAGTAGATCACATACTATCTTGTACCTAGCCTCTTTCATGTTTTTATTCTACCTCATGTTTTCGAGGTCGTAGTTGCCTTCGTCTATGCACTTGAGCCCCGTAACAGCATGGAATTCTTGGATAGAGAATCGCAATGGCCTCCTAGCAAACACAAACCATAGCTCATGTTTTTTTGCGGTAACAAGCTGCCTAGTCATGAGACTGTGTACAATTTTTGCTGAAAAATGAAGCCGGTTTTCGTGGATGGCTATGATATGAGCAAACAACGGGTCTTTCTTCACTTCGTTGTACTCTGATTCAACACCGCTAGCCAGAAGCTTCAATATCGATAGTCTTGCACACTTGTTTATTTTATCACCTAGTGGTTCGGATCCTTCCGCATATAATCTCTTGGGGAACTCGAGATCCATACCTGCAATTAACGAAAACAACATAAATTAATTCAATTCAAAAACGAGAACTGAAAAAAATGTAATGCATCTTTAATACAATGTGAATCACAAAACAAACGAAGTGCATCTTGAATTTTTTTGCATCCTAACCATCATAAACGAAGTACAAAAAACAAGTTTTGCTACACTGAAAACCATAGAAACTCCAAATCGGTTTTCATGTGAGACTCCAAACCTTAGAGACACCATGACATACGCAAGAAGAATCACAAAGTATAAAAAAAACAAGCTTCGAAAACAAAACAATCACCTATCATGTGCATCTGTAATAGGAAGTCTTGCAAATATATATATTGAACTTGTGATCTATCTCTTTGTAAATTTTTGCATCATAACCACCAAGAGAATATTTCTCCAACAAAGTTAATGAACACAAAAGAGACTAACATTTTTCCGACATATGCAGCTAATGAGCAATAAAAGCATCGCTTATGACAAAGTCAACGAAAACTTTGGCAAAATAATCTTGCGGCATTCCACAAACATGAGCTGAGACTGATGCAAGGAGAATAATTAACCAACTGATAAGAGAGCAATCTAAGAGAGTAAAACAGATTCTTTTCCAGGAAAGTGCTCAAAACGAATCAAGAGAGATAGCAAGTAATGGCAATCTAATATAATAGAGGAAACCATAGCTCACATTACGGACATTCCTTTCACATAAAAAATAAATAAACTCTTTATGGCGTTGCAATTTTCAATCAAACCGAAAAGCCACCACAAGGAAAGCATTTGAAACCAAATTTTGATCTTACAATCAATGGTATTTGACTCCAAAGTATCAAAAAATCGAAACTTCCTAATGTGAACGCCATTACAAAGAGCTGATGATGAATAATAACCACGCTAGTAGACCAAGAAAATAAACAGAAGGATTTACTACCCCATAGATCAATGAACACATTTTCAGTTTCCACATAAACACACAAATCCAAAGCAAAAGTAGCTTAGATTCAAGAAAAAGCTACTGTAACCTCTCGAAAAAGCTAAAGTAACGAAACCCCAAATCCTTTTTCATGTAACGAAATCCCTAATTGCATGTAACCAAATCTTCAATTGAGGTTTAATTTGCAATCTTCAATCCCTAATCCCTAATTGCATGTAACCCCAAATCAATTTTCATGTAACCAAATCCCGAATTTAACAATCTATCAACACACTTAATCAGACAAATATTGAACTCTACCTGGCGGAAAACTCGAGGACGTTAATGGTGAAGGAGCGGAGGAGAAAACCAGCACACGGAGGAGGAGAACGGCGGACTTCCTCACGAAATTAAGGAGGAGAACAGAGGATGTAGGAAGACACAGCGAATGGAGGATGTAGGAGAAGGAGAACGGAGGCGACACGACGAGAACGACGAAGAAGAGAAAAAATGTCGGGGTCTCCCGATTTTCAGAAGTTTAACTTTTGTTTCCTATTTTTTTTTTCTTTGTTATTAAAACAAAATCATATAAACGAAAAAATAAGAAACAAAAGTTTAATTTATAAGTTTAATTTATTAATCCAATTTGGGGGGTAAAAGAGGATTAATGTCTAAAAAAAGGTGTAAGGGGACAAAGACACTTTAAGTAAGTATAAGTGGACAAGAGAAGGTTTTATTTGGGGTAAATTGCCAATTTTCCCTTTATGGAATCGTAGTAACATGTTGTTTTGTTGTGAGTTTTTTTTATTTATAAAAATCAAAATTCTTTAACCAAACAAACCTTTCGGATGGATTAGTGTTTCCGTTGATATCACATATATAGTTAATCTTGGAGAGTTTGTTTCATCATGTCAACGTTGAAGCATATGATTAGGTTGTTTGGAATTTTGATTGGAATACTTTTATGATCAGATTGCATTGAACAATTTGATGCAGAATACTTATAATCAGGATAAGCCTATGACACCGGTTGGTGAGATAAAAGTAGCTCCAGCGGTTGTATTGGCAGCAGACAAGGCGGCATTCTTTGGTTGCTATTTTATCAGTATCCAAGACACACTCCGTGACTTAGTCGGCCGCCACTACTTCCAACAATGTCATATCAAAGGAGTCGTTGATTTCATTTGGGGAGGAGGCCAGTCTATATACCAAGTAATCTCTTCTTTTTTTCCCTCAGTATGGTAGATTGCTATAGTTGTGAATTCGGGTAAATAAAGTCGATATATAACTTAGACAAAAATAAGAGAGAACTGAAAACTTGAGACTAAACTTTTTGTCTAGGATTTCTTTATTAAACTTTTGAATGAGTACAAACTCTTAGCTCCAAAAAGAACTGTTTGTTAGGTAGTGAAGTAACGTATCTTTAACAAAAAAAAAAAAGAAAAGAAAGAGGAGTAACGTTAAGTATATCAAATAGTGATCACCCTAAGTCCTAACAACTGTAAACTGAAAACATAAATCTAACCTCAGTTTAAAATATTAGATTTCTACCTAAAAATAACATGTAACGGGGAAAAACTATCAGTAATTTAAAAGTTATGTAAAAGTTAAAATCATCCAAAATTATAACCGAAAATATTTGGTTTACCCCCATTTTGGCCATTGCTATTTTCTTTAGTACCACTCAAATTTTGCCATTGAGTGAAACTTAATCTTGGTAAAAAGAATATAAATTATCTCAACTCATATGCAAATTAATTTTGCTTATGATAACATAATTTTAAGATTAATGGAACTATGTATAATTTCACCACTTGCACATCTTCTAATTATAAGGTATATCTAGACAACGTAACACTAAGTTACGCGTGTGTGTGTGTGTGCGCGCGCAGAGTTGCGTGATAGAAGTTTTGGGAGTGACAACATTAACAAAGGAAGAAATTACAGAAAGAGGAAAGGCGAACGGAGGATTGATAGCAGGTTTCATAACCGCGCAAGGGAGGGCAACCGAGCAGGACACAAGTGGGTTTGTGTTCAATGGATGCTCTATTGTCGGAGTTGGTAAAGCATTCCTCGGAAGAGCTTACCGAGGCTACTCGAGAGTTCTCTTTTGCAATACAAACATGGCTGATGTAATTGTTCACCAAGGCTGGGATTCTTGGGCATATCAAGGACAAGTGTAAGTAACAACATCTCCTCTCTTTTACTTGGAATATATAGGCACACTATTTTCTTTTATTTTAACTTGACCAACCAGCAGTATGCGGAGTTTGAATCTGAATGGTGACACTATGACGACACTTACACATATCAAACCACGTACTATGCTAAATCTTTCTTCAAACTATTGTCAACACTATTATATGTATATATTGACCATATTTTTGTGGATTTGAAAATTCAGAGATAAAATGACGTATGTGGAGGTAAACTGCCACGGGCCAGGAGCAAAGAAGGAAGGAAGAGTGGCGTGGGAGAAGAATCTGTCGACTAAAGATGTTTCTTACTTTACAAACCCTAAAACGTTTTTAGACAAAGATGGTTGGATAGGTTCTCTTCCTCCTCATCCATTCTCCTTTCATTCAAAATCTTCTGATTCGAATGAAAATTCTTTTGGTTGAACACAAACATTTACGATATTATGTTGGTATGCCTGAGCGAGTGGCCTCTATGAACTTCAATACTTCCCTACTGCGAATCAAACAAAACTGGAAAATTCTAATGAAAATGAATCCAAAATGATCACTAAACACATGCCGGAAAACTTGAGGCGGATCACATGGTTGGAAGGAGTTACATTGGCAGGTTTGATAATAGCTTGTGGGAGCCTAGTATCTCAAAATAAAAATAAAATGAAGTATGGATAAAGTGGGATGAGCTTGCATACCCGTGAGATTAGTCGGATTCTTTGAGATTACACACGAAAAAGAAGAAGAAGAAAAAAAGAGTGGCATGCGTATTTAATATGTTCATATAAGTCCAAAAATGGACTTGCTTTTTCTTTATTTTTTTGAACCTTCTCTTTTTAGTTTAGTGGTCAAGGAACTGTAAATATAATTTTCATGAGATATTTGTGAGTTTTAAAATTGTATGAAACGGATCACATGTAGATATTGATCTCCTATCCTATGTGAGAAATGAGTTACTCTCAATATATTGAACTCGACAGAAAGAGCAAGAGAGAAAATGTAGATCAGAAGAAACACGAGAAACCTCACACAACTTTTACAGAGAAATTTCACAATTTTGGGGATTAGTAATCCAAACTGATTTGGTGTTTAATCATCTTTAAGTGAGATTTTTGAGAATCTTAAGAGACAGCAATAGTATATTCTTAACTGATCATGATTAAGTTACATAGACGGAGATCAAACCAACGATACCTCCTTTTAGCAAGAACTATGCAGTAAAATAATAGAAAACCGAAAATAATATTGACAATATAACGTTACAACTTAAAATGTTCCGTTTATCACGTTCATCTGCTCCTGTTTCATCTTTAACTTTGATGCTAAACAAAACAAAAACATTTTGGTGTGTTTGATTTTCTTCTTTTAATCGCTTTATAATCTAGATAGTTCTTTTCGGGTTCTATAGCTTTACTTACAATTGTGGTCTGCCCATCCGATGACCTATTCTCAAGATACTATACTACTAACTTGTTTGAAAGCACTATGAAAAAACCAAATATGAAGTAAAATAAACATATGAAGACTTAACACCGATATAGCCAAGATAAAAGATAATTGTAGCCTTAGCCACGATAAAAAATAACCTTACAAGAGAATAAAAGTTCAAAAAAGGGAACACAAAGCCCTATGAAAACACAAACTGCCGAACCAAACCGAACATACCGGAGCTAAGCCAACAGATCAGAGACTCGACAAGACCCCAAACTGAAAAATGACCTAAACGCTATTCCGAACACAACCAACAGAAATTACTACATAAAGCCGATAAGAGTTTTTCCACCCTCAAAACAAAACAAAACAGAAAACACAAATCAAAAGAAAATACGCCACAAAACCTGGGTAACCCTAACTTGTAACTTCATCAATCGCCGATAAAGCTCCACTCACAAGGCTCGTCATGCGCATCATTGACCTGACTTCTCCAGCCACAAACAGTCTAAACTCCTCTTCCAGCTTCTCCTTCTTCTCCACTGAAACCAAACTCCATAATTCTTTCGCCGTCTCTTCTCCCAAACCGGAGCTCGCAACAGAGCCAAGAAGGAATGAACTCTCAAACCACCCTTGACCTCCGTGAGCCGTCTTCATCTTTTTTTTTTCTTCTTCCTCGCTAGACCCCCAAATCTGTTTAGACAATTCAAAACGTATTTGATCGTGAGGTTTCTTGAAAACAACCACTTCTTTATGCTCTTTCTCCCTGAAATTCCGTTTCAGAGTTTCTATCTTCGAACCCAGCTGAGACAACGTAAACTCGAAGCTGATCTTGGACTTGACCGACTCGAGAAATCTACTCTTATCCTTCAACTGATCTGACCCAAAGGTGATTATTTCTCGAAGCAAGACGATTTCGTCCTCCTCACTCCACAACCTCTGGAAATACGTCTTTGTCTTCTCTTCTGTTTTGACACGTTTCGTGTCCTCGTCTCTTGATGGGCTTCCTTCTTCCAGAGGCCGCTTCTTGCTCTCCGTCTCTTCCTTCTCCTGTGTTTCAGTCTCCGGCACTGATTCTGAATCGGCCATGGCGGGAGAAGCGGCTGGAGAAGGTGTTGGAGCTTTGAAAACGAGTTTCTCTTGTTCGTGAGTACCTCCGGATTCTTCTTTCTCCTCGGCCACGCTTGGTGGTGGTGGTGGTGGTGGTGTTGGTGGCTGTTCCTGTTCCACAGGTTTCTTGGTTGGCTTCTCTTTTGGGATCACGTCTCTTATGAAGCTATCTTCTTTGACCAGCAGCTTCTTGTTCTTCTTCGTTGTCTTCGGTGAAGTTACAGCAGCAGCAGCAGATGATGTCTCAGCCTTCTTCTTCTTCGACCGCTTCTTGTTCTTCTTCGACTTTGCCTCTGAATCTACATCGGCGGGGACAGAAACGGTCGGAGAAGATGAAGGAGCCTTGACGATCTCTTCTTGTTTGCCTCCAGTTTCTTCCACCGCCGTGGAATCTTGCTCCACCTCATCGGTTGGTGGGTTTTGTTCCACAGGCTTTCTTTGCTTGTTCGCCATTAAAAGCTTTAGAAGGATTTTTCAAGCTTCTGCAAATGGTGAGAGAGGAATTAGGAAGAGGAAACGTTTTAAGTGAGAATGCGAGAAGAAGAATCGTGCCAAGTGAATTTATAGAGGTTAAATTTATTTTTTAATTAATTAAATTAAACCAAAAAAGTTAATGGAATGATAATTACAGTGTCTTTTCAAGTTCTCATGCATGCATTTTGATTGGTTCCATTAAACGGCAGTGTATTTTCAATTTTAAACTCAATATTTTTCAAAAATAAGTCTCTTCAAGTTTAACACTTTTTGGAAGGGCTAATTATTAAATGCAAGTCATACGCAAACGGTTTGCCTGGAACAAACCAAACAAAATGCATAGATTTCTAAATAAGTCTTTTGATATTTCTGAAAATGTTAAACATAAGACTTATTTAGTTTGTAATGGACTAATGTAAGAGAACCATTGTAACATCTCAAAAACTTCCATTAGTTTAGAGATTTCAGAGAAATGAATGTAGTAGGCAAATGATTATGATGATAACTTCTCTCTCCCTTGTAAACTCTGGTTTTGCACAAATCCAACGCGATCATAAAGACCATAACATAGTCTTTGTCATAGACAGAGTTTTTACTACTTAAAAACATATTGAAGGAGAAGAAAGCTCCGAAAACAAAAACAAACTTGCAAAAATGGAAGAACTTAGTAACCGCCCTTGAGATCGTTGACGACATCGTAAGGGATGGGAGTGACAGTCTCCAAGGTCATACCCTCGACCTATAACAAAGTGGGAGTAACATCCTACTTTGTTTCATAATTTTTTTTTTAAATATATATAATAAATTTCATATTGCTTTAAAGTACCTATAACAGAGTAAGCTTTGACTGCACATGCATAATTTTTACAGTTAGCTTGAGAAAAATTAAAGGTTATTGAAGTTTAGCTGTCGAATGTTCCTATGCTGTTGTTGCTTATCACCCTCTAGGTGCAAGTCATCTGATCTTTAGTGAATTTGAAGTTGAAGCATGAGAGGCTCTTGTGCACCACATGCATAGTGTGTGTTGTTTCACGAATGTAAAGAGAGAAGTGTGAGTTTATTAAACACAAAAAAGCGTTTTTTGTTCGGTGTTTATAATACTTACAGTTGAATTCATTCATTCATCTCCCAAAAGAATTGTTGATAATTTTACCCATTCATCTGCTTTTGATTTCTTATTGTTTAAAGCCCGACCTAATTAAGTAACAAAACTTTATCGAAATACATGTTTTAATTCTCTTTTTATAGTTTCAACATTTGTAACTATAATGATATTTAGCAACATTCAGATAATGATGCAAGTTATAAACTAAATAATGTTAAAATATAATATTTTCATGTCATTTATAAAATTGATGTAACAAAATTAATGTCATTTAATTTAGCATCATTTCTAAAAGTGATGCTATAATTCTTGCATGATGCCAACTCAAAAAAAAAAAAAAATGACACTAAAAATTAGTATTCTTATAGTAAGATATGAAGATAAAGAAATTGATTTCGACAAAGGCTCGCCAACTTCACTCGCCTTCGATTCAAATGTTGATTCAACTATAGATAAAAGAAGAGAGATTCCAGCAAACAAAACATGAAATAGAGGTCGATTCCAAAACCGATACCAAAACCGATACCAAAATCACAAGCAAAATCACTCGGCATTTAATAAGTCATGTAACATATTAACAGTAAAATCGTAAAAGATGAGTACTGAGTGACGGAATCGATAAAAAAAAGCTTAGGACCGCAAAATCATGATCGCCTGAGATTAGCAAAATATTGACATTGCTACCTACATAAGAGTGTGGATACCTCGATATAAATTGTATCAATTCCATATATATTTTTTACCAATATTATACACCAAATATCAAATTCTAAAATTTAGTATTGCTTAATTGCTCATGAAAATTACCCTTTTTTGTCAAACGCATAGAAAGTTTCATGTGCATATTTAGTGCAGAGTTGCGCCTCAATCATCATAAAACCTAATGTTATCAAAGTTAACCGAAAAGATTTGTGGCCACATTTTGTTTGGGAAGATGAAGATATAGTTAACTCGGAAATTCAGAAGAATTGGAAGAAAGGCGAAGAAGGCTGATTGCGGATCAGGTTTTCCCAATTCCTAACTCTGATACTGCAAGCGCACAAATCAAGAGTAGTAACGGGTTATCGAATACAAGGAGCAGATAAGTGCACTACAAGTTATGCAATTCCGACTTAGCTAGGACAAGAGGAAGGTTTTGGGTTTGGTTTGTGAAATAGATAACTAAACTAAACGAAAGCAATGTAAGAGCGGTAAAAGATGAAGATAGGAAAACGCTAGGCAATGGGCGGACTCGCAGAGATTCAAGATTACTAGGTTAAATCAATCTATTAGGGGGTTATTGGGTACCGTCTAGAACTTAAAACACGGATGTAAGGTCATTCCACTGTCGTGGCTCCGACCTCTTTGTTAACTAACCTAATCGTTAAACTTTTGGAGTGTCCTGAGATTGTTAAGCAAGCATTAATTCGTCCAGGTCTTAATTGTTCACAACCCCGCATAGATCAACTTTCGCAGTCTATGAAGTGTTGCCCACCAAATACTAGTTCCGGTTATATAACAAGCTTTTGGAGAGTATATTAAACCTAGGATCTGATGCTAGTTGATCAGAAAAGCATGCAGCAACGAGATTAAGCAAAGGTGAAGATCTAAAGTGATAAACCCTGATAGCATGCGTGGGTGTGGGATGTATGCAAGTAATAAAAACCCTAAGCAAAACATGGTTGCAAGTGCACAACATGTTGTTGTAGTACTTAGGGGTCGATCCACAAGAGAATGCGAATTACGCACTACATATTTGTAAAGATTTGGTTAAGCTAAATCATCAATATGCAAGGGGTTTTGTGTTTTTGTTTTATAAGAAAGAGTAAATAACAATGCAAACTATACACACAACATTATTGAACAAAAGACAATCCGCAAAAGACATAAGCCAAGTCGATTGAAAAGTTTGTTAAATCCGATTTCTCTGAACTCAAAACACTAAGATGTGGTCATCCCACTTTCGTGGCTCCGACCACCTATGTTTCTTAAACCAATGGGCTCAGCTTTTGCATGGTCATTGTAGAGTGAAACATGCATTACAATTAGGTAATGATTGTTCACAAAACTCTTTAGGTCTACTTTCATAGCCTAAGACGAATTGCCCATCAAATATTAGGACCGGAGATATAACAAGCTTTTGGAGAGTATATCAACCTTAGATCAGGCCGCTAGTTAGCTACTCTAGCAACAAGCTTTAGGTATGAATAAAGATGGTGAACCATAAGGTTTCCCTTTCTTTAACAACCGATTCTCGAAGGCTTATCATGTCATGTCTTCTTTGAAAGATCCATGATTCAATAACGAGTCTAAAGGAGTAGAGAGGATCTCATGGTTCTAGTGGAAGGAGGCGGAGTGATAGAGATCAAACCGCGGCTCTCCCATAAAGAGAAACCTCTAGACCCTAGACTTAAGCTAAAACATGCGAGTATGTACAAGGTGCAAAAGGGAAAAGAAAGAACAAGGAGACCACCTAAGTGGCTCCGGTTTATTGACTGAAAAGAAGAAGAGAGTTTCGAGTTGTGTTCTATGATATTGTGATATCGATACAAGAGGCTAAAAGCAAGTATATATAGGTGAGGGGAGGCTAGGTCGGCTGAGTTGAGGCGCAAAAGAGAAGAGGAAACTTTCCATTTATTCTCCTCTCTTGAACTTGCTCACCAAGTCTTGAGTGAGGCGTGGCCGCATCCTTCTGATCGCGTGAAATGGTGTGGGCTTGAGTTTTGATGAAGTCCAGGCTTGGCCCGCAGTGATCCCGGTCCATTATGCTCACCCAAGCTCCATGGGCTTCACTTATTCGCCAGACGGACATGTCTTGGGAGAAAAAGATCCTAGGCCGCATACCTACTCCAAATGGTCCAATTCCACTTCGCCGCGACGCATGACTCATTTATCTATCTTTCCATATAAATATCTCATGATTTGGACGTCGGAAAGCCCCTTTGCACGGTCATCTTTCGGATGCTTTGATTCTGTCCGAATGTGGAAATCGGCCAACTTGAGTTTTGTTGAAGCTCTTGGCTTGGGAACTTGCATGGATCGTTGTTTGAAGTTCTTTTGCTCCATTTTGCCTTCTTTTTGCCATTTTGACCTGTTTGCTTCCAAAAACCACAATATACAAGAAAACTACCTCTTGGATACAAAATCATTATTATTAAGTAAGAAAACATAAGAAAAACCAAGGTAAAAACATGTAAAAATATGGATATATCAAACCCCTAATTTGATTTAGAACCCTAATAATTCATGAACTCTTTGATAAACCCACGACCTAACAAGTGAATTACTCAGACATAATCAAAGTAACTACACAGAGAGATGATGAAGAAAGCATAAATATAAGATAAAAGTTCAGAAAACTTCTCCAACTTGTGGTAAAGAGGAGAGATTCTCTCCTTGAATTCTCTAAGAACAAAACTAGTAAAAATTGTAAAACAATATGCGGCTCTCTTTTCTAGAGAGGCTAAAAATGTGTATTTATATTCCTAAGTCTTCATGGGGTCGCGATTAGGTAAACGGGCCGAGAAAATCGCGGAATCGGGAAAGATGGGCCTTTGTCGGCCGAGTCGGGTCGATCGGAACGGTCGTCGGTCGAGCAGGACGGTCGAGCGGTCGGTCGGGACGTCTGTCCGGTCGTGCGGGACGGTCGAGCGCATATCGAGTGGTGAAGAAAAGTCGGGTCGGACGAGAGCCTTAAAACTCCTGTTCGACCGGGCGCGGTTGAGCGGACGCGGATGGCGTGAAGGAAGGTCGGGTTGGACGGGGCCTTAAAGCTCCTGTCCGACCAGGCGCGGTCGAGCGGACAGCTTGATGATGTGAAGGAAGGTCGGGTCGGACGAGGGTCTTAAAGCTCCTGTCCGACCGTGCGCGGTCGACCGGGACGCGGGATAGTGATGTGTCCGGTTTTGGCTGGTCTGGACCAGTCTTCAGTTAAAACGTGATATCTTCTATATTGCTCGTCCAAATTGCATAATTCCAACTGCATTGGAACACTAACTCATCTGGCTATCTTGGTGCCGAGTTTCATTGAAATCCGTTGAGGTTAAGAATCCATGCCGTTGCTTCCCGTTTGACGCACTGATGCAGTCCGATAAAGCTCTTTCGTATATATCCTCACTATAATCGTCATATCTCCAATTCTACTCGGCCAAACTGAGTTATTCCAGTTTCATTGCAAAGCTAACTCTCGTAGGCATCGCGGCGAACTGGCTTTGGTGAAATCCATTGAGGAGAATATTTTTATGGCTCCTTAAAAGTTGATGCTGTGTTGCGGAGCGGTATAAAGTCCAAATCTTGTGGTTTTGCTCCAAAATACATCTTTCGACCTGTTTAGACTCTTAGTACTATAAATCCACAAAAACTACCTTTTTAGATGAAAAAGCCTTTGAAAACCTTATAAAAAGCATAGTAAAACCGTATGAAAAGCGTACAAAATAGAGGTATATCAACTCCCCCAGACTTAAACCTTTCTTGTCCCCAAGCAAATAGAATCCAAATCAGAGAAAGAGGTTTGAAAACATGAAAACTCCCTTATCCTCTTGAGAAACTTGTGGTGGCCTTCTTTCCTGTATTCCACTAAAAACATAACCAATGTTAGACTAGCTTCACATAATGCTCGGCAAGCTTAGCGAACCATACCAAACTCGACTAGTCTCATCCAGCACTCCAAACTTTCTATTGTTAACTCCTTGCATAAATTTAAAACGTGCGGTCTTTATCAAGGGAATATCGATCATTAAGTACTTGTTCTTACCCATTTGAGTCTCTCCAGGATAGTCCTTTTGAAGCATTTGAGTTATTTTCCTCTCTCTTCTTCTCTTCTTTTGAAGGATCGATCTTTCCCTACTTTTCTAGGGTATCATTTTATTTTTTCTGTCGATCCTTCTTCCTTTTGAATAAGGTTAACACATGATAAGTCTTTTTCTTGTTCTTTGTTTTGGGTAATTCTCCATAAGACAAGAAGGTGCAGACATATGCTTTCCTCTTGCTTACACGTTTTCCTTTTGTTTAAAAGCTTCTTCTTTTTTTTTTTTTTTTTTCAATATATTCCAAGAGGAGAGAGAGGAGAACTGTACTTTGTATTGGACATACCCCTTTGAGATCAAGTGAGGAACGACTCATATGTATGCCAAGTCCCTTGACAAGAAAAACTAGATTGATTAGGGTGGAGTTAACGTTAGATTGTCTGGGTACCTTAGAGATGTTGCCAAGTCAGTAGGTCGATCCACCGTTAGAGGTTCTGTTAGGCTTGTGTCCGCAATTGTTGTCCGCTCTAGGGTCATAGATTGTTAGCACAACACCGGAGAATCATAGAGATAGGTCATAGTTTTCGACTAAGGTTTTGACTCAATAAAACATGAAAACATAAGAAAAGAAACATGAAAACATAAGAAAAGAAAGAAAAATACATTAGTAAAGGATAAAACTCCCCCCAGACTTAACTTGCACCGTCCCGGTGAAAGCAAATCAGATTAAGGGTGAGAGGAACAGACTCAATAAGAAAATAAAAAGAATTTCATTAAAATAAGATAAGGATAGAAAATGGAGTTGGGTGTCCAATGCACCAGATACCAAATGAAGAGTGGATGCCAAGGTGGCAGGGTGGTGGCTGGTCACGGGTGTAGACTCCTTGCTCGACTGGTCATGGTGACCCGGACGGCATGTCATAGTGTTGTTTTTAATCCTTTCTTGCACTATTGTGGTATCCATCCTATCCTGCTAAATAAAAACAAAGAAAACAAAGTGAAATTAAAATTTAAAACTGAAATTTAAATGTGTTACCTTATGGGTTGCCTCCCATACAACGCTTGTTTAAGGTCTTTAGCTTGACCGTAATGCTTTTTAGTCTGATGGGGGATCGTCCAAGGGGATTGAGACT
Organism: Erythrophleum ivorense; assembly: GCA_026724425.1. Classification (NCBI taxonomy): domain Eukaryota; kingdom Viridiplantae; phylum Streptophyta; class Magnoliopsida; order Fabales; family Fabaceae; genus Erythrophleum; species Erythrophleum ivorense. The sequence goes on from JAIUCV010000087.1 coordinate 4,356,980, forward strand.
GGGTGGGGTGCTTTGGTGTTGGCGAGATATGGTTTAAGCCTTTGTCCATTTACTGTGAATTGACCTCCGGATGGATCCAATAGCACAACTGCTCCATATGGCCGAACTTCCTTGATTGTGAAGGGTCCGGACCATCTAGAACAAAGCTTCCCGGGAAAAAATTTGAGACGGGAATTGAAGAGTAGAACTTGATCATTGGGTGCAAATGTCTTTGGTGTGATCTTCCTATCATGGAAAGCCTTGGTCCTTTCTTTGTATATTCTAGAATTTTCATATGCAAGGTGGCAAATCTCATCAAGTTCATTGAGTTGAATGAGTCGTCTTTCTCCCGCTGTTTTCAGGTTGAAGTTTAGCTCTTTGACTGCCCAAGCCGCCTTGTATTCTAACTCTACAGGGAGGTGACAAGCTTTTCCATATACCAGGTGAAAAGGGGTTGTGCCCAGTGGTGTTTTGAAAGCAGTGCGGTATGCCCATAGAGCATCGTCTAACTTGGCACTCCAATCTTTTCTAGTCTTTCCTGTAGTCTTTTGGAGGATACTTTTGAGTTCTCTATTTGAGATCTCCACTTGGCCACTAGTTTGAGGGTGATATGGTGAAGCAACTTTGTGGGTCACTCCATGTTTCTTCAAAAAGTTGGCAAAAATCCTGTTGATGAAATGAGAGCCTCCATCACTAATGACAATCCTTGGTACTCCAAATCTCGGGAAAATGACTGATTTGAACATCTTGATCACAACTTGGGCGTCATTGGTTGGGCTTGCAATTGCTTCTACCCATTTCGAAACATAGTCCACTGCAACTAGAATGTATTGGTCACCGAAAGATGTTGGGAAAGGTCCCATGAAACCTATTCCCCATACGTCGAAAACTTCTACTTCTAAGATGAAATTATGTGGCATTTCATTCCTTTTACTTATGTTTCCCATTCTTTGACAGGCATCACATCGGGATATGAAGGCGTGGGCATCTTTGAACATGGTTGGACACCAGAATCCTGCCTGAAGTACCTTAGACACTGTTTTGTAATTGGCGAAATGACCGGCATAGCTGGAACTGTGGCAGGCGAATAGTATTCCCTCCACTTCTTCTTCTGGAATACACCTACGAAACATATTATCAGAGCATTTTTTTATAAAGATAAGGTTCGTCCCAAAAATACCGTCTAATTTCACGGAGAAATTTCTTCTTTCTGTAGCCAAAGAACTGTGGGGGTGGATGTTCAGCTGCAAGAAAATTTGCAATGTGGCGAAACGATGGAGTGTTGGCAGATGCTATTTTTGGTTTTGGCTTGGGTTGGTTGTATGGATGAGGTTGTGTCGCAGCCTGGGCGGCGTATACAGTTTCTTCAGGCAGCCTATCATCCAATGGTATGGTTTCGCTCACTCTCATGCGGGAAAGGTGATCGGCCACTCCGTTGTCTGCGCCTTTTCTATCCTTGATCTCGAGGTCGAACTCTTGGAGAAGTAATATCCATCTTAAAAGTCTTGGCTTCGCATCCTTTTTTGACAGCAAATACCGCAGTGCAGCATGGTCAGAATGAACTATGACTTTGGAGCCCACCAGGTAAGATCTGAATTTCTCGAATGCAAAGACTATGGCAAGGAGTTCTTTCTCTGTTGTTGCATATTTGCATTGTGCTTCATCTAAAGTACGGCTGGCATAGTAGATGACGTGCAACTTCTTATCTTTTCGTTGTCCAAGCACCGCTCCTACTGCATAGTCGCTTGCATCACACATGATTTCAAAAGGTAGTTCCCAATTTGGTGGCTGAACAACTGGTGCACTAACTAAGGCGTCCTTGATCTTAGTGAAAGCGGTATGACATTCATCTGTGAACTCAAACGTGATATCCTTGCATAAAAGTCGCGTCAATGGTCTTGTTATCTGTGAGAAATCTTTGATGAATCTTCTATAGAATCCGGCGTGGCCTAGGAAACTCCTTATGTCATTTACACTCCTTGGAGGTTGAAGATTTGTCATCACTTCAATCTTTGCCTTGTCCACTTCGATCCCTTTTTCCCATATTCGATGACCGAGGACAATCCCATCTCTGACCATGAAGTGACATTTCTCCCAATTGAGGACTAAGTGTTTATCCTCACAACGCTGCAAGACTTTTCCAAGGTTTGCTAGGCAGGCTTCAAAGGATGAACCATATACTGAGAAATCGTCCATGAATACCTCCATGATTTCCTCTATAAGGTCGGTGAATATGGACATCATGCATCTTTGGAAGGTGGCCGGCGCATTGCATAGACCGAAGGGCATTCTTTTGTAGGCATAGGTGCCATATGGACATGTGAAGGTTGTCTTCTCCTGATCATCCGGGTGTATCGGTATCTGGAAAAATTCTGAATATCCATCAAGAAAACAGTAATATTGGTGATTAGCAAGGCGTTCAAGCATTTGATCTATGAACGGTAAAGGATAATGATATTTTCGGGTTGATGAGTTCAGCTTCCTGTAGTCGACACACATTCGGTGTCCTGTTATTGTCCTCGTAGGAATTAGCTCATCTTGTTCATTTTTAATCACTGTGATCCCTCCTTTCTTTGGTACCACATGTACCGGACTAACCCATTTCCTGTCCGAGATTGGATAGATTATCCCTGCATTTAAAAGTTTCATTACTTCTTTCTTGACCACTTCCTTAAGGTTTGGGTTAAGCCTCCTCTGGTGTTCAATAGATGAGCTGGATTCATTCTCGAGGATGATTCTATGCATGCAGAGATCTGGTGATATTCCTGTTATATCATCCAAAGAATAACCGAGGGCCTTTCTATGCTTTCTCAGTTCATATACAAGTAAAGAGGTCTCCTTCTTTGTTAGTCCGAAATTTACTATCACAGGATAAGTTTCATTTGGAACGAGATATTCGTACCTTAACCCAACACGGAGTTGTTTCAAGTCGGTTTTTGGTGCTCTTAAGGGGCACCATGGGTCTTGTTTTAGCTGGGGGCTGGCTTTTGTTGTTCTACTTATGTTTCTTCTTCTTTATCTTCCTCCAAATCCATGTATGCTATCAGCTCTTCATAAGCTTCGATGGAATCCATGAACTTAACTAAACCTTGTGCCTCCATTTCTGTGTATCCGAACTCCTCTTCTGCTCGGGTTAAAGCCATCTCAAGAGGATCATGAAGCAAAAGTTCCTCCAGTATCTCTTCTTTCGTCTCACCAATTCTCCAATCCAAAAGGTTTGACCATCTGATACACTGAAAATATATTCCTATTCTCTACTGCAAGTGTACAGTGATGAAGAATGTAATATATAAGATTCGAATTCCAGAGGACCAGTGTTACGCTATGAAACTAAGAGATTTGGAACACAGCTAAGACAAGAGAGATTTGTTCATGAAATCGGTAACAAATAACGAAAGTAACGACGATGTAAAATCAATGAAAACAAGCACTAGACCAAGGCAATTCGCAGGAGATTCAAGGATAGCAACCAAATAACTCTTCAGGGCACAAATTTAATGCAGGTCTCGAACTCAAACATAAGAGTAAGTTAATCCACTGTCGTGATCTTAACAACTTTGTCTATCAACCTAGATGTCTAAACTGTCGTTTGAATCTAGCAATTGAAGACAAGCAATATGGACGGGTTCGATATGTTCACAAATCGCCTTAACATCAACTTTTGCAGGCTAAGGACGATTTGCTCACCAATGTTCGTTCTAGCAACCTATAACACTTTTGATGAATAGATTAACCTAAGATCAGAGATTAAGCGATCAATTCAATCTAAGCATTTGTAACATCCGCGAACCAGAAAGTTTTGTTAGAGTTGGTATCGGATGACATTAGGGATTCGGGAGTCGATTACATACGCTCTTTGAGGTGCGAATCGAGGATTGACTGTACATGTTCTTGTTTGATTGTTGTACAGTTGGTCTAAGGTTCATTTATCTCGAAGAAAATGTGTGAAAAGCTTCTGAATGCTTAGTGTCGATCGACACCAAGGGGTGTGTCGATCGACACCGGTTTGAGAAATCAATTCCGGTTTAAGTCGATTGCGCGTTCGATTGTGGTTTGAGTTGGTATGGTCGAGGGGTGTCGACTGACACCAAGGAAGGGTGTCGATCGACACCGGTTATTGTGAAATTGACCGGTTTGATTTAAGTCGGCTGGTTTTGTTCGGTTTGGGGCGAGAGAAGCCCTAGGTCCGCGATAAATCACTGTAGCCGCGTGGAAAAGGCTCAGTTTTCGAGGCAGTGAGTTTGCAGAGAGAAAGAGGTGATTTCTAGGGTGATTTTGGAGTTTGGAGGCTCGTTCTGTTGCTGTTCTTCGTTGTTTCATCTCTTCTCCTTCCTTTCAATCCGTTCTAAGGTGAGTGCGTGACTGTAGGTCCGTTAGCATTGGAGATTGTTTGATTTTGAGATTGTTATTGAGTTTTTCGAGTTGTTCTTGAGTATGATTGTTGTTTGATCGATGTGGGGGTTGAATCCCACAAATTTGGTGTGTTTATGCGATTTTCGTTGTTGTTGGAGTCTGGGCATCGAGCTGGTGTCGACCGACACTCGATGAGTATCGATCGACACTCAGGAGGCTGGCGTCGATCGACACCATAGAGGTGTCGGTCGACACCGACCTGGGTGTCAGGAAACGTGGGTGTTTCCTGACAGGGAAGGTTTATATTGTTGATTATTCACTACAAGAAAACAGCGTATTTGCGACGGACATTTGCGACGGAAATATTTCCGTCGCAATCTTGCGATCGATTTGCCACGTACTTGCGACGGAAAAAGACACCGTCGCAAATCAGTCGCAAGTTTGCGACGGAAAATGTTCCGTCGCAAACTTGCGACTGCGTTGCGACGGAAATGCGTGTCAAGAATAATCCGTCGCAATTCCATCACAAATTTTCGACGGAATTGCGAGGGAAAACAATCATCGGAAGTTTGCGACGGATTTGCGGATACTAGTTTTGCGTCGCAAAGGTTGTCGTCGCAATTCCGTCGCAAGTTGCGACGGATTTGCGAGGAAAAGTTGGTGGCCGACATGCGGATCGATTAGGTACGCACGTGTTAATTGAGTTTACCTAACTTATTGCGATGGAATATTTCCGTCGCAAGGGCGTCGCAACTTCGTCGCAAATCAGTCGTAATTCCGTCGCAAAGTAGAATCCGTCATAAATCCGTCGCAAACAATCCATCACAAATCCCTCGCAAATCCATAGGAAAAGTTTTTCAGAAATCTATAAATAGCGAAACGTGAAGAGAGGGAAATCAGAAATCAAAAAAAAAAAAGGGGAAGAGAGGGAAAGAGAGGGAAGAGGAGAAGGAAAAAAAAAAAAAAAGAGGGAAAAAAAATAAAACACTAAAAAAATGAGTTACGGAATATATGAGTTACGAAGCTGGATGTACAATCAAAGAGATCCAGGGACCGGCGAAGTGAGGAGAGAGTTTGTTGAAGGATTACATGGATTCTTTAACCAAGCACAAAACCAACCACAGGCAATGCAAACTGGTAAAATATTTTGTCCCTGTGAGAAATGTAGGAACAAAAAATATATCGCTGTTGATACTGCTAAAAAACATGTATTTAATAGAGGATTTGTACCAAACTATTATGTATGGTATTTTCATGGGGAAAATCATTATAATACTACTCACTATGAAGCGGGAAATAGTGGTTCGAGTCAAGGGGTTGAAGAACATAATTATAGCGGTAGCTATGATTATGGTCATCCTGATATATTGGGAAATGATATTGGGTATCAGCAAGGGAATAGGTTTCATGATATGGTCACAGATGCATTTCATGAAACTACGCCTGTTCTTGCTGATAATCCTACGACAGCAATTCTGGAAGAACCCAACATTGAAGCACAAAAGTTTTATGATATGTTTAGATGCTGCAAATCAACCACTTTACGATGGGTGTAGAGAGGGACTTTCTAGATTGTCACTAGCAACTAGGATGATGACAATTAAAAGTGAGGATAACAGCAGCGAGAGTAACATGGATAAGTGGGCTGGACTATTTCAAGAGTATTTACCGGAAGATAATCTTTCTGCTGGTAATTACTATGAAATACAGAAGTTGGTTGCGGGTCTTGGGTTACCTTATGAAATGATTGATGTATGCATTGACAATTGCATGATTTTCTGGAAAGATGATGATAAGTTGCAGGAATGTCGATTTTGTGGGAAGCCGAGATACAAACCCACTATGGGAAGGAGGCGGGTCCCTTACCAACGTATGTGGTACTTGCCAATCACCGAAAGATTGAAACGGTTATACCAATCGGAAATGACGTCAGCGTCAATGAGATGGCATGCAGAACATTCCACACATCATGGAGAGATAACACATCCCTCAGATGCAAAGGCGTGGAAACACTTTCAGACGGTACATTCAAACTTTGCTAATGAGTCCAAGAATGTTTATCTTGGATTATGCACAGACGGATTTAGTCCAATTGGTATGTCAGGGAGACAATATTCGCTATGGCCCGTCATACTGACTCCATATAATCTTCCGCCGACAATGTGCATGCAGCGAGAATTTTTGTTCTTAACTGTTTTAGTGCCAGGTCCAAAGCATCCGAAGCGATCCCTAGATGTATTTCTGCAACCTTTGATCGATGAGTTGAAACAATTGTGGTATTCAGTAGTCTGCACATTTGATTACTCGCAACAACAAAACTTCAACATGCGCGCAGTATTATTGTGGACGATTAGTGACTTTCCAGCGTATGGAATGTTGTCGGGGTGGACTACGCACGGAAGACTATCGTGTCCACACTGTTTGAATAGGGCAGAAGCATTTCAGCTGAGGCATGGAAGAAAACCTTGTTGGTTTGATTGTCACCGTCGTTTTCTTCCTATCAATCACAAGTACCGAAAGAACAAGGTTTTATTTACGAAGAATAAAGCTGTCCGCGGTCCCCCTCCGGATTATCTTTCGGGACAGGATTTACTTGATCAGATCGATTATTATGGTGGTGAGGAAACATGCACACGTGGGGGCAATTGGCATTGTACTGCAAACATGCCTGACGGATATGGACAAGCACACAACTGGCACAAAAAAGTATATTCTGGGAACTCCCATATCGGGAGGATCACCTTTTGCGACATAATCTTGACGTTATGCATATCGAGAAGAATTTTTTGATAACATCATGCACACCATTTTGAACGTCCAAGGAAAAAGTAAAGACAATATGAAATCGAGGCTGGACTTAGCAGATATATGCAAAAGAAGCGAGTTGGAGATTACTAGAGACGGCAAACAGCCAATTCCGAGTTTTCGATTGTCTGGAGATGGGAAGAGAGCTCTATTTGATTGGGTGGCCTCAGATGTCAAATTTCCGGATGGATATGTTTCCAAATTCTCACGATGTATAGAGCGAGGACAAAAATTTTCTGGTATGAAGAGCCACGATTGCCATGTTTTCATGCAGCGACTACTACCGTTTGCGTTACAAGAGCTATTGCCGTCTCATGTCCACGAAGCAATTGCTGGTAATTAAACAAGTATTTACATTTCTTTTAATTAATTGAGTTTATGTACATAATTAAATATATATGTTTTATTAATTTGTTTATAAAACGGTGTATATTATATTATATATAGGTATTGGGGCGTTTTTCCGAGATCTTTGCACGCGAACACTGACAGAAGACGGGGTAGAGAAGTTAAAAAAAAACATTGCTCTCTTGTTATGTAACATGGAGAAAATCTTCCCTCCTTCATTCTTCGACGTGATGGAACACATAACGGTACATTTGCCATATGAGGCGGATCTCGGGGGGCCTGTGCAATTCAGGTGGATGTATCCGTTTGAGCGTTTGAAGGGAAAGGCTAAAAACCTTGCAAAAGTTGAGGGATCCATAGTACAAGGTTCATTGACAGAGGAAACATCTAACTTCGCGTCTTACTATTTTAGTCCAAATGTGAGAACGAGAAGAACCGCTACGAAACGATACGATGATGGAGGCGTTGCACCTGTTTATAGGCATGTTGTCCCCAACATCTTCAAAGAAATAGGCAGACTTGCTGGAAAGTTGAAGGAAAAATCGTGGGACCATGAAGATTTGAGAGCGGCTCACAATTACATATTGCGTAATCTGGATGAAGTGCACCAATTTGAGAGGTAAATTTGATCATATATACGTTTATATATATATATATATATATATATATATATATACGTCTCGAGATTTTTGTGCAGCATATTTGATAATCTGATCCGCCAAACATACCATGGTTTACAAGAGCATGAGTATGAGTTTTACAAAGAACGTGACTTTGCTGGATGGTTAAAATACTATGTAAGTTCTCTTCAAATGAGTGATATATAAACTAAAACCTAACACTATATATATATAATTAATGTACCATTTGTTTGTATATAGGTGAGAGAGGGCTGTCATCCGGAACAAATACCGTTGTGGCTGCATGAGATTGTGAACTCTCCAATAGGAATGATCACTACAGCACCAATGTACTGTACTCGCGGGTACATTTTCCATACGTACAAGCATGGCATGCGGAAGTCGACCGCAAATTATGGTATTCATGTCCCGGGCGAGACATAATTCTATGGAGTTTTGCAAGAGATCATCGAGGTCACATACCCATGAATTATCAACTTGAAATGTATTATGTTCAAATGTGATTGGTATGATCCGACACCAGGTCGAGGGGTTCGGAGAAACGAGACGGTAGGTGTCACCGATGTAAATGCAAACCGAAAGTTTTCCAGGTTCGAACCCTTCATCCTTGCATCGCAGGCAGAGCAAGTGTGTTTCATTCCTTATCCTCGAGTTAGGCAAAGACGGGAGACTTGGTTATCGGTCATAAAGGTCAATCCAAGAGGTTATGTAGTTGGTTTAGACGATGAAGTGGCCATGCAGCATGATAGAGTTGTAGAAGTTTCAAACCCGAGCGAATCCACATAAAATATCATACACGTTAACCCCGAGAACAGAGAAGTTGAAGACGTCGTTGACGATTCAAGTGAAGATGGAGAAGCCGATGAATTCGAAGAGTCTGCGACTGATGAAGAAGAACGGGAACACAGTGAAAACTCTTACGTATCTGAAAATGAGGATGAAAATGAGGATATTCTTGACTTTGATTAATTTTAAGGTTTTTATTTGTATTTTCTTATGTGCTTTCTTTTACATATATTGTAACTCCATCGCAAACTTTATACTTACAAGCCGACACAAAAGTCATTTCAGGATAACATTTTGAGATTGCAGATGTCTTCTCTCTGTTTCCCCACGCCGAGCCAGTTGATGACGGTGATTTTGAGTTTGTTTTAGCGACCCATGTGTTTCGGCTTCTCTTCTAGATTTGACATCCCCGGGTTGCTTTTTGTTCCAGCCGCCGTCACTGTTGTTTCCGATATCCCCATAATCGTTCCCGGAACCCCAAGCTGCTTTGTTATCATTTCCCGGTTTGTCATTGGAGTCTAAATTAGACCCCAGCTAGACCAGTTTTCGATAATCGGTGGAAGACTTTCTAGTGTTTGAATATAGTATTTAAATCCACCCTACATCATTCTTACCCCATGAAGATCCACCATCATCTTTCTTACCTCACAAAGATTCACCGTCATCCTTCTTACCCCATGTCGATCCTCCGTCATCCTTTGTACCACATGTTGATCATGGATCTTCATTCTAGTGGTTAAAAAGATGACGGTAATATCAACATGGGGTAAGTAGTATGACGGTAGATCTTCTTGAGGGAAAAAAGATGGTGGTGGATCTTCATGGGGTAAGAATGATGACGGTGGATTTAAATAATATAATCAAACACTAGAAAGCCTTCCACCGATTCGTCCTCTGTCGAAAACTGGTATAGCTGGGGTTCTAACTCCAAAGACAAACCGGGAAGTGATAACAAAGCAGCTTGGGGAACCGGCAACGATTAGGGGGATAGCGGAAACAACAGTGGCCGTGGTTGGAACAAAAAGCCACCCGGGGACGTCAAATCTAGCGGAGTATTGCGATGGAATTGCGATGGATACAAAAAAAAATGTATCCATCGCAACTCCGTCGCAATGCCGCGATGGAATTGGGATGGATATTAAAATTATTTTTTTTCCATCGCAATTCCATTGCAAAATTTCGACGATATTGCGATGCACTGATTAATTTTTTTAATCCATCGCAATTTCGTCGCAATTTTGCGATGGAATTGCGATGGAATGTTAAATTTTTAAGTTGCCATCGCAATTCCCTCGCATTTGCGACGGACTTGCGATGGAAACTAAAGTTTTAGGGTTTAGGGTTTCCTACGTTTCTTATAACAAGGGTTTTGTGTTTAGGGTTTCTTTTTATGTGCTGTATAATTCAACCCTAAAAGCTTTTAAGTAAATAAAAAATGTTTCTCTTCAACTAGGTACATATCAAGCTCACTGAAGCTTACGACGTATATAACATTACAAACGGTTTTCTTGAAACATCGACCATGTACATATATATGTAAGAATGTTCAATATCTATATAAATATTCAAATTCATCTACTAATGAGCATATATATTTCATAAGTAAAATCTTATTAGTCCGTTAACAAATCCCTAAACCCTAAAACCTAAACCCTAAGTTTCCATCGCAAATCCATCGCAAAACTGCGTCGGATTTGCGATGGAATGGGCCATTTCCCTCGCAATTCAATCGCAAATTTGTGACGGAATTGCGATGGAATGGGCATTTTCCCTCGCAAATCCATCGCGAATTTGCGATGAATATGCGATGAAAATGTATACAACCCTAACTCGAAAACTATTAGGGTTTCCAATCATTCCCTCGCAAACCCATCGCATTTTTTGCGATGAACGACACCAGTCCATCGCAAATCCTTCGCAAATTTTAGGGTTTCCATCATTTCCATCGCAAATCCATCGCATTGTTCCGACGGATTTGCGATGGAATGCGGTTTTTCCATCGCAAATCCATCGATATTTCCTATATATTCAAAGCCTCGGGTTTGAGCTAAGCTCAAACCGGCCCCCCCCTTTCCGAAAATTTCTCGCCGCTCCGTCTTCTTCTCCAATCGGCCGTTAGTTCTTCCCGACCGCCGACGCCGCCAGCTTCTTCTTCTCCGCCGGCGCTGTCTTCTTCTTCTCCGCCTGGCGTTGTCTTCTTCTTCTACGCCGGCGCTGTCTTCTTCCTCTCCTCCCGGCGCTGCCTTCTTCTTCTCCGCCTGCCACCGGCGCCTTCTTCCCGGCCGCCGCCTTCTTCCCGACCCGCGGCCAGCAGATCCGGTCATCCGCTGCCGGACTGCAAATCCGCCGCCGCCGAGAACTTCTTCTTCTCCGTCACCGGCACCTCCTTCCCGACCGCCGCCGCCGCCTTCTTCCCTTCCCGCCGGCTTCTTCCCGCCGCCGCCGCTATCTGGTTATCTCTTCACCTGAGTTTTTTATTTTTTTATTTACTGATTTAGAATTTGTTAGATTGTTAGATTGTTAGAATTAGTTTGTTAGATTGTTAGATAATTAAATTAGATTAGTTTTAGTATTTAGAATTTTAGAATGTGATTAAATTAGTAGTGTGAGTATATTAGTTAGATTGTTTGATAATTTGTGATTATATTATTTTTAGAATTTTGAATGACAATTTTGAATATTCCTATTGTTAGATAAAATTAGCTACATGGATTAGTTAGATAATTAGTTTAGGTTAGATTGTTGATTAGTTTGTTAGATTTTTAGATAATTAAATTAGATTAGTGTTTAGAATTTAGAATTTTAGAATGTCATTATATTACTAATGTGATTATATTTGATAGGTTGTTTGAAAATGTGATTATATTAGTTTTACAATTTAGAATTTTCCGAACTATTTAAGTTTCTAGAATTTAATTTGTTGATGTAACGTTAGATTAGTTTTAGTATTGTTTTATTTTAATGTTATAGTACTTTTTATATAATTGTGTGATGATTAGAATAATTTTTAATTATTAGTGTATTTTTTTATTTATTTATACAATTATTATTGTTCCTTTTAATTTTACTTTTGTTAATTTATTGCAGATGGAGCATCAAAACATTTACCAGGACTTCCTGAGTCACGGAGGATCCGGGGGCCGTGCTGGTTCCGGGGGTTCCCTTGGTGGTCGTTCCGTTCCCGTGAGGAGTCACGGACACCCTACTAGTAGTTCCCATGGTTCTACGGGACGGGAGCAGCAGCAGCGGGTACGGTCTCGGTCTCCTTCCCCACCTCGTTAGGCAGCCGCAGTTGAGGCCGCTAGAGCCCCATTTTATGCGGCCATGCGGGAGATTTTAGAGAAGCCCGGTCATGATCTCCTCCCTTATCTTCATCCACACCGCCCACCGAGAACTTTATGGTATGTAATTTTTAATTTTTATTTGTTTTTGTTTTATTTTATATTGTACAATTTAAAATGTTAAAGTGTATTGTTTTCTTTTTAAGGTTCTCTCATGATTCGTCCGTAGCTTCAGCAGTTACGGAAATCTTTGAAAAAGATTACCAAGATCCTTTTGCCCGGTGGAAGGATGTGAAGGAACCCGTTCTTCAACGTTGGTTCTCTACTTTTGCTGTAAGTTTTTCTTGTATTTTTTTTTTTAATTTTTAAAAATATTTTCTTATTGCTAATCTCTAACATTATATTATTGTTTTTTGATTTTTTTTTTCAAGCGCAAGTATCACTGGGAGTCTGGCATTACCGAGAGGGTTTACCAAGAGTTCTGCGCCAAAGTCCATGATCGGTTACCCGATATGGTACATCGATGGAAGAAGTCGTGGTTGGCGAAGGGTGATGCTGCCAAGCCACTTCACTTTGATCAGAATGTGTGGGATGCCTTGGTTGCTTACTGGTTGGATCCCGATCACCAGAAACAGAGTGACAACAGTAAGTCTGCTCGAGGGAAGAGTAAAAATTCTAAACATCGATCCGGCCGAACTTCTTACGTAGCCCGCGGCCGAATGCTTGTAAGTTTTTTTCTATTTATTTTTTAACAATATTTTTTGTACCATTTATAATTCTTATCGTTATTATGAAATCAAAAATAATTTTATAGGCCGAGGAACAAGGGGAATCAGAGACGGATTTGCTGGCAGTTCTCTCGTATGCCAAACGGAATCCGGATGACACTTTCCTGGATGACGATTCTGAGGAGCTCTACAACGACGTTAAATCAAAACTACAAGAGTGACTCAGAATGATGATCCCGATAGCGTCGCTTCTGGTTCTTCCGTGGCCGTGAAGAACAAGGTTTTTCTTCAGGTAAATTTGTATCATTTTTTTAGTTTAAATTATTTTTATTCTTATGTATATTGTTGGCTTCTTAATTTCAATGTTTTTTTTTTTGGTTTTTCAGTCCGCTCCCCGTAGAAAGGGGAAGATTTGGGGGTTGGTTCTCTTCAATCCCAAATTGATCTTGGGAGCGGTTATGTTTGCGGTTCCGCTTCGAGTCAGTTCCCGGATCCGAACGAGGTTGCTGTGTTGAAGGAGGAATTGACTGCAACGAAGACGGAATTGACTACAACAAAGACGAAGGTTGCGGCGTTCGAAGAGATGTTCGACTACTTGGGCAACTCGGATCCGAAGCTCAAGGAGATTATGAGCCGTTTGCGTCAAAACCAGCAGCAAACCGAGGGCGGAACCAGCGGAACCGGCGGATCGGGTGACGACGGACCAAGTGGACCATCCGTCGATTTTTAGTTTTCGTTTTACTGTTTTTTTGTGATTTTTATGAATATTTTTAATTAATGATATTTGAATCAAAATTAATTTTAATTTAATTATGATTTTCAAAATTTTTTAATTTATTTATTAAACAATTAAAAAAATTTTAAAAACAATTTAATAATTAAAAAAATTAAAAATACAAAAATTAAAAACTTGCGGCGGAATCGAATCCATCGCAAGTTTGCGACGGATTCAATTCCGTCGCAAGTTTGCGATGGAATCATTCTGTCGCACGTTTGCGATGGAATAGAATCCATCGCAAACTTGCGACGGAATCAATTCCCTCGCACGTTTGCGATGAATTGCGATGGACTGTATTTCGTCGCAAACTTGCGATGGTTTGCGACGGAGATATGTCCATCGCAAGTTTGCGACGGATCGTAGTCTCTCGCAAATCGATCGCCAAATTGCGAGCGCATAAATATGCCCGTAAATCCGTCGCAAATTTGCGATGGAATTATTTCCGTCGCAAATTTGCGATGGAGAAGCTTCTCTCGCAAATTTGCGACGGAGTTTTTGTCTTGCAATTCCGTCGCAAATGGCCTATATTTCTTGTAGTGATTGTTGAGCTTGGTTATTGTTGTTGATTATTGTGATGTATTGTCTAGTGTTTGACGTAATTGGCCTGTAGGCAGGATGATCCACTCACTAAGTATTTATGATAATACTTACGTATCTCTATTCCAATGTGATGCAGGTAACAGCAATGTTCTTCCGTGGAAAGAGACCGAGAGAAGAGGATGATGAGATTAGGAATTTGATTTTGGCTATATTGTTGTGGTTGACAAGGAATTCCTGATTAGGGTGTTAGTCTTTATTTAATAATGTAGCAAACGTGGTGTTTAGGTTTCTTATTCTTTATTGGTTTTATTGGTTATTGGTTTATTTGTTGAACGATTATTTATGATTTAATATTATTGATTTCTTTTTGAGAATTTCCGCATTGATAATATTTATAAATAAAAAAAAAGCTTGGTTGTTTCATTTTGGTATCAGAGCGAATACGGTTTTAGGACTGTTAGTATTGGATGAATTGGACTATGTATTTAATTGATAATGTGAGTTAGTCAGTTAGTGGTCTAGTCTCATCCTCTCGGTCTTCCAGTTTTCCGCGGTAAGTGAGTTGGATATTTGGTGTGTTGTGTTTTGTGTTGTGTGCTGACCTTGCTCATTTTCTGTACTTGGTAGTAGTGCAGAGAGATGGACGCAGGTCGTGGTCGTGGCCGTGGTCGTGGTCGCGGTGCAGCCCGTGGGGGCAGAGGAGCTGGTCGCGGTGGGCGAGCAGCGGGTCGTGGAACTTCACGAGTGGCGTCAGAGGTTAGAGAGGAACTTCGATTCAGTTCGTTGTCAAGAGCAGTTTCAGGTTGAGCTGGTAGTGAACTATCTTGGAGGTGATGCACATTTGTGGTGGAGGTCTGTTAGGACCAGGAGAGAGGTTTGGACTTGGGTTGATTTCGTCGAGGAGTTCAACCACAAGTTTTTCCCTCAGGAGGCTCGTGACAGACTGCAGTTGAGGTTTCTGGACTTGACCCAGGGTGAGAGGTCTGTTCGAGAGTACGATACAGAGTTCTGCAGGTTGGTGCTTCACTCCGGTGGTGAGCTGATTAGTGAGCGGGCTTTGATGTCGAGGTTTCTTCAGGGACTTCGGAGGAACATCAGGACTCAGTGCAGAGGTGGTATGTACGACACTAGAGCTGGTTTAGTGGAGTTGGCAGCTTCCATTGAGGAGGATTTGCGTGAGCCGGTGAGCTCAGCAGTTGTACCAGTTGCAGTTGTTCCTGCTACCCATCCTCGGGGCCAGCAGCCGCAGCAGCAGCGTAGAGGTTAAAGTTCTGGCTATGGCAGGGGCGGCAGGCCTGCGCAGGGCCAGAAGAGGAGAGCAGAGGAGATATCTGCTAGTAGCCCCAGTACGGGTGGTTGTTTTGGGTGTGGGAGTCTGGATCACAGAGTTGCGATTTGCCCCAAGAGGGCGGGATCCAGAGAGACGACAGTGTGCTTCTACTGCAGGGAGCCGGGGCATATCAAGACAATGTGTCCCAAGTTGCAGCAGAGGGCAGTAGCAGCAGCGATTCAGCCGTTGGCTATTCAGTCAGCAGCGCAGGTTGCAGCGTTGCAGTCAGGTGGGGTGCCGAGGGTTTATACTTCGGCAGAGGTGGGCCAGACCAGTCAGTCAGGCCAGATCACAGGTAAAATCTTGACTCAGACTTTTAAATTCTTAAGGTAGAATTGTTGGTGTTGTCTGTTTCTGTTATTTTACTGTGATAGAGTTTAGAGGTTCTCAACACTTGTGGAATTGTGTAGGGACCTTGTTAGTTGGTGGATTTGAGTCTCACGTTTTTTTTTACTCGGGAGCATCTAACTGCTTCATTACTCCGGAGAGAGCTGAGAGTAGTGGTATTCGGAGTAGTGTTGGCGAGGCTTCAGGCTTTGTCAAGGTGGCCGGTGGTGGTTTTCTGGCTACTTCGGGCAGAGCTAGAGCAGTGGATGTGCAGATTGCGGGGCAGTCTATGCCAGCAGATTTAGTCATCAGTCCTGTGGAGCTGTATGACGTGATTTTGGGGATGGACTGGTTATCTTCTTACCGAGTTCATCTGGATTGCTACAGAGGTAGAGTTGTGTTTGAGCAGGGAGTGAGACCGACTTCATGGAGTATAGTGATCTCAGCTATTCAGGCAGAGCAGTTGTTAGAGCGGGGCTGCGAAGCCTATTTGGTGATGATCACTATGACGGAGTCCAGTGGTGAGGTGGTTTTGCAGGATATTCAGGTTGTCCAGGATTTTGAGGATGTATTTCAGTCGCTGAAGGGATTGCCACCATCTCGGTCAGATCCTTTCATGATTGATTTAGAGCCCGGGACAGCTCCGATAACGAAGACACCTTACAGGATGGCTCCAGCAGAGATGGCAGAGCTGAAGAAGCAGCTAGAGGACCTTTTGAGTAAAGGGTTCATCAGACCGAGTGTTTCGCCGTGGGGAGCGCCAGTGTTGTTTGTTAAGAAGAAGGATGGCAGTTTTCGGTTGTGTATTGATTACCGGGGACTTAACCGAGTCACAGTGAAGAACAGGTACCCACTTCCGAGGATCGATGAGTTGTTGGATCAGTTGAGAGGTGCTACTTGGTTCTCCAAGATTGACTTGGCATCAGGATATCATCAGATTCCGATAGATGAGGCAGATGTTCTGAAGACAGCTTTTCGGACGAGGTATGGGCATTTTGAGTTTGTGGTCATGCCTTTTGGATTGACTAATGCGCCGACAGCTTTCATGAGATAGATGAACGACATGTTCAGGGAGTTTCTGGATGTGTTCGTCATTATTTTCATAGATGATATTCTGGTTTATTCGAGGAGTCCAGAAGAGCATGCGACTCATTTGAGGCTTGTGTTGGAGAAGCTTCGGGAGCATAAGCTTTTCGCTAAGTTGAGCAAGTGTAGTTTTTGGCAGAGAGAGATGGGGTTTCTTGGCCATATTGTTTATGCAGAGGGAGTTTCTGTGGATCCGGCTAAGATTGAGGCTATCAGAGATTGGCCTAGACCGAGTAGTGCTACCGAGATCAGGAGTTTTATGGGTTTAGCAGGCTACTACAGGAGGTTCGTCAAGGGGTTTGCGAGTATGTCTCAGCCGATGACGAGGTTGACTGGCAAGGATGTGCCGTTTGTGTGGTCGCATGAGTGCAAGGAGAGCTTTGGGAAGCTCAAGGAGATGTTGACTAGTACACCAGTTTTGGCATTACCCGATTCGGGGAAGCCTTATGTTGTGTACACAGATGCTTCAGGTGTTGGACTGGGTTGTGTTTTGATGCAGGAGGGCAGAGTGACTGCCTATGCTTCGAGGCAGTTGCAGGGCAGTGAGCGCAACCGTCCTACACATGATCTTGAGTTGGGAGCAGTAGTTTTGCACTTAAGATTTGGAGGTCTTATCTTTATGGTGGTAGAGTCCAGATCTTTACAGATCACAAGAGTCTACAGCATATCTTTACTCAGCCTTTGCTGAATGCGAGGCAGACGCGTTAGGTGGAGTTTCTGGCAGACTATGACCTGGATATTGTTTATCATCCAGGCAAGGCCAATTTGGTGGCAGATGCGTTGAGTCGACGGAGGGTTGATTCCGATAGAGAGCGTGGTGTTGAGGCGTTGGTCAGCGAGATTAGTACATTGCGTCTTTGTGCTATTTCAGAGGAGCCTTTGGGTTTGGAGGCAGCTGATCAGGCAGACTTACTCAGTAGGATCAGAGTGGCTCAGCAGAGTGATCAGGGTTTGATCGATGCTTCGCAGGTGTCTGGTTCTGAGTATCAAGTCTCTTCGAATGGGACTATCTTGGTTCGTGGGCGAGTTTGTGTGCCCAAGGATGTGGAGTTGAGACAGGAGGTTTTGAGAGAGGCTCATTCGAGCAAGTTTTCGATTCATCCGGGTGCGACCAAGATGTACCGTGACCTCAAACGGTATTATCATTGGGTTGGGATGAAGAGAGATGTGGCAGATTGGGTTGCGAGGTGCAACACTTGTTCTTTGGTCAAGGCAGAGCATCAGGTACCTAGTGGTCTTTTGCAGAGTTTACCCATTCCAGAGTGGAAGTGGGATATGATCACTATGGATTTTGTTGTGGGATTGCCTATCTCACGGACTTTCGATGCTATTTGGGTCATTGTGGATCGCTTGACCAAATCAGCACATTTCTTGGCCATCAAGAAGACAGATGGAGCGGCTGTTTTGGCTAGGAAGTTTGTGCGAGAGATTGAGAGGCTGCATGGTGTGCCAGCCAGTATTGTGTCGGATAGAGATCCGAGTTTTGCTTCAGAGTTCTGGAGGGCATTTCAGACTGAGATGGGCACTAAGGTGCATATGAGTACAGCGTATCATCCGCAGACAGATGGGCAGTCAGAGAGGACTATTCAGACTTTAGAGGATCTGTTGAGGATGTGTGTACTGGATTGGGGTGGTCATTGGGCTGATCATCTGTGTTTGGCAGAGTTTGCCTATAACAACAGTTTTCAGTCTAGTATTGGCATGGCTCCTTATGAGGCTTTGTACGGGAGGCCATGCAGGACACCGTTATGCTGGACCCAAGTGGGGGAGCGCAGCATGTTTGGAGCTACTTTTGTTCAGGAGACGACGGAGAAGATCTGTGTCTTGAGGCTGAACATGAAGGAGGCTCAGGATAGACAGAGGAGTTACGCAGATAGACGACGACGTGAGCTTGAGTTTCAGGTGGGAGATAGAGTTTATCTCAACATGGCTATGTTGAGGGGCCCTAACAGGTCCATAGCAGAGAACAAGCTCAGTCCGCGTTTTATGGGTCCGTTTCCAGTGGTGGAGCGAGTTGGGCCAGTGGCTTATCGGTTGGAGTTGCCACCGATTATGAGCGCCTTTCATAAGGTGTTTCATGTTTCTATGTTGAGGA
Organism: Erythrophleum ivorense; assembly: GCA_026724425.1. Taxonomy (NCBI): domain Eukaryota; kingdom Viridiplantae; phylum Streptophyta; class Magnoliopsida; order Fabales; family Fabaceae; genus Erythrophleum; species Erythrophleum ivorense. The sequence goes on from JAIUCV010000087.1 coordinate 4,376,057, forward strand.
GGTGTTTGCATCCTTCAGAGGAGTTAGTGGTTGAGATTCCAAAGGATCTTCAGCCAGATATGACAGTTCCGGCAGTTCCTGTGAGGATTCTTGAGAGGAGAGTCAAGGTTCTGCGGTACAAGAGGGTGCAATTGTTGAGAGTCTTATGGGACTGTAGTGGCACATAGGAGCAGACTTGGGAGCCAGAGGCAAAGATGAAGCTGAAGTTCGGAAAGTGGTTCGACAAGCAGGGTGTGGAGTGAGCTTCTTCATCTTTGTGGTTCTAGTCTTGTTTTTTTGGTTTTGTTGTTGTTGGTTTTGGATTTATGTATTTTCGTTTTGTTGTACGATATACATTTTTGGAGTTATATGAGATGGAGTTTTGCCTCATATTTTGGTTTCGCGTTTTGGATGTTACAAGTTTCTTTGGCCGGTGGGGTCATTGAAAATTTTAGTCATATGTTGGTACGCGTTTCAGTGTTATTACTCGTTTTATCTAGAGGCGGTGGGCCTTTAGAGTAGACGGTGGGTCTACTTTTGTTGGGACGGTGGGTGCCCGGCAGACTTATATTGGGGGTCGCTACCTCGGTATGAGTTGTTTTCGTGACGGTGGGTCACGGTTTGGATACTATGGCGGTGGGCCGCAGTATAGATATTGTGGCGGTGGGCCGCAATATAGATGTTGTGATGGTGGGTTGCAGCATAGATATCGTGACGGTGGGTTACGGTATTGAGAGTAATAATATCTTGAAACATGCGTATAACATAGGACTGAAAATGTGAGTTTTGAGGTCTTTGAGAGACGTTTGTGTTGGGATTCGAGGACAAATACAGTTTAGTGGGGGAGAATTGTAACATCCGCGAACCAGAAAGTTGTGTTAGAGTTGGTATCGGACGACATTAGGGATTCGGGAGTCGATTACATACGCTCTTTGAGGTGCGAATCGAGGATTGACTGTACATGTTCTTGTTTGATTGTTGTACAGTTGGTCTAAGGTTCATTTATCTCGAAGAAAATGTGTGAAAAGCTTCTGAATGCTTAGTGTCGATCGACACCGGTTTGAGAAATCAATTCCGGTTTAAGTCGATTGCGCGTTCGATTGTGGTTTGAGTTGGTATGGTCGAGGGGTGTCGACCGACACCAAGGAAGGGTGTCGATCGACACCGGTTATTGTGAAATCGACCGGTTTGATTTAAGTCGGCTGGTTTTGTTCGGTTTGGGGCGAGAGAAGCCCTAGGTCCGCGATAAATCACTGTAGCCGCGTGGAAAAGGCTCAGTTTTCGAGGCAGTGGGTTTGCAGAGACAAAGAGGTGATTTCTAGGGTGATTTTGGAGTTTGGAGGCTCGTTCTGTTGCTGTTCTTCGTTGTTTCATCTCTTTTCCTTCCTTTCAATCCGTTCTAAGGTGAGTGCGTGACTGTAGGTCCGTTAGCATTGGAGATTGTTTGATTTTGAGATTGTTATTGAGTTTTTCGAGTTGTTCTTGAGTATGATTGAGTTATATTGTTGTTTGATCGATGTGGGGGTTGAATCCCACAAATTTGTTGTGTTTATGCGATTTTCGTTGTTGTTGGTGTCTGGGCGTCGAGCTGGTGTCGACCGACACTCGATGAGTGTCGATCGACACTCAGGAGGCTGGCGTCGATCGACACCATAGAGGTGTCGGTCGACACCGACCTGGGTGTCAGGAAACGTGGGTGTTTCCTGACAGGGAAGGTTTATATTGTTGATTATTGTTGAGCTTGGTTATTGTTGTTGATTATTGTGATGTATTGTCTAGTGTTTGACGTAATTGGCCTGTAGGCAGGATGATCCACTAACTAAGTATTTATGATAATACTTACGCATTTCTATTCCAATGTGATGCAGGTAACAGCAATGTTCTTCCGCGGAAAGAGACCGAGAGAAGAGGATGATGAGATTAGGAATTTGATTTTGGCTATATTGTTGTTAGGGTGTTAGTCTTTATTAGGGTGTTAGTCTTTATTTAATAATGTAGCAAACCTGGTGTTTAGGTTGCTTATTCTTTATTGGTTTTATTGGTTATTGGTTTATTTGTTGAACGATTATTTATGATTTAATATTATTGATTTCTTTTTGAGAATTTCCGCATTGATAATATTTATAAAAAAAAAAAGCTTGGTTGTTTCAGCATTAAACTCAACAATGGCGAAGACAATATGATGAAGCCCTATTTGTATTTAGTTTGGCTAACACATGAATTCCTTTGAAAAACCTAGATCCAGTTAGGTGACTACTCAGACATGGAGAAACAAATCACAGCAATAGATGAAATGAAATCCATTAAATAGAAATAGAAAACAGTAAACAAGAGAGTTCATAAATCTTCTCCGAAAACTGTCACAAGAAGGTTCAGATTCTTCTCCCTCAAAAACTATGAAAAACGCCGTATCTCACCAAGTCTAAAACTCCAAAAAAACGTAGCCTAAACAATGGCTGAAAATAGGTCTAAGTAGTTACGAAGTCGAGTTCGGTTTAATCCGGTCTGAAGGAGAATCGGTCGAACGGGTCGAGTGGTTACTTGAGCGAGCGGGTCGAATGGACACTTGGAGCTCCTGATATATCCATATTTTACATATTTTTACCTTGGTTTTCTTTATATTTTCTTACTTAATAATAATGATTTTGTATCCAAGAGGTAGTTTTCTTGTATATTGTGGTTTTGGGAAGCAAACAGGTCAAAATGGCAAAAAGAAGGCAAAAGATCTTCAAACAATGATCCATGCAAGTTCCCAAGTCAAGAGCTTCAACAAAACTCAAGTTAGACGATTTCCGCATTCGGACAGAATCAAAGCATCCGAAAGATGACCGCGGTAAAGGGTCTTTCCGACGTTTAAATCATGAGATCTTTATATGGAAAGATAGATAAATGAGTCATGCGTCGCGGCGAAGTGGAATTGGGCCATTTGGAGCAGAAATACGGCCTAGGATAGTTTTCTCCCAAGACATGTCCGTCTGGCGAGTCAGTGAAGCCCATGGAGCTTGGATGAGCGAAATGGACCGGGATCACTGCGGTCCAAGCCTGGACTTCATCAAGACTCAAGCCCATGCCATTTCACGCGATCAGAAGGTGGCAGCCGCGCCTCACTCAAGACTTGGTGAGCAAGTTCAAGCGAGGAGAAGAAATGGAAAGTTTCCTCTTCTCTTTTGCGCATTAACTCAGCCGACCTAGCCTCCCCTCACCTATATATACTTGCTTTTAGCCTCTTGTATCGCAAGCACAATATCATAGACACAACTCTCTTCTTCTTTCAGTCAATAAACCGGAGCCACTTAGGTGGTCTCCTTGCTCTTCCTTTTCTTTTGCATCTTGTACATACTCGCATGTTTTAGCTTAAAGTATAGGGTTTAGAGGTTTCTCTCTAAGGGGGAAGCCGCGGCTTAATCTCTATTACTCCGCCTCCTTCCATTAGAACCATGAGATCCTCTCTACTCCTTTAGACTTATTATTGAATCATGGATCTTTCAAAGAAGACATGACATGATAAGCCATCGAGAATCGGTTGTTAAAGAAAGGGAAACCCTATGGTTCACCATCTTTATTCACACCTAAAGCTTGTTGCTAGAGTAGCTAACTAGCGACTCGATCTAAGGTTGATATACTCTCCAAAAGCTTGTTATATCTCCGGTCCTAATATTTGATGGGCAAATCGTCTTAGGCTATGAGAGTAGACCTAAGGAGTTTTGTGAACAATCACTACCTAATTGTAATGCATGTTTCACTCTTCAATGACCATGTGAAAGCTGAGTCCATTGGTTTAAGAAACATAGGTGGTCGGAGCCACGAAAGTGGGATGACCACATCTTAGTGTTTTGAGTTCATAGAAATCGGATTTAACAAACTTTTCAATCGACTTGGCTTATGTCTTTTGCGGATTGTCTTTTGTTCAAATAATGGTGTTTGTATAGTTTGCATTGTTATTTAATCTTTCTTATAAAATAAAACCCCTTGCATATTATTGATTTAGCTTAACCAAATCTTTACAAATGTGTAGTGTGGAATTCGCATTCTCTTGTGGATCGACCCCTAAGTACTACAACAACATGTTGTGCACTTGCAACCATGTTTTGCTTAGGGTTTTTATTACTTGCATACATACCACACCCACTCATGCATCAGCTCCTGACCGAGCGGTCCGACCGAGCGCCTGACCGAGTAAGTGATCGAGTGGTCTGACCAAGTGGTCTGATCGAGCGCCTGACCGAGTAAGTGATCGAGTGGTCTGACTGAGTGGGTGATCGAGTGGTCTGACCGAGTGGGTGATCGAGTGGTCCGACCGAGTGGGTGATCGAGTGGTCTGACCGAGTGGGTGATCAAGTGGTCTGACCGAGTGGTTGATATATCCATATTTTACATGTTTTTACTTTGGTTTTTCTTATGTTTTCTTACTTAATAATAATGATTTTGTATCCAAGAGGTAGTTTTCTTGTATATTGTGGTTTTGGGAAGCAAACAGGTCAAAATACCAAAAAGAAGGCAAAATAGAGCAAAAGAGCTTCAAACAATAATCCATGCAAGTTCCCAAGTCAAGAGCTTCAACAAAACTCAAGTTAGCCGGTTTCCGCATTCGGAGAGAATCAAAGCATCCGAAAGATGACCGCGGCAAAGGGTCTTTCCGACGTCCGAATCATGAGATCTTTATATGGAAAGATAGATAAATGAGCCATGCATCGCGGCGAAGTGGAATTGGGCCATTTGGAGCAGAAATGCGGCCTAGGATCTGTTTCTCCCAAGACATGTCCGTCTGGCAAATAAGTGAAGCCCATCCAAGAGTATACTTAGCATTGGATCAGGTCCATCCCGTGGTTCCATGGTGCTTATTCCATATGGTATTTGTCTGAAATTCTTCGGTCTATACCCATGCGGTTGGTATCTCTCCCCGCTCTGAAATTTCCGTTGATATTGAGATTCTGAGGGCTCATCATCCCACATTCGTGACTCTCCAGGCTCTTGTATAAAGTGTTGATCTCCAATGCCAACAAAATTTACCTCTTCTTGGAAATTAGGTGTGAAATATCCTAAACATCTTTGTCCATCTATGTCGTTAGCCATACAGCTCTCTCTATTCTTCATTGCATCCTCTTGATTCCTTAATATTGCTACCATCATTGCCCTTATCTCAATATACTCCTCACGGCTGGGGTTAGAATTTATTGTTTTAACAGCTTTCTCATGACCTATGAAGTTATCACTGTCGCTGGATGCTAAATTCTCAATCAAAATCTTAGCCTCAATCACTGTTTTGGTCATGAAGTTTCCGTTACTTGCGGTGTCAAGTGAGAGTCGACATTTTCGATCTATCCCTCTATAGAAAATATTCCATAAATTTCTTTATGAAAAACAGTGTTTTGGACATTCTCTGTTGTAATCCTTGAAGCGCTCCAGTGCTTCATGAAATGGCTCCACCGGCCCTTGTTGAAAACTGGAAATTTTCTCCCTTAACAGATTTGCCCTTTGTTTAGTGAAAAAGTGTCCTAGGAATGCTCCTTTGTACTCCTTCCATGTCGTGATAGACTGAGATGGAAGGGACTTTACCCATCTTTTAGCTTTCCCCGTCAGTGTGAAAGAGAAAAGCTTGCATTTCAAATAGTCCTTGGGAGCTCCATCAGCACTAATGGTCCCACATATTTCTTCGAATGCATCAATATGCTCCAAAGGATTTTCTTGAGGCAATCCTTGAAACTGGTTTTGCTTGACCAAAGTAATCACTTCCGGCAGAATCTCATATTCCCTTCCTTCCGGGAGAAACGGATGAATAGGATTTCGGCTTAATAGTAACGTGGGGGTTGAGTCAAAGTCCCCCATAGTTTCTTTGTTCAGACACTCCGGTTCCTTGTCAACAAGATCTATATATATCCAGTGTGTCTTTACCGTTTCCGTTCAAAGGTGGATCCTGCGGTCGTCCAAGTAACGTGGCTGCCGCGGCGATGTTATCAACCTCTAACTGATCTTCCGAATCACTCATTTCCAAGTCTTTTGCTCAGATTCTCACCTGAAACACACAAAGACAAGGCTTTTAAATGTAGAAAAATAAAAATGCAGATACTATTAAAATTAAAAATCCTAGACTTGATTAGTTTTGGGAATTAGTAGGCAGCTGTATTGCTCCCCGGCAACGGCGCAAAAAACTTGATTGCGGATCAGGTTTTCGGTTTTCTCAATTCCTAACACTGATACTGCAAGCGCACAGATCTAGAGTAGTAACGGGTTATCGAACACAAGGAGCAGATAAGTGCACTACAAGTTATGCAATTCCGACTTAGCTAGGACAAGAGGAAGGTTTTGGGTTTGGTTTGTGAAATAGCTAACTAAACTAAACGAAAGCAATGTAAGAGCGGTAAAAGATCAAGATAGGAAAACGCTAGGCAATGGGCGGACTCGCAGAGATTCAAGATTACTAGGTTAAATCAATCTATTAGGGGGGTTATTGGGTACCGTCTAGAACTTAAAACACGGATGTAAGGTCATTCCACTGTCGTGGCTCCGCCCTCTTTGTTAACTAACCTAATCGCTAAACTTTTGGAGTGTCCTTAGATTGTTACGCAAGCATTAATTCGTCCAGGTCTTAATTGTTCACAACCCCGCATAGATCAACTTTCGCAGTCTATGAAGTGTTGCCCACCAAATACTAGTTCCGGTTATATAGCAAGCTTTTGGAGAGTATATTAAACCTAGGATCTGATGCTAGTTGATTAGAAAAGCATGCAGCAATGAGATTAAGCAAAGGTGAAGATCTAAAGTGATGAACCCCTAATTTGATTTAGAACCCTAATAATTCATGAACTCTTTGATAAACCCACGACCTAACAAGTGAATTACTCAGACATAATCAAAGTAACAACACAGAGGGATGATGAAGAAAGCATAAATATAAGATAAAGGTTCAGAAAACTTCTCCAAATTGTGGTAAGGAGGAGAGATCCTCTCCTTGAATTCTCTAAGAACAAAACTAGTAAAAACTGTAAAACAATATGCGTCTCTTTTTTCTAGAGAGGCTAAAAAGGTGTATTTATAGTCCTAAGTCTTCATGGGGTCGAGATTAGGTAAACGGGCCGAGAAAATCGCGGAATCGGAAAAGATGGGCCTTTGTCGGCCGAGTCGGGTCGATCGGGACGGTCGTCGGTCGAGCGGTCGGTCGGGACGTCTGTCCGATCGTGCGGGACTGTCGAGCGCGTATCGAGTGGTGAAGAAAAGTCGGGTCGGACGAGAGCCTTAAAGCTCCTGTCCGACCAGGCGCGGTCGAGCGGACGCGGATGGCGTGAAGGAAGGTCGGGTCGGACGAGGGCCTTAAAGCTCCTGTCCGACCGGGCGTGGTCGAGCGGACGGCTTGATGATGTGAAGGAAGGTCGGGTCGGACGAGGGCCTTAAAGCTCCTGTCCGACCGGGCGCGGTCGACCGGGACGCGGGATAGTGATGTGTCCGGTTTTGGCTCGTCTGGACCAGTCTTCAGTTAAAACGTGATATCTTCTATATTGCTCGTCAAAATTTCATAATTCCAACTGCATTGGAACAATAACTCATCTGTCTCTCTTGGTGCCGAGTTTCATTGAAATCCGTTGAGTTTAATAATACATGCCGATGCTTCCCGTTTGATGCACTGATGCAGTCCGATAAAGCTCTTTCGTATATATCTTCACTATAATCGTCATATCTCTAATTCTACTCGGCCAAACTTAGTGATTCCAGTTGTATTGCAAAGCTAACTCACGTAGGCATCGCGGCGAACTGGATTTGGTGAAATCCATTGAGTAAAATATTTTTAAGGCTCCTTCAAAGTTGATCCTGTGTTGCGAAGCGGTATAAAGTCTAAATCATGTGGTTTTACTCCAAAATGCATCTCTCTCTTTCTCCTCCTACTATGGCCGCCAATTTCTGTGGTTGGACACTTCATTCTCCGTTTCTCTCTAACTTTAAACCCCCAACGGTCAAATCTTCCTTCATACGATCGTCGTCTTCATCAACCTCTTCCAATGGAAATCTTCCTATCAAGAAATCATTCCCTGGTCACACTCTCCCTCTCACTCAAATACACATTTTTCTCTGTTTTCTGTAGATTAATTCAGGAAAACGTAGGTGAAATTGATGAAGCTGGCAAGGAACAAAACTTGAGCTTTGATTGAAATCATGACAAATTTTCCTTGTTTACTGAGTTTCCACTTAATTGTAATGTGAACAAAAATCTAAAAATCTTGTGCAAGAATCTGTCAAATGCTGCAACGGATTTGCTCTGTTTCTTGGAAATTTGAGTAGAAAGTGTCTTTACTACACAATTTAGTATATTTTTTGCCTAGTTGAACAGTTACTGAGAGAGACCCTTAACTTATGAAACTTAAAAAAGTTTTAACCTTTGAGGGCAATGATAAATGTATGACTGTATGGTTGTTTGTGTTTTTAGGGGAGCCTGATGCAGATGTTGTGGTTATTGGAAGTGGCATAGGAGGATTATGTTGTGGTGCATTGTTAGCTAGATACAATCAAGATGTGCTCGTCCTCGAAAGCCATGACCTTCCCGGCGGCGCTGCTCACTCCTTTGAGATCAAAGGTTACAAATTTGACTCAGGTCCGTCTCTGTTTTCAGGGTTACAATCACGAGGCCCTCAAGCAAACCCACTTGCTCAAGTAAAATGTCTTTCTTCTTTCAACTCTTTTTCCTTCTTGAAAGTCTTGTCTTTGGAGTTTGTTTTTATGCATTTTTTGGGGTTATTGTGGTTTTCAGGTTTTAGATGCTTTAGGAGAATCACTTCCATGTGCTAAATATGATTCTTGGATGGTCTACTTACCAGAAGGAGATTTCTTGTCACGCATTGGCCCTACCGATTTCTTCAAGGTAAGTTTTTTCTCTTATCTTGCTATGTTGCTGAGTTCTAATTACAAATGGTGGTGAAAGACAAGAACTTTGGATAGAATCCGGCGATATATACTTCATATGTTCCCATTTAGATGCTATGTTGAAACTTCACTATGATTCTTGCTTCACTTTGCAGTGACTTATATGAGTTTGTATGATACTGTATCACTGATCATGTAAAGGTTTGTTTTTTCTCTTCAGGATCTAGAGAAATATGCCGGCCCTAACGCAGTCCAAGAGTGGGAAAAGCTTCTTGTGGGTGCCTTAATGTGTCCAGTATAAAATGACATCTACTCATCTTCTAATAATCACATGAATATGAAACCTGCAGGGAGCAATACTTTCTCTGTCTTCTGCTGCTATGGCATTACCACCATTGTCTATTCGCGGAGATCTTGGTGTTCTCTCCACAGCTGCTGCTAGGTAGTTTTATAAGAACTAGAAGATCTTGTTGTTACTTATAGTCATCTCTTGCTATGTGCTTTCTTTTTTTAATATGAGTGTTTGTTTCTTGTTAGATATGCTCCTTCTCTCTTGAAATCTTTCATCAAAATGGGTCCTAAAGGAGCATTGGGAGCCACAAAGCTTCTCCGTCCTTTTGTGGAAATCGTTGATTCTTTGGAGTTGAAAGACCCGTTTATTCGAAACTGGATTGATCTTCTTGCATTCCTTCTCGCTGGTGTCAAATCTGATGGCATACTTTTAGCAGAGATGGTAACAATAGAAGGGAACAAGAAAACAAGATTATCATTTCTTTTGTGCAAGATTTGGTTAAAAACGAAGTCTTTGCTTCTTATGTGTGCAGATCTACATGTTTGCTGAATGGTACAAGCCAGGCTGCACACTGGAGTACCCTGTTGATGGTAGCGGCGCAGTGGTTGAAGCGCTTGTCCGAGGCTTGGAGAAGTTTGGTGGACGTTTGTCTCTTAAGAGCCATGTTGAGAACATTGTCATCGAGAATGGTAAAGCTGTTGGAGTCAAGCTAAAGAATGGTCAAGTAAGAAGAAGAGTTCTTGAATTTACATTTTTTTTTTTCCAGTCTTTCTCTTTTAATCATTACTCATTTCGTTATGTAAATGTTACAGTTTGTTCGAGCTAGAAAGGCTGTAGTCAGTAACGCATCGATGTGGGACACGTTAAAGCTCTTACCTCCAGGAGCTCTTCCAGATTCATACGTTAATGGTGTGAACAAGACGCCTCAATGTGAATCATTCATGCATCTTCACTTGGGATTCGATGCAAAGGTATAAAAGAAACAGAGGAAGCAAAAATCCGCTTTTATCGATGTTTTGAGGTTTTTTTCTTGGGTTTTGATGTTTTTTTCTTGATGGAACAGGAACAGGGAATAGCAGATGACCTTGAGATTCATCATATTGTTGTGAATGACTGGGACCGAGGAGTGGATGCTGACCAGAATGTGGTTCTGATATCAGTCCCTAGTGTTCTTAGCCCGAACCTCGCACCCCCGGGGAAACATGTTCTGCACGCTTACTTGCCCGGGACGGAACCTTTTGATCTCTGGGAAGGTCTTGACAGAAGAAGTGCTGAGTACAAGAACCTCAAAGCCCAACGTTCCGAGGTAACCCTTTTTTTTTTTCTTTTCCTCATAATCTTGAGTGGTTTGATCTCAACTAGGTCTGGGCATTCAAGTATTTGAATACCCCAAATAACCAAAATGTATGGGTACTGTTGGTGAAGGTGATGTGGAGAGCGGTGGAGAGGGCGTTAGGGCCCGGGTTTAAGAGGGAAAAGTGTGAGGTGAGTATGGTGGGAACGCCGTTGATGCATCAGAGGTTTCTGAGGAGGAATAGAGGAACATATCACTACAAGAAAACAGCCGTGAAACCGACGGACCTAACCGTCGATCATCCGTCGGAAACCCGTTGTCTCGACGGATTTCCGACCGTTCATGTTCGTCAGTTCCACGTCGTCGGAAAAACAAGAGTCGTCGGAAATCCATCGTAAATATCTGTCGGAATCCGTCGGAAAATATTACCGACGGATTACCGAGAATGTATCGACGACGGTCTGGGTCGGGAGTTCCGTCGATAATCCGTCGGTTATGCCGTCGGAATCCGTCGGTAATATGTCGTCGATAATCCGTCGGTAATATGCCGTCGGAAATGCATCGAAAATATTACCGACGGAGTATCGACGGAATTGTGACAGAATTATGGATATAATTCCGACGGAGTTTAGACGGTTTTCTGATGGATTAGCGACGGGTTTAAATTGTTGGAAACCGGTTTTGCAGCTTAATTTTGTTAATAATATCGATTAATTATTAATATGATATTAATATCGATTAATAATGAAAAAATTAAACAAATTTAAGAAGCTGAAATTTAAATTACGAAATTAATATTTTACATACAAAAGATTAGTTTTTATACAAAGAACATTGTTTTGTTCTTACAAAAGATTAGATTAGGTGAAAAAGAAAATACTCTTCTTCCTCTTGCATTTATGCACAACCTCTCCAACACCAAGGTCCTGTATTTCACCGGTTTTCTTGTTGGTGTGTCTCTTCTCCATTACAACGAGGTAATCAGGAATAACTCCACCTGCTTCAACTGTTTGTTAAAAGAAGATAACTAAGTTAAAAACATCAAAAGATATTAAGTAAGAAACATCAAAAGAATATTAAGTAAGAAACATCAACCGCTTTCGCTATTTCATTCTTCTGCTCGAAAACATCATCCAGAAGCAGCTTAGGCACACTTGCTCTGATCACTAGAAAGAAACAAAAACAAGAAAACTCATAATGCTCAATTTTCTTCACACATTCTAAAATCATGTCTTTTGTTTTTGTGTTTAACAAAGACACTTACCATCAAAGACATAAGCTTGGATTTGGCCCCTTGTGTTACTGAGTTTGTAGAAAGCATCATTCGCCTGATTAGCCAAGGCACGGTATTGAATCGATGCAACAACGTTAGCAAACACATTGTCCTGCATAAAACACACACACACACACCAAAGAAGAAACATGATTAGAGTACTAATGAACAAGAGAACAAAAGAGAAATTGTGAGACCAATAAAGTACCTTCGGACTGTTTTGGAGAACCATTCAAAACTTGTTTCTGCTGCTTTGACTTGCAAACCGCAATGAGTATCTTCTCAAGAACGAGCTTGTACTCTACAAGCTCAGTATAAGATCGCTGCAACTTGTCATTATTAGCATTGATTTCGACAAGTTCAGATTCTAGCTCTTCAAGCTTTACCTGAAAAGGATAAGGAAGAAAAAGTAGAAGCATGAAGAAATCGGAAGCAATGCTGTCCTGAAAATCAAAAGCAAGCATCTCCGTTCACCTCCACATCATCCAAATCAATATCAATTCCTTTCTCTAGGATCACTTTGGGAGAAACTCCTGCCTTTGACATTTGGTCTTTGAAGAAACGTATCTTTAGCGCCATCTCTCCACATCTTTTTATCTTCATCAATCAACAACGAGAGAAAAGAAATCCACCATTTAAAATTCAAAAGGCGAAAATAGCATAATCAATTCGCATTCGCATTGACATGAGCCCTGAGCAGCATAAGTCCGTTGTAATGGGCTCTTCTCAGAATTAAGCTGGAATCAACATCAAAATGGACATATAAGAAGAAGACTCAACAAAAAAAAAAAAACTTTAGATCGCAATCGAAGACCAAATTTCATAGAAAATCTTTCAACAGAAACCTATTGCAATGGACATCGAAATCCTACAGGTAGTGAAAGGACATGGAGAGGTGATCAAAGAGAGAGAGAGAGAGAGAGAGAGAGAGAGAGAGAGAGAGAGAGAGAGAGAGAGAGAGTATACGTACGTCTTTGAACTGGACGAGGCCGAGATCACCAAGGTAGGAGACGGTCAGATGAGCTGATTCCATGGGAACAATGACCTGAACGAGTTGCATCGGCTCCGACCGCATCAGATCCATCGGCGAACAACAACCATCGAAGCTCTCACCGACGGAATCTGGGATTGGAGAAGATAGATTGTGGATCCTCGAATTGTCCAAAATACATAATTATTTTTCCGACGGATAATAAACCCGTCGCTAATCCGTCGGAAAAATAATTAATCGGCGCCCTAATTTTCACTCCCAATTTTTTACGCGCCTTTCAAAATTGGTTTCGCGGTAAAAAAAAAAAGATCCCGTCGGAAATCTGTCGATATTTTAATAAGTGTTCCGACGATTTACCGACGGTATTCCGAGGAATTGTGGTTTAGGGTATCAAATACCGGACCAATAATTAAAATAAATAGGAAAATGTCTAGTGTTCTCATATTTGAATTGAAATGCATATGTTTATAATATTTTTAGTTGAAATGCAAAAAAAAATAACAATTAACAAAACTATAACATATACTAATACTTAAACATTCTTAAACTTATACTAACACTTTACCTTATTCAAACTTATGTATCATACAAATTGCAAAAATCAGGGTTTAAATACCATATAAAACATAATAACATATTCATATAGATCATTTGTACTTGCTTTGTAGTGTTTGGTACATCATTTGTACATTTTGGAAACCCTAAACCCTTTCCCATCGGAACACCGTCGGCAATATGTACCCCGTCGGAAATCCGTCGGAAATATGTACCCCCGTCGGAAATCCGTCGGAAATATATTGTAATTATATTCAAAAAAATAAATAGGAAAATGTCTAGTGTTCTCATAGCAGATAAAACATAATAACATATTCAAATATATCATTTTTACTTGGTCAGTAGTGTTTGTTCCATCTGGGGCACATTTTGGATACCCTAAACCCTGATCTATCAGAATTCCGTCGGAATACCGTCGGAATATGTGCAGACCCGTCAGCATTCCGTTGGAAATCGCAAAAATAATTGTGACAGTTGGAATTTCGTTATATCCGCTTATATATGGTTTTAATAGCAGATAAAACATAATAACATATTCAAATATATCATTTTTACTTGGGCAGTAGTGTTTGTTCCATCTGGGGCACATTTTGGATACCCTAAACCCAGATCCATCAGAATTCCTTTGGAATACCGTCGGAAATATCATGAAAATTCCGACGGGTTGGAATTCGTCGGAAATATCTTTAGCCAACATATATATTTTCCCGACGGATTTCAAACCCGTCGATACACCGTCGAAAATATTTCCTTATTTACGACGGAATTGAATTTACTCGGTATACCGTCGGAAATATCCTGAAAATTCCGACGGATTCCAACCCGTCGGAAATATCCTGAAAATTCCGACGGATTTTCGACCGTTTTGTTGCCGTTTGAAACCCGTCGGAATTCCATTGGTAAATTTCCGACGGATTCGAACCGTCGGAAAATCCGTCAGAATATCGCTTGTTTTCTTGTAGTGTATGGGCCTGCGATAGAGGCTGGGAAAGGTACGTTTCCTGGCCATTCTACTCCCATTTCGCAGCTTTTGTGTTGCGGTGATTCGACCTTTCCCGGGATCGGTGTTCCTGCTGTTGCTGCTAGTGGCGCGATTGTGGCGAATTCGCTTGTTACTGTTTCTAAGCATTCTGAGCTTCTTGATGCTATAGGCTTGTAGAAATATGTGCCATAAGCATATAAATATCTTGTATGTTTTATCCATACACTTTATGGTTATTGATTTTTTACGCATACTTGTCTACAGAAAGTGGCACTTTTTAGCAATGAATTTGAGAAGTATTAATATGTTAGAGATCCATGACAAAGTTTTTAAACTGTTTTATTTTTGGTGACATTCTAAATAAATTGTTATGCCGAGTTTGTTGAAGGTCGAAAGGGATTCAAGTTTGGATTATTGCTCTGGACTTTATGTTTTAGGTTTTTCTCTGGACATTAATTTGCTGCTAAACTAACACGAATTTGGTGTCGAGCTAAAACATAAAGTTCAGAGCAATTTTCCTGACCATAATTTCTTAAATTAGAGAGCATCCAAAATTTTAATAAATACTATTAATAGTTTAATACACATATACTCAATTTTTGGTTAAACATATATGAATTTGTCTATTTCAGATTTTGCATATGTCATTTGGTTAAAAACTTTGTATTAATATATAGAAAACGCTTTTAAAGCAAAACTTGCAAATTAAAATGGATGGAAGTAAGTAAAACGTGGATGCATTTTAAAGTGGATATATATGTTTACAAAATTTAATTGATTAACGTACCATTGTAGGACCGATAAGAGAAGTTTTTTTTGTTTTCTATCAAATATAATAGATTTTTAAATACTTAAAGCAGGTTGATATAACCAGCCCTCGAAACATGTGATATTTGGAAACTTTTGTTCTAGCAATGGAATCTCTAGTACGTGTTTTTGCTCTCTCACTTTTGTACGCGACGGTTACGTCGTTACATATCGTTTCTCATGTTTTTGAAGGTAACAATTATAGTCTTAAAGATATCAACAACGAGATAGTACTAAAAACTATTGTGGTAGATCATTCTGGTAAAGGTAACTTCAAAACCATACAATCGGCAATCGACTCTATTCCCTCCGGCAACGACCATTGGATCAAAATTAATATTAGAGAAGGAATCTACAAGTAAGTATTCTCAATCTCATAGACTCTATTCTTCCATTCCTTAAACGTTTGACATATTTATTAGACGGTTATATGTGTTCTTGGTGATGCAGCGAAAAGGTAATAATTCCGAGAGATAAGCCAAAGATACAATTTGTGGGAAATAAAGCATCAGAAACGATAATTCAGTATAACGATGCCGGAGAAGCCATTAAGAGTGCTACTTTAAGATTGTTAGCCGAGTTCTTCGTTGCTATCAATATAACATTTAAGGTTAGCTGATATGAAAAAAATAAACCATAAAAGTTGTACTTTTATTGAATCCTTTTTCTTTTTGATAAAGAACTTTTATTGAATCGTAGTAACATGTTGTTTTGTTGTGAGTTTTTTTTATTTATAAAAATCAAAATTCTTTAACCAAACAAACCTTTCGGATGGATTAGTGTTTCCGTTGATATCACATATATAGTTAATCTTGGAGAGTTTGTTTCATCATGTCAACGTTGAAGCATATGATTAGGTTGTTTGGAATTTTGATTGGAATACTTTTATGATCAGATTGCATTGAACAATTTGATGCAGAATACTTATAATCAGGATAAGCCTATGACACCGGTTGGTGAGATAAAAGTAGCTCCAGCGGTTGTATTGGCAGCAGACAAGGCGGCATTCTTTGGTTGCTATTTTATCAGTATCCAAGACACACTCGGTGACTTAGTCGGCCGCCACTACTTCCAACAATGTCATATCAAAGGAGTCGTTGATTTCATTTGGGGAGGAGGCCAGTCTATATACCAAGTAATCTCTTCTTTTTTTCCCTCAGTATGGTAGATTGCTATAGTTGTGAATTCGGGTAAATAAAGTCGATATATAACTTAGACAAAAATAAGAGAGAACTGAAAACTTGAGACTAAACTTTTTGTCTAGGATTTCTTTATTAAACTTTTGAATGAGTACAAACTCTTAGCTCCAAAAAGAACTGTTTGTTAGGTAGTGAAGTAACGTATCTTTAACAAAAAAAAAAAAGAAAAGAAAGAGGAGTAACGTTAAGTATCATATCTCAGATTATTTAGAGGTCATATGTAAGTTTTAGCTTAAAAATAGATCCTCTGGTAAATGGCAAAAAAATTGGGTGGGATTAGGTTAAAAAGTAGCAAATGGCGTCAACAACATAATTATCTGTCTGTTATGAGACGAGCGATTTCATTTCATAATATATTTTTTAATGTGCACGTCTAGTTTATCAAATAGTGATCACCCTAAGTCCTAACAACTGTAAACTGAAAACATAAATCTAACCTCAGTTTAAAATATTAGATTTCTACCTAAAAATAACATGTAACGGGGAAAAACTATCAGTAATTTAAAAGTTATGTAAAAGTTAAAATCATCCAAAATTATAACCGAAAATATTTGGTTTACCCCCATTTTGGCCATTGCTATTTTCTTTAGTACCACTCAAATTTTGCCATTGAGTGAAACTTAATCTTGGTAAAAAGAATATAAATTATCTCAACTCATATGCAAATTAATTTTGCTTATGATAACATAATTTTAAGATTAATGGAACTATGTATAATTTCACCACTTGCACATCTTCTAATTATAAGGTATATCTAGACAACGTAACACTAAGTTACGCGTGTGTGTGTGTGTGCGCGCGCAGAGTTGCGTGATAGAAGTTTTGGGAGTGACAACATTAACAAAGGAAGAAATTACAGAAAGAGGAAAGGCGAACGGAGGATTGATAGCAGGTTTCATAACCGCGCAAGGGAGGGCAACCGAGCAGGACACAAGTGGGTTTGTGTTCAATGGATGCTCTATTGTCGGAGTTGGTAAAGCATTCCTCGGAAGAGCTTACCGAGGCTACTCGAGAGTTCTCTTTTGCAATACAAACATGGCTGATGTAATTGTTCACCAAGGCTGGGATTCTTGGGCATATCAAGGACAAGTGTAAGTAACAACATCTCCTCTCTTTTACTTGGAATATATAGGCACACTATTTTCTTTTATTTTAACTTGACCAACCAGCAGTATGCGGAGTTTGAATCTGAATGGTGACACTATGACGACACTTACACATATCAAACCACGTACTATGCTAAATCTTTCTTCAAACTATTGTCAACACTATTATATGTATATATTGACCATATTTTTGTGGATTTGAAAATTCAGAGATAAAATGACGTATGTGGAGGTAAACTGCCACGGGCCAGGAGCAAAGAAGGAAGGAAGAGTGGCGTGGGAGAAGAATCTGTCGACTAAAGATGTTTCTTACTTTACAAACCCTAAAACGTTTTTAGACAAAGATGGTTGGATAGGTTCTCTTCCTCCTCATCCATTCTCCTTTCATTCAAAATCTTCTGATTCGAATGAAAATTCTTTTGGTTGAACACAAACATTTACGATATTATGTTGGTATGCCTGAGCGAGTGGCCTCTATGAACTTCAATACTTCCCTACTGCGAATCAAACAAAACTGGAAAATTCTAATGAAAATGAATCCAAAATGATCACTAAACACATGCCGGAAAACTTGAGGCGGATCACATGGTTGGAAGGAGTTACATTGGCAGGTTTGATAATAGCTTGTGGGAGCCTAGTATCTCAAAATAAAAATAAAATGAAGTATGGATAAAGTGGGATGAGCTTGCATACCCGTGAGATTAGTCGGATTCTTTGAGATTACACACGAAAAAGAAGAAGAAGAAAAAAAGAGTGGCATGCGTATTTAATATGTTCATATAAGTCCAAAAATGGACTTGCTTTTTCTTTATTTTTTTGAACCTTCTCTTTTTAGTTTAGTGGTCAAGGAACTGTAAATATAATTTTCATGAGATATTTGTGAGTTTTAAAATTGTATGAAACGGATCACATGTAGATATTGATCTCCTATCCTATGTGAGAAATGAGTTACTCTCAATATATTGAACTCGACAGAAAGAGCAAGAGAGAAAATGTAGATCAGAAGAAACACGAGAAACCTCACACAACTTTTACAGAGAAATTTCACAATTTTGGGGATTAGTAATCCAAACTGATTTGGTGTTTAATCATCTTTAAGTGAGATTTTTGAGAATCTTAAGAGACAGCAATAGTATATTCTTAACTGATCATGATTAAGTTACATAGACGGAGATCAAACCAACGATACCTCCTTTTAGCAAGAACTATGCAGTAAAATAATAGAAAACCGAAAATAATATTGACAATATAACGTTACAACTTAAAATGTTCCGTTTATCACGTTCATCTGCTCCTGTTTCATCTTTAACTTTGATGCTAAACAAAACAAAAACATTTTGGTGTGTTTGATTTTCTTCTTTTAATCGCTTTATAATCTAGATAGTTCTTTTCGGGTTCTATAGCTTTACTTACAATTGTGGTCTGCCCATCCGATGACCTATTCTCAAGATACTATACTACTAACTTGTTTGAAAGCACTATGAAAAAACCAAATATGAAGTAAAATAAACATATGAAGACTTAACACCGATATAGCCAAGATAAAAGATAATTGTAGCCTTAGCCACGATAAAAAATAACCTTACAAGAGAATAAAAGTTCAAAAAAGGGAACACAAAGCCCTATGAAAACACAAACTGCCGAACCAAACCGAACATACCGGAGCTAAGCCAACAGATCAGAGACTCGACAAGACCCCAAACTGAAAAATGACCTAAACGCTATTCCGAACACAACCAACAGAAATTACTACATAAAGCCGATAAGAGTTTTTCCACCCTCAAAACAAAACAAAACAGAAAACACAAATCAAAAGAAAATACGCCACAAAACCTGGGTAACCCTAACTTGTAACTTCATCAATCGCCGATAAAGCTCCACTCACAAGGCTCGTCATGCGCATCATTGACCTGACTTCTCCAGCCACAAACAGTCTAAACTCCTCTTCCAGCTTCTCCTTCTTCTCCACTGAAACCAAACTCCATAATTCTTTCGCCGTCTCTTCTCCCAAACCGGAGCTCGCAACAGAGCCAAGAAGGAATGAACTCTCAAACCACCCTTGACCTCCGTGAGCCGTCTTCATCTTTTTTTTTTCTTCTTCCTCGCTAGACCCCCAAATCTGTTTAGACAATTCAAAACGTATTTGATCGTGAGGTTTCTTGAAAACAACCACTTCTTTATGCTCTTTCTCCCTGAAATTCCGTTTCAGAGTTTCTATCTTCGAACCCAGCTGAGACAACGTAAACTCGAAGCTGATCTTGGACTTGACCGACTCGAGAAATCTACTCTTATCCTTCAACTGATCTGACCCAAAGGTGATTATTTCTCGAAGCAAGACGATTTCGTCCTCCTCACTCCACAACCTCTGGAAATACGTCTTTGTCTTCTCTTCTGTTTTGACACGTTTCGTGTCCTCGTCTCTTGATGGGCTTCCTTCTTCCAGAGGCCGCTTCTTGCTCTCCGTCTCTTCCTTCTCCTGTGTTTCAGTCTCCGGCACTGATTCTGAATCGGCCATGGCGGGAGAAGCGGCTGGAGAAGGTGTTGGAGCTTTGAAAACGAGTTTCTCTTGTTCGTGAGTACCTCCGGATTCTTCTTTCTCCTCGGCCACGCTTGGTGGTGGTGGTGGTGGTGGTGTTGGTGGCTGTTCCTGTTCCACAGGTTTCTTGGTTGGCTTCTCTTTTGGGATCACGTCTCTTATGAAGCTATCTTCTTTGACCAGCAGCTTCTTGTTCTTCTTCGTTGTCTTCGGTGAAGTTACAGCAGCAGCAGCAGATGATGTCTCAGCCTTCTTCTTCTTCGACCGCTTCTTGTTCTTCTTCGACTTTGCCTCTGAATCTACATCGGCGGGGACAGAAACGGTCGGAGAAGATGAAGGAGCCTTGACGATCTCTTCTTGTTTGCCTCCAGTTTCTTCCACCGCCGTGGAATCTTGCTCCACCTCATCGGTTGGTGGGTTTTGTTCCACAGGCTTTCTTTGCTTGTTCGCCATTAAAAGCTTTAGAAGGATTTTTCAAGCTTCTGCAAATGGTGAGAGAGGAATTAGGAAGAGGAAACGTTTTAAGTGAGAATGCGAGAAGAAGAATCGTGCCAAGTGAATTTATAGAGGTTAAATTTATTTTTTA
This sequence comes from Erythrophleum ivorense, assembly GCA_026724425.1. Lineage (NCBI taxonomy): Eukaryota > Viridiplantae > Streptophyta > Magnoliopsida > Fabales > Fabaceae > Erythrophleum > Erythrophleum ivorense. Next base: position 4,396,507 of record JAIUCV010000087.1, read on the forward strand.
ATTAATTAAATTAAACCAAAAAAGTTAATGGAATGATAATTACAGTGTCTTTTCAAGTTCTCATGCATGCATTTTGATTGGTGCCATTAAACGGCAGTGTATTTTCAATTTTAAACTCAATATTTTTCAAAAATAAGTCTCTTCAAGTTTAACACTTTTTGGAAGGGCTAATTATTAAATGCAAGTCATACGCAAACGGTTTGCCTGGAACAAACCAAACAAAATGCATAGATTTCTAAATAAGTCTTTTGATATTTCTGAAAATGTTAAACATAAGACTTATTTAGTTTGTAATGGACTAATGTAAGAGAACCATTGTAACATCTCAAAAACTTCCATTAGTTTAGAGATTTCAGAGAAATGAATGTAGTAGGCAAATGATTATGATGATAACTTCTCTCTCCCTTGTAAACTCTGGTTTTGCACAAATCCAACGCGATCATAAAGACCATAACATAGTCTTTGTCATAGACAGAGTTTTTACTACTTAAAAACATATTGAAGGAGAAGAAAGCTCCGAAAACAAAAACAAACTTGCAAAAATGGAAGAACTTAGTAACCGCCCTTGAGATCGTTGACGACATCGTAAGGGATGGGAGTGACAGTCTCCAAGGTCATACCCTCGACCTATAACAAAGTGGGAGTAACATCCTACTTTGTTTCATAATTTTTTTTTTAAATATATATAATAAATTTCATATTGCTTTAAAGTACCTATAACAGAGTAAGCTTTGACTGCACATGCATAATTTTTACAGTTAGCTTGAGAAAAATTAAAGGTTATTGAAGTTTAGCTGTCGAATGTTCCTATGCTGTTGTTGCTTATCACCCTCTAGGTGCAAGTCATCTGATCTTTAGTGAATTTGAAGTTGAAGCATGAGAGGCTCTTGTGCACCACATGCATAGTGTGTGTTGTTTCACGAATGTAAAGAGAGAAGTGTGAGTTTATTAAACACAAAAAAGCGTTTTTTGTTCGGTGTTTATAATACTTACAGTTGAATTCATTCATTCATCTCCCAAAAGAATTGTTGATAATTTTACCCATTCATCTGCTTTTGATTTCTTATTGTTTAAAGCCCGACCTAATTAAGTAACAAAACTTTATCGAAATACATGTTTTAATTCTCTTTTTATAGTTTCAACATTTGTAACTATAATGATATTTAGCAACATTCAGATAATGATGCAAGTTATAAACTAAATAATGTTAAAATATAATATTTTCATGTCATTTATAAAATTGATGTAACAAAATTAATGTCATTTAATTTAGCATCATTTCTAAAAGTGATGCTATAATTCTTGCATGATGCCAACTCAAAAAAAAAAAAAAATGACACTAAAAATTAGTATTCTTATAGTAAGATATGAAGATAAAGAAATTGATTTCGACAAAGGCTCGCCAACTTCACTCGCCTTCGATTCAAATGTTGATTCAACTATAGATAAAAGAAGAGAGATTCCAGCAAACAAAACATGAAATAGAGGTCGATTCCAAAACCGATACCAAAACCGATACCAAAATCACAAGCAAAATCACTCGGCATTTAATAAGTCATGTAACATATTAACAGTAAAATCGTAAAAGATGAGTACTGAGTGACGGAATCGATAAAAAAAAGCTTAGGACCGCAAAATCATGATCGCCTGAGATTAGCAAAATATTGACATTGCTACCTACATAAGAGTGTGGATACCTCGATATAAATTGTATCAATTCCATATATATTTTTTACCAATATTATACACCAAATATCAAATTCTAAAATTTAGTATTGCTTAATTGCTCATGAAAATTACCCTTTTTTGTCAAACGCATAGAAAGTTTCATGTGCATATTTAGTGCAGAGTTGCGCCTCAATCATCATAAAACCTAATGTTATCAAAGTTAACCGAAAAGATTTGTGGCCACATTTTGTTTGGGAAGATGAAGATATAGTTAACTCGGAAATTCAGAAGAATTGGAAGAAAGGCGAAGAAGGCTGATTGCGGATCAGGTTTTCCCAATTCCTAACTCTGATACTGCAAGCGCACAGATCAAGAGTAGTAACGGGTTATCGAATACAAGGAGCAGATAAGTGCACTACAAGTTATGCAATTCCGACTTAGCTAGGACAAGAGGAAGGTTTTGGGTTTGGTTTGTGAAATAGATAACTAAACTAAACGAAAGCAATGTAAGAGCGGTAAAAGATGAAGATAGGAAAACGCTAGGCAATGGGCGGACTCGCAGAGATTCAAGATTACTAGGTTAAATCAATCTATTAGGGGGTTATTGGGTACCGTCTAGAACTTAAAACACGGATGTAAGGTCATTCCACTGTCGTGGCTCCGACCTCTTTGTTAACTAACCTAATCGTTAAACTTTTGGAGTGTCCTGAGATTGTTAAGCAAGCATTAATTCGTCCAGGTCTTAATTGTTCACAACCCCGCATAGATCAACTTTCGCAGTCTATGAAGTGTTGCCCACCAAATACTAGTTCCGGTTATATAACAAGCTTTTGGAGAGTATATTAAACCTAGGATCTGATGCTAGTTGATCAGAAAAGCATGCAGCAACGAGATTAAGCAAAGGTGAAGATCTAAAGTGATAAACCCTGATAGCATGCGTGGGTGTGGGATGTATGCAAGTAATAAAAACCCTAAGCAAAACATGGTTGCAAGTGCACAACATGTTGTTGTAGTACTTAGGGGTCGATCCACAAGAGAATGCGAATTACGCACTACATATTTGTAAAGATTTGGTTAAGCTAAATCATCAATATGCAAGGGGTTTTGTGTTTTTGTTTTATAAGAAAGAGTAAATAACAATGCAAACTATACACACAACATTATTGAACAAAAGACAATCCGCAAAAGACATAAGCCAAGTCGATTGAAAAGTTTGTTAAATCCGATTTCTCTGAACTCAAAACACTAAGATGTGGTCATCCCACTTTCGTGGCTCCGACCACCTATGTTTCTTAAACCAATGGGCTCAGCTTTTGCATGGTCATTGTAGAGTGAAACATGCATTACAATTAGGTAATGATTGTTCACAAAACTCTTTAGGTCTACTTTCATAGCCTAAGACGAATTGCCCATCAAATATTAGGACCGGAGATATAACAAGCTTTTGGAGAGTATATCAACCTTAGATCAGGCCGCTAGTTAGCTACTCTAGCAACAAGCTTTAGGTATGAATAAAGATGGTGAACCATAAGGTTTCCCTTTCTTTAACAACCGATTCTCGAAGGCTTATCATGTCATGTCTTCTTTGAAAGATCCATGATTCAATAACGAGTCTAAAGGAGTAGAGAGGATCTCATGGTTCTAGTGGAAGGAGGCGGAGTGATAGAGATCAAACCGCGGCTCTCCCATAAAGAGAAACCTCTAGACCCTAGACTTAAGCTAAAACATGCGAGTATGTACAAGGTGCAAAAGGGAAAAGAAAGAACAAGGAGACCACCTAAGTGGCTCCGGTTTATTGACTGAAAAGAAGAAGAGAGTTTCGAGTTGTGTTCTATGATATTGTGATATCGATACAAGAGGCTAAAAGCAAGTATATATAGGTGAGGGGAGGCTAGGTCGGCTGAGTTGAGGCGCAAAAGAGAAGAGGAAACTTTCCATTTATTCTCCTCTCTTGAACTTGCTCACCAAGTCTTGAGTGAGGCGTGGCCGCATCCTTCTGATCGCGTGAAATGGTGTGGGCTTGAGTTTTGATGAAGTCCAGGCTTGGCCCGCAGTGATCCCGGTCCATTATGCTCACCCAAGCTCCATGGGCTTCACTTATTCGCCAGACGGACATGTCTTGGGAGAAAAAGATCCTAGGCCGCATACCTACTCCAAATGGTCCAATTCCACTTCGCCGCGACGCATGACTCATTTATCTATCTTTCCATATAAATATCTCATGATTTGGACGTCGGAAAGCCCCTTTGCACGGTCATCTTTCGGATGCTTTGATTCTGTCCGAATGTGGAAATCGGCCAACTTGAGTTTTGTTGAAGCTCTTGGCTTGGGAACTTGCATGGATCGTTGTTTGAAGTTCTTTTGCTCCATTTTGCCTTCTTTTTGCCATTTTGACCTGTTTGCTTCCAAAAACCACAATATACAAGAAAACTACCTCTTGGATACAAAATCATTATTATTAAGTAAGAAAACATAAGAAAAACCAAGGTAAAAACATGTAAAAATATGGATATATCAAACCCCTAATTTGATTTAGAACCCTAATAATTCATGAACTCTTTGATAAACCCACGACCTAACAAGTGAATTACTCAGACATAATCAAAGTAACTACACAGAGAGATGATGAAGAAAGCATAAATATAAGATAAAAGTTCAGAAAACTTCTCCAACTTGTGGTAAAGAGGAGAGATTCTCTCCTTGAATTCTCTAAGAACAAAACTAGTAAAAATTGTAAAACAATATGCGGCTCTCTTTTCTAGAGAGGCTAAAAATGTGTATTTATATTCCTAAGTCTTCATGGGGTCGCGATTAGGTAAACGGGCCGAGAAAATCGCGGAATCGGGAAAGATGGGCCTTTGTCGGCCGAGTCGGGTCGATCGGAACGGTCGTCGGTCGAGCAGGACGGTCGAGCGGTCGGTCGGGACGTCTGTCCGGTCGTGCGGGACGGTCGAGCGCATATCGAGTGGTGAAGAAAAGTCGGGTCGGACGAGAGCCTTAAAACTCCTGTTCGACCGGGCGCGGTTGAGCGGACGCGGATGGCGTGAAGGAAGGTCGGGTTGGACGGGGCCTTAAAGCTCCTGTCCGACCAGGCGCGGTCGAGCGGACAGCTTGATGATGTGAAGGAAGGTCGGGTCGGACGAGGGTCTTAAAGCTCCTGTCCGACCGTGCGCGGTCGACCGGGACGCGGGATAGTGATGTGTCCGGTTTTGGCTGGTCTTTGACCAGTCTTCAGTTAAAACGTGATATCTTCTATATTGCTCGTCCAAATTGCATAATTCCAACTGCATTGGAACACTAACTCATCTGGCTATCTTGGTGCCGAGTTTCATTGAAATACGTTGAGGTTAAGAATCCATGCCGTTGCTTCCCGTTTGATGCACTGATGCAGTCCGATAAAGCTCTTTCGTATATATCCTCACTATAATCGTCATATCTCCAATTCTACTCGGCCAAACTGAGTTATTCCAGTTTCATTGCAAAGCTAACTCTCGTAGGCATCGCGGCGAACTGGCTTTGGTGAAATCCATTGAGGAGAATATTTTTATGGCTCCTTAAAAGTTGATGCTGTGTTGCGGAGCGGTATAAAGTCCAAATCTTGTGGTTTTGCTCCAAAATACATCTTTCGACCTGTTTAGTCTCTTAGTACTATAAATCCACAAAAACTACCTTTTTAGATGAAAAAGCCTTTGAAAACCTTATAAAAAGCATAGTAAAACCGTATGAAAAGCGTACAAAATAGAGGTATATCAACTCCCCCAGACTTAAACCTTTCTTGTCCCCAAGCAAATAGAATCCAAATCAGAGAAAGAGGTTTGAAAACATGAAAACTCCCTTATCCTCTTGAGAAACTTGTGGTGGCCTTCTTTCCTGTATTCCACTAAAAACATAACCAATGTTAGACTAGCTTCACATAATGCTCGGCAAGCTTAGCGAACCATACCAAACTCGACTAGTCTCATCCAGCACTCCAAACTTTCTATTGTTAACTCCTTGCATAAATTTAAAACGTGCGGTCTTTATCAAGGGAATATCGATCATTAAGTACTTGTTCTTACCCATTTGAGTCTCTCCAGGATAGTCCTTTTGAAGCATTTGAGTTATTTTCCTCTCTCTTCTTCTCTTCTTTTGAAGGATCGATCTTTCCCTACTTTTCTAGGGTATCATTTTATTTTTTCTGTCGATCCTTCTTCCTTTTGAATAAGGTTAACACATGATAAGTCTTTTTCTTGTTCTTTGTTTTGGGTAATTCTCCATAAGACAAGAAGGTGCAGACATATGCTTTCCTCTTGCTTACACGTTTTCCTTTTGTTTAAAAGCTTCTTCTTTTTTTTTTTTTTTTTTCAATATATTCCAAGAGGAGAGAGAGGAGAACTGTACTTTGTATTGGACATACCCCTTTGAGATCAAGTGAGGAACGACTCATATGTATGCCAAGTCCCTTGACAAGAAAAACTAGATTGATTAGGGTGGAGTTAACGTTAGATTGTCTGGGTACCTTAGAGATGTTGCCAAGTCAGTAGGTCGATCCACCGTTAGAGGTTCTGTTAGGCTTGTGTCCGCAATTGTTGTCCGCTCTAGGGTCATAGATTGTTAGCACAACACCGGAGAATCATAGAGATAGGTCATAGTTTTCGACTAAGGTTTTGACTCAATAAAACATGAAAACATAAGAAAAGAAACATGAAAACATAAGAAAAGAAAGAAAAATACATTAGTAAAGGATAAAACTCCCCCCAGACTTAACTTGCACCGTCCCGGTGAAAGCAAATCAGATTAAGGGTGAGAGGAACAGACTCAATAAGAAAATAAAAAGAATTTCATTAAAATAAGATAAGGATAGAAAATGGAGTTGGGTGTCCAATGCACCAGATACCAAATGAAGAGTGGATGCCAAGGTGGCAGGGTGGTGGCTGGTCACGGGTGTAGACTCCTTGCTCGACTGGTCATGGTGACCCGGACGGCATGTCATAGTGTTGTTTTTAATCCTTTCTTGCACTATTGTGGTATCCATCCTATCCTGCTAAATAAAAACAAAGAAAACAAAGTGAAATTAAAATTTAAAACTGAAATTTAAATGTTTTACCTTATGGGTTGCCTCCCATACAACGCTTGTTTAAGGTCTTTAGCTTGACCGTAATGCTTTTTAGTCTGATGGGGGATCGTCCAAGGGGATTGAGACTGGGTGGGGTGCTTTGGTGTTGGCGAGATATGGTTTAAGCCTTTGTCCATTTACTGTGAATTGACCTCCGGATGGATCCAATAGCACAACTGCTCCATATGGCCGAACTTCCTTGATTGTGAAGGGTCCGGACCATCTAGAACAAAGCTTCCCGGGAAAAAATTTGAGACGGGAATTGAAGAGTAGAACTTGATCATTGGGTGCAAATGTCTTTGGTGTGATCTTCCTATCATGGAAAGCCTTGGTCCTTTCTTTGTATATTCTAGAATTTTCATATGCAAGGTGGCAAATCTCATCAAGTTCATTGAGTTGAATGAGTCGTCTTTCTCCCGCTGTTTTCAGGTTGAAGTTTAGCTCTTTGACTGCCCAAGCCGCCTTGTATTCTAACTCTACAGGGAGGTGACAAGCTTTTCCATATACCAGGTGAAAAGGGGTTGTGCCCAGTGGTGTTTTGAAAGCAGTGCGGTATGCCCATAGAGCATCGTCTAACTTGGCACTCCAATCTTTTCTAGTCTTTCCTGTAGTCTTTTGGAGGATACTTTTGAGTTCTCTATTTGAGATCTCCACTTGGCCACTAGTTTGAGGGTGATATGGTGAAGCAACTTTGTGGGTCACTCCATGTTTCTTCAAAAAGTTGGCAAAAATCCTGTTGATGAAATGAGAGCCTCCATCACTAATGACAATCCTTGGTACTCCAAATCTCGGGAAAATGACTGATTTGAACATCTTGATCACAACTTGGGCGTCATTGGTTGGGCTTGCAATTGCTTCTACCCATTTCGAAACATAGTCCACTGCAACTAGAATGTATTGGTCACCGAAAGATGTTGGGAAAGGTCCCATGAAACCTATTCCCCATACGTCGAAAACTTCTACTTCTAAGATGAAATTATGTGGCATTTCATTCCTTTTACTTATGTTTCCCATTCTTTGACAGGCATCACATCGGGATATGAAGGCGTGGGCATCTTTGAACATGGTTGGACACCAGAATCCTGCCTGAAGTACCTTAGACACTGTTTTGTAATTGGCGAAATGACCGGCATAGCTGGAACTGTGGCAGGCGAATAGTATTCCCTCCACTTCTTCTTCTGGAATACACCTACGAAACATATTATCAGAGCATTTTTTTATAAAGATAAGGTTCGTCCCAAAAATACCGTCTAATTTCACGGAGAAATTTCTTCTTTCTGTAGCCAAAGAACTGTGGGGGTGGATGTTCAGCTGCAAGAAAATTTGCAATGTGGCGAAACGATGGAGTGTTGGCAGATGCTATTTTTGGTTTTGGCTTGGGTTGGTTGTATGGATGAGGTTGTGTCGCAGCCTGGGCGGCGTATACAGTTTCTTCAGGCAGCCTATCATCCAATGGTATGGTTTCGCTCACTCTCATGCGGGAAAGGTGATCGGCCACTCCGTTGTCTGCGCCTTTTCTATCCTTGATCTCGAGGTCGAACTCTTGGAGAAGTAATATCCATCTTAAAAGTCTTGGCTTCGCATCCTTTTTTGACAGCAAATACCGCAGTGCAGCATGGTCAGAATGAACTATGACTTTGGAGCCCACCAGGTAAGATCTGAATTTCTCGAATGCAAAGACTATGGCAAGGAGTTCTTTCTCTGTTGTTGCATATTTGCATTGTGCTTCATCTAAAGTACGGCTGGCATAGTAGATGGCGTGCAACTTCTTATCTTTTCGTTGTCCAAGCACCGCTCCTACTGCATAGTCGCTTGCATCACACATGATTTCAAAAGGTAGTTCCCAATTTGGTGGCTGAACAACTGGTGCACTAACTAAGGCGTCCTTGATCTTAGTGAAAGCGGTATGACATTCATCTGTGAACTCAAACGTGATATCCTTGCATAAAAGTCGCGTCAATGGTCTTGTTATCTGTGAGAAATCTTTGATGAATCTTCTATAGAATCCGGCGTGGCCTAGGAAACTCCTTATGTCATTTACACTCCTTGGAGGTTGAAGATTTGTCATCACTTCAATCTTTGCCTTGTCCACTTCGATCCCTTTTTCCCATATTCGATGACCGAGGACAATCCCATCTCTGACCATGAAGTGACATTTCTCCCAATTGAGGACTAAGTGTTTATCCTCACAACGCTGCAAGACTTTTCCAAGGTTTGCTAGGCAGGCTTCAAAGGATGAACCATATACTGAGAAATCGTCCATGAATACCTCCATGATTTCCTCTATAAGGTCGGTGAATATGGACATCATGCATCTTTGGAAGGTGGCCGGCGCATTGCATAGACCGAAGGGCATTCTTTTGTAGGCATAGGTGCCATATGGACATGTGAAGGTTGTCTTCTCCTGATCATCCGGGTGTATCGGTATCTGGAAAAATTCTGAATATCCATCAAGAAAACAGTAATATTGGTGATTAGCAAGGCGTTCAAGCATTTGATCTATGAACGGTAAAGGATAATGATATTTTCGGGTTGATGAGTTCAGCTTCCTGTAGTCGACACACATTCGGTGTCCTGTTATTGTCCTCGTAGGAATTAGCTCATCTTGTTCATTTTTAATCACTGTGATCCCTCCTTTCTTTGGTACCACATGTACCGGACTAACCCATTTCCTGTCCGAGATTGGATAGATTATCCCTGCATTTAAAAGTTTCATTACTTCTTTCTTGACCACTTCCTTAAGGTTTGGGTTAAGCCTCCTCTGGTGTTCAATAGATGAGCTGGATTCATTCTCGAGGATGATTCTATGCATGCAGAGATCTGGTGATATTCCTGTTATATCATCCAAAGAATAACCGAGGGCCTTTCTATGCTTTCTCAGTTCATATACAAGTAAAGAGGTCTCCTTCTTTGTTAGTCCGAAATTTACTATCACAGGATAAGTTTCATTTGGAACGAGATATTCGTACCTTAACCCAACACGGAGTTGTTTCAAGTCGGTTTTTGGTGCTCTTAAGGGGCACCATGGGTCTTGTTTTAGCTGGGGGCTGGCTTTTGTTGTTCTACTTATGTTTCTTCTTCTTTATCTTCCTCCAAATCCATGTATGCTATCAGCTCTTCATAAGCTTCGATGGAATCCATGAACTTAACTAAACCTTGTGCCTCCATTTCTGTGTATCCGAACTCCTCTTCTGCTCGGGTTAAAGCCATCTCAAGAGGATCATGAAGCAAAAGTTCCTCCAGTATCTCTTCTTTCGTCTCACCAATTCTCCAATCCAAAAGGTTTGACCATCTGATACACTGAAAATATATTCCTATTCTCTACTGCAAGTGTACAGTGATGAAGAATGTAATATATAAGATTCGAATTCCAGAGGACCAGTGTTACGCTATGAAACTAAGAGATTTGGAACACAGCTAAGACAAGAGAGATTTGTTCATGAAATCGGTAACAAATAACGAAAGTAACGACGATGTAAAATCAATGAAAACAAGCACTAGACCAAGGCAATTCGCAGGAGATTCAAGGATAGCAACCAAATAACTCTTCAGGGCACAAATTTAATGCAGGTCTCGAACTCAAACATAAGAGTAAGTTAATCCACTGTCGTGATCTTAACAACTTTGTCTATCAACCTAGATGTCTAAACTGTCGTTTGAATCTAGCAATTGAAGACAAGCAATATGGACGGGTTCGATATGTTCACAAATCGCCTTAACATCAACTTTTGCAGGCTAAGGACGATTTGCTCACCAATGTTCGTTCTAGCAACCTATAACACTTTTGATGAATAGATTAACCTAAGATCAGAGATTAAGCGATCAATTCAATCTAAGCATTTGTAACATCCGCGAACCAGAAAGTTTTGTTAGAGTTGGTATCGGATGACATTAGGGATTCGGGAGTCGATTACATACGCTCTTTGAGGTGCGAATCGAGGATTGACTGTACATGTTCTTGTTTGATTGTTGTACAGTTGGTCTAAGGTTCATTTATCTCGAAGAAAATGTGTGAAAAGCTTCTGAATGCTTAGTGTCGATCGACACCAAGGGGTGTGTCGATCGACACCGGTTTGAGAAATCAATTCCGGTTTAAGTCGATTGCGCGTTCGATTGTGGTTTGAGTTGGTATGGTCGAGGGGTGTCGACTGACACCAAGGAAGGGTGTCGATCGACACCGGTTATTGTGAAATTGACCGGTTTGATTTAAGTCGGCTGGTTTTGTTCGGTTTGGGGCGAGAGAAGCCCTAGGTCCGCGATAAATCACTGTAGCCGCGTGGAAAAGGCTCAGTTTTCGAGGCAGTGAGTTTGCAGAGAGAAAGAGGTGATTTCTAGGGTGATTTTGGAGTTTGGAGGCTCGTTCTGTTGCTGTTCTTCGTTGTTTCATCTCTTCTCCTTCCTTTCAATCCGTTCTAAGGTGAGTGCGTGACTGTAGGTCCGTTAGCATTGGAGATTGTTTGATTTTGAGATTGTTATTGAGTTTTTCGAGTTGTTCTTGAGTATGATTGTTGTTTGATCGATGTGGGGGTTGAATCCCACAAATTTGGTGTGTTTATGCGATTTTCGTTGTTGTTGGAGTCTGGGCATCGAGCTGGTGTCGACCGACACTCGATGAGTATCGATCGACACTCAGGAGGCTGGCGTCGATCGACACCATAGAGGTGTCGGTCGACACCGACCTGGGTGTCAGGAAACGTGGGTGTTTCCTGACAGGGAAGGTTTATATTGTTGATTATTCACTACAAGAAAACAGCGTATTTGCGACGGACATTTGCGACGGAAATATTTCCGTCGCAATCTTGCGATCGATTTGCCACGTACTTGCGACGGAAAAAGACACCGTCGCAAATCAGTCGCAAGTTTGCGACGGAAAATGTTCCGTCGCAAACTTGCGACTGCGTTGCGACGGAAATGCGTGTCAAGAATAATCCGTCGCAATTCCATCACAAATTTTCGACGGAATTGCGAGGGAAAACAATCATCGGAAGTTTGCGACGGATTTGCGGATACTAGTTTTGCGTCGCAAAGGTTGTCGTCGCAATTCCGTCGCAAGTTGCGACGGATTTGCGAGGAAAAGTTGGTGGCCGACATGCGGATCGATTAGGTACGCACGTGTTAATTGAGTTTACCTAACTTATTGCGATGGAATATTTCCGTCGCAAGGGCGTCGCAACTTCGTCGCAAATCAGTCGTAATTCCGTCGCAAAGTAGAATCCGTCATAAATCCGTCGCAAACAATCCATCACAAATCCCTCGCAAATCCATAGGAAAAGTTTTTCAGAAATCTATAAATAGCGAAACGTGAAGAGAGGGAAATCAGAAATCAAAAAAAAAAAAGGGGAAGAGAGGGAAAGAGAGGGAAGAGGAGAAGGAAAAAAAAAAAAAAAGAGGGAAAAAAAATAAAACACTAAAAAAATGAGTTACGGAATATATGAGTTACGAAGCTGGATGTACAATCAAAGAGATCCAGGGACCGGCGAAGTGAGGAGAGAGTTTGTTGAAGGATTACATGGATTCTTTAACCAAGCACAAAACCAACCACAGGCAATGCAAACTGGTAAAATATTTTGTCCCTGTGAGAAATGTAGGAACAAAAAATATATCGCTGTTGATACTGCTAAAAAACATGTATTTAATAGAGGATTTGTACCAAACTATTATGTATGGTATTTTCATGGGGAAAATCATTATAATACTACTCACTATGAAGCGGGAAATAGTGGTTCGAGTCAAGGGGTTGAAGAACATAATTATAGCGGTAGCTATGATTATGGTCATCCTGATATATTGGGAAATGATATTGGGTATCAGCAAGGGAATAGGTTTCATGATATGGTCACAGATGCATTTCATGAAACTACGCCTGTTCTTGCTGATAATCCTACGACAGCAATTCTGGAAGAACCCAACATTGAAGCACAAAAGTTTTATGATATGTTTAGATGCTGCAAATCAACCACTTTACGATGGGTGTAGAGAGGGACTTTCTAGATTGTCACTAGCAACTAGGATGATGACAATTAAAAGTGAGGATAACAGCAGCGAGAGTAACATGGATAAGTGGGCTGGACTATTTCAAGAGTATTTACCGGAAGATAATCTTTCTGCTGGTAATTACTATGAAATACAGAAGTTGGTTGCGGGTCTTGGGTTACCTTATGAAATGATTGATGTATGCATTGACAATTGCATGATTTTCTGGAAAGATGATGATAAGTTGCAGGAATGTCGATTTTGTGGGAAGCCGAGATACAAACCCACTATGGGAAGGAGGCGGGTCCCTTACCAACGTATGTGGTACTTGCCAATCACCGAAAGATTGAAACGGTTATACCAATCGGAAATGACGTCAGCGTCAATGAGATGGCATGCAGAACATTCCACACATCATGGAGAGATAACACATCCCTCAGATGCAAAGGCGTGGAAACACTTTCAGACGGTACATTCAAACTTTGCTAATGAGTCCAAGAATGTTTATCTTGGATTATGCACAGACGGATTTAGTCCAATTGGTATGTCAGGGAGACAATATTCGCTATGGCCCGTCATACTGACTCCATATAATCTTCCGCCGACAATGTGCATGCAGCGAGAATTTTTGTTCTTAACTGTTTTAGTGCCAGGTCCAAAGCATCCGAAGCGATCCCTAGATGTATTTCTGCAACCTTTGATCGATGAGTTGAAACAATTGTGGTATTCAGTAGTCTGCACATTTGATTACTCGCAACAACAAAACTTCAACATGCGCGCAGTATTATTGTGGACGATTAGTGACTTTCCAGCGTATGGAATGTTGTCGGGGTGGACTACGCACGGAAGACTATCGTGTCCACACTGTTTGAATAGGGCAGAAGCATTTCAGCTGAGGCATGGAAGAAAACCTTGTTGGTTTGATTGTCACCGTCGTTTTCTTCCTATCAATCACAAGTACCGAAAGAACAAGGTTTTATTTACGAAGAATAAAGCTGTCCGCGGTCCCCCTCCGGATTATCTTTCGGGACAGGATTTACTTGATCAGATCGATTATTATGGTGGTGAGGAAACATGCACACGTGGGGGCAATTGGCATTGTACTGCAAACATGCCTGACGGATATGGACAAGCACACAACTGGCACAAAAAAGTATATTCTGGGAACTCCCATATCGGGAAGATCACCTTTTGCGACATAATCTTGACGTTATGCATATCGAGAAGAATTTTTTGATAACATCATGCACACCATTTTGAACGTCCAAGGAAAAAGTAAAGACAATATGAAATCGAGGCTGGACTTAGCAGATATATGCAAAAGAAGCGAGTTGGAGATTACTAGAGACGGCAAACAGCCAATTCCGAGTTTTCGATTGTCTGGAGATGGGAAGAGAGCTCTATTTGATTGGGTGGCCTCAGATGTCAAATTTCCGGATGGATATGTTTCCAAATTCTCACGATGTATAGAGCGAGGACAAAAATTTTCTGGTATGAAGAGCCACGATTGCCATGTTTTCATGCAGCGACTACTACCGTTTGCGTTACAAGAGCTATTGCCGTCTCATGTCCACGAAGCAATTGCTGGTAATTAAACAAGTATTTACATTTCTTTTAATTAATTGAGTTTATGTACATAATTAAATATATATGTTTTATTAATTTGTTTATAAAACGGTGTATATTATATTATATATAGGTATTGGGGCGTTTTTCCGAGATCTTTGCACGCGAACACTGACAGAAGACGGGGTAGAGAAGTTAAAAAAAAACATTGCTCTCTTGTTATGTAACATGGAGAAAATCTTCCCTCCTTCATTCTTCGACGTGATGGAACACATAACGGTACATTTGCCATATGAGGCGGATCTCGGGGGGCCTGTGCAATTCAGGTGGATGTATCCGTTTGAGCGTTTGAAGGGAAAGGCTAAAAACCTTGCAAAAGTTGAGGGATCCATAGTACAAGGTTCATTGACAGAGGAAACATCTAACTTCGCGTCTTACTATTTTAGTCCAAATGTGAGAACGAGAAGAACCGCTACGAAACGATACGATGATGGAGGCGTTGCACCTGTTTATAGGCATGTTGTCCCCAACATCTTCAAAGAAATAGGCAGACTTGCTGGAAAGTTGAAGGAAAAATCGTGGGACCATGAAGATTTGAGAGCGGCTCACAATTACATATTGCGTAATCTGGATGAAGTGCACCAATTTGAGAGGTAAATTTGATCATATATACGTTTATATATATATATATATATATATATATATATATATATATATATATATATATATATATATACGTCTCGAGATTTTTGTGCAGCATATTTGATAATCTGATCCGCCAAACATACCATGGTTTACAAGAGCATGAGTATGAGTTTTACAAAGAACGTGACTTTGCTGGATGGTTAAAATACTATGTAAGTTCTCTTCAAATGAGTGATATATAAACTAAAACCTAACACTATATATATATAATTAATGTACCATTTGTTTGTATATAGGTGAGAGAGGGCTGTCATCCGGAACAAATACCGTTGTGGCTGCATGAGATTGTGAACTCTCCAATAGGAATGATCACTACAGCACCAATGTACTGTACTCGCGGGTACATTTTCCATACGTACAAGCATGGCATGCGGAAGTCGACCGCAAATTATGGTATTCATGTCCCGGGCTAGACATAATTCTATGGAGTTTTGCAAGAGATCATCGAAGTCACATACCCATGAATTATCAACTTGAAATGTATTATGTTCAAATGTGATTGGTATGATCCGACACCAGGTCGAGGGGTTCGGAGAAACGAGACGGTAGGTGTCACCGATGTAAATGCAAACCGAAAGTTTTCCAGGTTCGAACCCTTCATCCTTGCATCGCAGGCAGAGCAAGTGTGTTTCATTCCTTATCCTCGAGTTAGGCAAAGACGGGAGACTTGGTTATCGGTCATAAAGGTCAATCCAAGAGGTTATGTAGTTGGTTTAGACGATGAAGTGGCCATGCAGCATGATAGAGTTGTAGAAGTTTCAAACCCGAGCGAATCCACATAAAATATCATACACGTTAACCCCGAGAACAGAGAAGTTGAAGACATCGTTGACGATTCAAGTGAAGATGGAGAAGCCGATGAATTCGAAGAGTCTGCGACTGATGAAGAAGAACGGGAACACAGTGAAAACTCTTACGTATCTGAAAATGAGGATGAAAATGAGGATATTCTTGACTTTGATTAATTTTAAGGTTTTTATTTGTATTTTCTTATGTGCTTTCTTTTACATATATTGTAACTCCATCGCAAACTTTATACTTACAAGCCGACACAAAAGTCATTTCAGGATAACATTTTGAGATTGCAGATGTCTTCTCTCTGTTTCCCCACGCCGAGCCAGTTGATGACGGTGATTTTGAGTTTGTTTTAGCGACCCATGTGTTTCGGCTTCTCTTCTAGATTTGACATCCCCGGGTGGCTTTTTGTTCCAGCCGCCGTCACTGTTGTTTCCGATATCCCCATAATCGTTCCCGGAACCCCAAGCTGCTTTGTTATCATTTCCCGGTTTGTCATTGGAGTCTAAATTAGACCCCAGCTAGACCAGTTTTCGATAATCGGTGGAAGACTTTCTAGTGTTTGAATATAGTATTTAAATCCACCCTACATCATTCTTACCCCATGAAGATCCACCATCATCTTTCTTACCTCACAAAGATTCACCGTCATCCTTCTTACCCCATGTCGATCCTCCGTCATCCTTTGTACCACATGTTGATCATGGATCTTCATTCTAGTGGTTAAAAAGATGACGGTAATATCAACATGGGGTAAGTAGTATGACGGTAGATCTTCTTGAGGGAAAAAAGATGGTGGTGGATCTTCATGGGGTAAGAATGATGACGGTGGATTTAAATAATATAATCAAACACTAGAAAGCCTTCCACCGATTCGTCCTCTGTCGAAAACTGGTATAGCTGGGGTTCTAACTCCAAAGACAAACCGGGAAGTGATAACAAAGCAGCTTGGGGAACCGGCAACGATCAGGGGGATAGCGGAAACAACAGTGGCCGTGGTTGGAACAAAAAGCCACCCGGGGACGTCAAATCTAGCGGAGTATTGCGATGGAATTGCGATGGATACAAAAAAAAATGTATCCATCGCAACTCCGTCGCAATGCCGCGATGGAATTGGGATGGATATTAAAATTATTTTTTTTCCATCGCAATTCCATTGCAAAATTTCGACGATATTGCGATGCACTGATTAATTTTTTTAATCCATCGCAATTTCGTCGCAATTTTGCGATGGAATTGCGATGGAATGTTAAATTTTTAAGTTGCCATCGCAATTCCCTCGCATTTGCGACGGACTTGCGATGGAAACTAAAGTTTTAGGGTTTAGGGTTTCCTACGTTTCTTATAACAAGGGTTTTGTGTTTAGGGTTTCTTTTTATGTGCTGTATAATTCAACCCTAAAAGCTTTTAAGTAAATAAAAAATGTTTCTCTTCAACTAGGTACATATCAAGCTCACTGAAGCTTACGACGTATATAACATTACAAACGGTTTTCTTGAAACATCGACCATGTACATATATATGTAAGAATGTTCAATATCTATATAAATATTCAAATTCATCTACTAATGAGCATATATATTTCATAAGTAAAATCTTATTAGTCCGTTAACAAATCCCTAAACCCTAAAACCTAAACCCTAAGTTTCCATCGCAAATCCATCGCAAAACTGCGACGGATTTGCGATGGAATGGGCCATTTCCCTCGCAATTCAATCGCAAATTTGTGACGGAATTGCGATGGAATGGGCATTTTCCCTCGCAAATCCATCGCGAATTTGCGATGAATATGCGATGAAAATGTATACAACCCTAACTCGAAAACTATTAGGGTTTCCAATCATTCCCTCGCAAACCCATCGCATTTTTTGCGATGAACGACACCAGTCCATCGCAAATCCTTCGCAAATTTTAGGGTTTCCATCATTTCCATCGCAAATCCATCGCATTGTTCCGACGGATTTGCGATGGAATGCGGTTTTTCCATCGCAAATCCATCGATATTTCCTATATATTCAAAGCCTCGGGTTTGAGCTAAGCTCAAACCGGCCCCCCCCTTTCCGAAAATTTCTCGCCGCTCCGTCTTCTTCTCCAATCGGCCGTTAGTTCTTCCCGACCGCCGACGCCGCCAGCTTCTTCTTCTCCGCCGGCGCTGTCTTCTTCTTCTCCGCCTGGCGTTGTCTTCTTCTTCTACGCCGGCGCTGTCTTCTTCCTCTCCTCCCGGCGCTGCCTTCTTCTTCTCCGCCTGCCACCGGCGCCTTCTTCCCGGCCGCCGCCTTCTTCCCGACCCGCGGCCAGCAGATCCGGTCATCCGCTGCCGGACTGCAAATCCGCCGCCGCCGAGAACTTCTTCTTCTCCGTCACCGGCACCTCCTTCCCGACCGCCGCCGCCGCCTTCTTCCCTTCCCGCCGGCTTCTTCCCGCCGCCGCCGCTATCTGGTTATCTCTTCACCTGAGTTTTTTATTTTTTTATTTACTGATTTAGAATTTGTTAGATTGTTAGATTGTTAGAATTAGTTTGTTAGATTGTTAGATAATTAAATTAGATTAGTTTTAGTATTTAGAATTTTAGAATGTGATTAAATTAGTAGTGTGAGTATATTAGTTAGATTGTTTGATAATTTGTGATTATATTATTTTTAGAATTTTGAATGACAATTTTGAATATTCCTATTGTTAGATAAAATTAGCTACATGGATTAGTTAGATAATTAGTTTAGGTTAGATTGTTGATTAGTTTGTTAGATTTTTAGATAATTAAATTAGATTAGTGTTTAGAATTTAGAATTTTAGAATGTCATTATATTACTAATGTGATTATATTTGATAGGTTGTTTGAAAATGTGATTATATTAGTTTTACAATTTAGAATTTTCCGAACTATTTAAGTTTCTAGAATTTAATTTGTTGATGTAACGTTAGATTAGTTTTAGTATTGTTTTATTTTAATGTTATAGTACTTTTTATATAATTGTGTGATGATTAGAATAATTTTTAATTATTAGTGTATTTTTTTATTTATTTATACAATTATTATTGTTCCTTTTAATTTTACTTTTGTTAATTTATTGCAGATGGAGCATCAAAACATTTACCAGGACTTCCTGAGTCACGGAGGATCCGGGGGCCGTGCTGGTTCCGGGGGTTCCCTTGGTGGTCGTTCCGTTCCCGTGAGGAGTCACGGGCACCCTACTAGTAGTTCCCATGGTTCTACGGGACGGGAGCAGCAGCAGCGGGTACGGTCTCGGTCTCCTTCCCCACCTCGTTAGGCAGCCGCAGTTGAGGCCGCTAGAGCCCCATTTTATGCGGCCATGCGGGAGATTTTAGAGAAGCCCGGTCATGATCTCCTCCCTTATCTTCATCCACACCGCCCACCGAGAACTTTATGGTATGTAATTTTTAATTTTTATTTGTTTTTGTTTTATTTTATATTGTACAATTTAAAATGTTAAAGTGTATTGTTTTCTTTTTAAGGTTCTCTCATGATTCGTCCGTAGCTTCAGCAGTTACGGAAATCTTTGAAAAAGATTACCAAGATCCTTTTGCCCGGTGGAAGGATGTGAAGGAACCCGTTCTTCAACGTTGGTTCTCTACTTTTGCTGTAAGTTTTTCTTGTATTTTTTTTTTTAATTTTTAAAAATATTTTCTTATTGCTAATCTCTAACATTATATTATTGTTTTTTGATTTTTTTTTTCAAGCGCAAGTATCACTGGGAGTCTGGCATTACCGAGAGGGTTTACCAAGAGTTCTGCGCCAAAGTCCATGATCGGTTACCCGATATGGTACATCGATGGAAGAAGTCGTGGTTGGCGAAGGGTGATGCTGCCAAGCCACTTCACTTTGATCAGAATGTGTGGGATGCCTTGGTTGCTTACTGGTTGGATCCCGATCACCAGAAACAGAGTGACAACAGTAAGTCTGCTCGAGGGAAGAGTAAAAATTCTAAACATCGATCCGGCCGAACTTCTTACGTAGCCCGCGGCCGAATGCTTGTAAGTTTTTTTCTATTTATTTTTTAACAATATTTTTTGTACCATTTATAATTCTTATCGTTATTATGAAATCAAAAATAATTTTATAGGCCGAGGAACAAGGGGAATCAGAGACGGATTTGCTGGCAGTTCTCTCGTATGCCAAACGGAATCCGGATGACACTTTCCTGGATGACGATTCTGAGGAGCTCTACAACGACGTTAAATCAAAACTACAAGAGTGACTCAGAATGATGATCCCGATAGCGTCGCTTCTGGTTCTTCCGTGGCCGTGAAGAACAAGGTTTTTCTTCAGGTAAATTTGTATCATTTTTTTAGTTTAAATTATTTTTATTCTTATGTATATTGTTGGCTTCTTAATTTCAATGTTTTTTTTTTTGGTTTTTCAGTCCGCTCCCCGTAGAAAGGGGAAGATTTGGGGGTTGGTTCTCTTCAATCCCAAATTGATCTTGGGAGCGGTTATGTTTGCGGTTCCGCTTCGAGTCAGTTCCCGGATCCGAACGAGGTTGCTGTGTTGAAGGAGGAATTGACTGCAACGAAGACGGAATTGACTACAACAAAGACGAAGGTTGCGGCGTTCGAAGAGATGTTCGACTACTTGGGCAACTCGGATCCGAAGCTCAAGGAGATTATGAGCCGTTTGCGTCAAAACCAGCAGCAAACCGAGGGCGGAACCAGCGGAACCGGCGGATCGGGTGACGACGGACCAAGTGGACCATCCGTCGATTTTTAGTTTTCGTTTTACTGTTTTTTTGTGATTTTTATGAATATTTTTAATTAATGATATTTGAATCAAAATTAATTTTAATTTAATTATGATTTTCAAAATTTTTTAATTTATTTATTAAACAATTAAAAAAATTTTAAAAACAATTTAATAATTAAAAAAATTAAAAATACAAAAATTAAAAACTTGCGGCGGAATCGAATCCATCGCAAGTTTGCGACGGATTCAATTCCGTCGCAAGTTTGCGATGGAATCATTCTGTCGCACGTTTGCGATGGAATAGAATCCATCGCAAACTTGCGACGGAATCAATTCCCTCGCACGTTTGCGATGAATTGCGATGGACTGTATTTCGTCGCAAACTTGCGATGGTTTGCGACGGAGATATGTCCATCGCAAGTTTGCGACGGATCGTAGTCTCTCGCAAATCGATCGCCAAATTGCGAGCGCATAAATATGCCCGTAAATCCGTCGCAAATTTGCGATGGAATTATTTCCGTCGCAAATTTGCGATGGAGAAGCTTCTCTCGCAAATTTGCGACGGAGTTTTTGTCTTGCAATTCCGTCGCAAATGGCCTATATTTCTTGTAGTGATTGTTGAGCTTGGTTATTGTTGTTGATTATTGTGATGTATTGTCTAGTGTTTGACGTAATTGGCCTGTAGGCAGGATGATCCACTCACTAAGTATTTATGATAATACTTACGTATCTCTATTCCAATGTGATGCAGGTAACAGCAATGTTCTTCCGTGGAAAGAGACCGAGAGAAGAGGATGATGAGATTAGGAATTTGATTTTGGCTATATTGTTGTGGTTGACAAGGAATTCCTGATTAGGGTGTTAGTCTTTATTTAATAATGTAGCAAACGTGGTGTTTAGGTTTCTTATTCTTTATTGGTTTTATTGGTTATTGGTTTATTTGTTGAACGATTATTTATGATTTAATATTATTGATTTCTTTTTGAGAATTTCCGCATTGATAATATTTATAAAAAAAAAAAAAGCTTGGTTGTTTCATTTTGGTATCAGAGCGAATACGGTTTTAGGACTGTTAGTATTGGATGAATTGGACTATGTATTTAATTGATAATGTGAGTTAGTCAGTTAGTGGTCTAGTCTCATCCTCTCGGTCTTCCAGTTTTCCGCGGTAAGTGAGTTGGATATTTGGTGTGTTGTGTTTTGTGTTGTGTGCTGACCTTGCTCATTTTCTGTACTTGGTAGTAGTGCAGAGAGATGGACGCAGGTCGTGGTCGTGGCCGTGGTCGTGGTCGCGGTGCAGCCCGTGGGGGCAGAGGAGCTGGTCGCGGTGGGCGAGCAGCGGGTCGTGGAACTTCACGAGTGGCGTCAGAGGTTAGAGAGGAACTTCGATTCAGTTCGTTGTCAAGAGCAGTTTCAGGTTGAGCTGGTAGTGAACTATCTTGGAGGTGATGCACATTTGTGGTGGAGGTCTGTTAGGACCAGGAGAGAGGTTTGGACTTGGGTTGATTTCGTCGAGGAGTTCAACCACAAGTTTTTCCCTCAGGAGGCTCGTGACAGACTGCAGTTGAGGTTTCTGGACTTGACCCAGTGTGAGAGGTCTGTTCGAGAGTACGATACAGAGTTCTGCAGGTTGGTGCTTCACTCCGGTGGTGAGCTGATTAGTGAGCGGGCTTTGATGTCGAGGTTTCTTCAGGGACTTCGGAGGAACATCAGGACTCAGTGCAGAGGTGGTATGTACGACACTAGAGCTGGTTTAGTGGAGTTGGCAGCTTCCATTGAGGAGGATTTGCGTGAGCCGGTGAGCTCAGCAGTTGTACCAGTTGCAGTTGTTCCTGCTACCCATCCTCGGGGCCAGCAGCCGCAGCAGCAGCGTAGAGGTTACAGTTCTGGCTATGGCAGGGGCGGCAGGCCTGCGCAGGGCCAGAAGAGGAGAGCAGAGGAGATATCTGCTAGTAGCCCCAGTACGGGTGGTTGTTTTGGGTGTGGGAGTCTGGATCACAGAGTTGCGATTTGCCCCAAGAGGGCGGGATCCAGAGAGACGACAGTGTGCTTCTACTGCAGGGAGCCGGGGCATATCAAGACAATGTGTCCCAAGTTGCAGCAGAGGGCAGTAGCAGCAGCGATTCAGCCGTTGGCTATTCAGTCAGCAGCGCAGGTTGCAGCGTTGCAGTCAGGTGGGGTGCCGAGGGTTTATACTTCGGCAGAGGTGGGCCAGACCAGTCAGTCAGGCCAGATCACAGGTAAAATCTTGACTCAGACTTTTAAATTCTTAAGGTAGAATTGTTGGTGTTGTCTGTTTCTGTTATTTTACTGTGATAGAGTTTAGAGGTTCTCAACACTTGTGGAATTGTGTAGGGACCTTGTTAGTTGGTGGATTTGAGTCTCACGTTTTTTTTTACTCGGGAGCATCTAACTGCTTCATTACTCCGGAGAGAGCTGAGAGTAGTGGTATTCGGAGTAGTGTTGGCGAGGCTTCAGGCTTTGTCAAGGTGGCCGGTGGTGGTTTTCTGGCTACTTCGGGCAGAGCTAGAGCAGTGGATGTGCAGATTGCGGGGCAGTCTATGCCAGCAGATTTAGTCATCAGTCCTGTGGAGCTGTATGACGTGATTTTGGGGATGGACTGGTTATCTTCTTACCGAGTTCATCTGGATTGCTACAGAGGTAGAGTTGTGTTTGAGCAGGGAGTGAGACCGACTTCATGGAGTATAGTGATCTCAGCTATTCAGGCAGAGCAGTTGTTAGAGCGGGGCTGCGAAGCCTATTTGGTGATGATCACTATGACGGAGTCCAGTGGTGAGGTGGTTTTGCAGGATATTCAGGTTGTCCAGGATTTTGAGGATGTATTTCAGTCGCTGAAGGGATTGCCACCATCTCGGTCAGATCCTTTCATGATTGATTTAGAGCCCGGGACAGCTCCGATAACGAAGACACCTTACAGGATGGCTCCAGCAGAGATGGCAGAGCTGAAGAAGCAGCTAGAGGACCTTTTGAGTAAAGGGTTCATCAGACCGAGTGTTTCGCCGTGGGGAGCGCCAGTGTTGTTTGTTAAGAAGAAGGATGGCAGTTTTCGGTTGTGTATTGATTACCGGGGACTTAACCGAGTCACAGTGAAGAACAGGTACCCACTTCCGAGGATCGATGAGTTGTTGGATCAGTTGAGAGGTGCTACTTGGTTCTCCAAGATTGACTTGGCATCAGGATATCATCAGATTCCGATAGATGAGGCAGATGTTCTGAAGACAGCTTTTCGGACGAGGTATGGGCATTTTGAGTTTGTGGTCATGCCTTTTGGATTGACTAATGCGCCGACAGCTTTCATGAGATAGATGAACGACATGTTCAGGGAGTTTCTGGATGTGTTCGTCATTATTTTCATAGATGATATTCTGGTTTATTCGAGGAGTCCAGAAGAGCATGCGACTCATTTGAGGCTTGTGTTGGAGAAGCTTCGGGAGCATAAGCTTTTCGCTAAGTTGAGCAAGTGTAGTTTTTGGCAGAGAGAGATGGGGTTTCTTGGCCATATTGTTTATGCAGAGGGAGTTTCTGTGGATCCGGCTAAGATTGAGGCTATCAGAGATTGGCCTAGACCGAGTAGTGCTACCGAGATCAGGAGTTTTATGGGTTTAGCAGGCTACTACAGGAGGTTCGTCAAGGGGTTTGCGAGTATGTCTCAGCCGATGACGAGGTTGACTGGCAAGGATGTGCCGTTTGTGTGGTCGCATGAGTGCAAGGAGAGCTTTGGGAAGCTCAAGGAGATGTTGACTAGTACACCAGTTTTGGCATTACCCGATTCGGGGAAGCCTTATGTTGTGTACACAGATGCTTCAGGTGTTGGACTGGGTTGTGTTTTGATGCAGGAGGGCAGAGTGACTGCCTATGCTTCGAGGCAGTTGCAGGGCAGTGAGCGCAACCGTCCTACACATGATCTTGAGTTGGGAGCAGTAGTTTTGCACTTAAGATTTGGAGGTCTTATCTTTATGGTGGTAGAGTCCAGATCTTTACAGATCACAAGAGTCTACAGCATATCTTTACTCAGCCTTTGCTGAATGCGAGGCAGACGCGTTAGGTGGAGTTTCTGGCAGACTATGACCTGGATATTGTTTATCATCCAGGCAAGGCCAATTTGGTGGCAGATGCGTTGAGTCGACGGAGGGTTGATTCCGATAGAGAGCGTGGTGTTGAGGCGTTGGTCAGCGAGATTAGTACATTGCGTCTTTGTGCTATTTCAGAGGAGCCTTTGGGTTTGGAGGCAGCTGATCAGGCAGACTTACTCAGTAGGATCAGAGTGGCTCAGCAGAGTGATCAGGGTTTGATCGATGCTTCGCAGGTGTCTGGTTCTGAGTATCAAGTCTCTTCGAATGGGACTATCTTGGTTCGTGGGCGAGTTTGTGTGCCCAAGGATGTGGAGTTGAGACAGGAGGTTTTGAGAGAGGCTCATTCGAGCAAGTTTTCGATTCATCCGGGTGCGACCAAGATGTACCGTGACCTCAAACGGTATTATCATTGGGTTGGGATGAAGAGAGATGTGGCAGATTGGGTTGCGAGGTGCAACACTTGTTCTTTGGTCAAGGCAGAGCATCAGGTACCTAGTGGTCTTTTGCAGAGTTTACCCATTCCAGAGTGGAAGTGGGATATGATCACTATGGATTTTGTTGTGGGATTGCCTATCTCACGGACTTTCGATGCTATTTGGGTCATTGTGGATCGCTTGACCAAATCAGCACATTTCTTGGCCATCAAGAAGACAGATGGAGCGGCTGTTTTGGCTAGGAAGTTTGTGCGAGAGATTGAGAGGCTGCATGGTGTGCCAGCCAGTATTGTGTCGGATAGAGATCCGAGTTTTGCTTCAGAGTTCTGGAGGGCATTTCAGACTGAGATGGGCACTAAGGTGCATATGAGTACAGCGTATCATCCGCAGACAGATGGGCAGTCAGAGAGGACTATTCAGACTTTAGAGGATCTGTTGAGGATGTGTGTACTGGATTGGGGTGGTCATTGGGCTGATCATCTGTGTTTGGCAGAGTTTGCCTATAACAACAGTTTTCAGTCTAGTATTGGCATGGCTCCTTATGAGGCTTTGTACGGGAGGCCATGCAGGACACCGTTATGCTGGACCCAAGTGGGGGAGCGCAGCATGTTTGGAGCTACTTTTGTTCAGGAGACGACGGAGAAGATCTGTGTCTTGAGGCTGAACATGAAGGAGGCTCAGGATAGACAGAGGAGTTACGCAGATAGACGACGACGTGAGCTTGAGTTTCAGGTGGGAGATAGAGTTTATCTCAACATGGCTATGTTGAGGGGCCCTAACAGGTCCATAGCAGAGAACAAGCTCAGTCCGCGTTTTATGGGTCCGTTTCCAGTGGTGGAGCGAGTTGGGCCAGTGGCTTATCGGTTGGAGTTGCCACCGATTATGAGCGCCTTTCATAAGGTGTTTCATGTTTCTATGTTGAGGAGGTGTTTGCATCCTTCAGAGGAGTTAGTGGTTGAGATTCCAAAGGATCTTCAGCCAGATATGACAGTTCCGGCAGTTCCTGTGAGGATTCTTGAGAGGAGAGTCAAGGTTCTGCGGTACAAGAGGGTGCAATTGTTGAGAGTCTTATGGGACTGTAGTGGCACATAGGAGCAGACTTGGGAGCCAGAGGCAAAGATGAAGCTGAAGTTCGGAAAGTGGTTCGACAAGCAGGGTGTGGAGTGAGCTTCTTCATCTTTGTGGTTCTAGTCTTGTTTTTTTGGTTTTGTTGTTGTTGGTTTTGGATTTATGTATTTTCGTTTTGTTGTACGATATACATTTTTGGAGTTATATGAGATGGAGTTTTGCCTCATATTTTGGTTTCGCGTTTTGGATGTTACAAGTTTCTTTGGCCGGTGGGGTCATTGAAAATTTTAGTCATATGTTGGTACGCGTTTCAGTGTTATTACTCGTTTTATCTAGAGGCGGTGGGCCTTTAGAGTAGACGGTGGGTCTACTTTTGTTGGGACGGTGGGTGCCCGGCAGACTTATATTGGGGGTCGCTACCTCGGTATGAGTTGTTTTCGTGACGGTGGGTCACGGTTTGGATACTATGGCGGTGGGCCGCAGTATAGATATTGTGGCGGTGGGCCGCAATATAGATGTTGTGATGGTGGGTTGCAGCATAGATATCGTGACGGTGGGTTACGGTATTGAGAGTAATAATATCTTGAAACATGCGTATAACATAGGACTGAAAATGTGAGTTTTGAGGTCTTTGAGAGACGTTTGTGTTGGGATTCGAGGACAAATACAGTTTAGTGGGGGAGAATTGTAACATCCGCGAACCAGAAAGTTGTGTTAGAGTTGGTATCGGACGACATTAGGGATTCGGGAGTCGATTACATACGCTCTTTGAGGTGCGAATCGAGGATTGACTGTACATGTTCTTGTTTGATTGTTGTACAGTTGGTCTAAGGTTCATTTATCTCGAAGAAAATGTGTGAAAAGCTTCTGAATGCTTAGTGTCGATCGACACCGGTTTGAGAAATCAATTCCGGTTTAAGTCGATTGCGCGTTCGATTGTGGTTTGAGTTGGTATGGTCGAGGGGTGTCGACCGACACCAAGGAAGGGTGTCGATCGACACCGGTTATTGTGAAATCGACCGGTTTGATTTAAGTCGGCTGGTTTTGTTCGGTTTGGGGCGAGAGAAGCCCTAGGTCCGCGATAAATCACTGTAGCCGCGTGGAAAAGGCTCAGTTTTCGAGGCAGTGGGTTTGCAGAGACAAAGAGGTGATTTCTAGGGTGATTTTGGAGTTTGGAGGCTCGTTCTGTTGCTGTTCTTCGTTGTTTCATCTCTTTTCCTTCCTTTCAATCCGTTCTAAGGTGAGTGCGTGACTGTAGGTCCGTTAGCATTGGAGATTGTTTGATTTTGAGATTGTTATTGAGTTTTTCGAGTTGTTCTTGAGTATGATTGAGTTATATTGTTGTTTGATCGATGTGGGGGTTGAATCCCACAAATTTGTTGTGTTTATGCGATTTTCGTTGTTGTTGGTGTCTGGGCGTCGAGCTGGTGTCGACCGACACTCGATGAGTGTCGATCGACACTCAGGAGGCTGGCGTCGATCGACACCATAGAGGTGTCGGTCGACACCATAGAGGTGTCGGTCGACACCGACCTGGGTGTCAGGAAACGTGGGTGTTTCCTGACAGGGAAGGTTTATATTGTTGATTATTGTTGAGCTTGGTTATTGTTGTTGATTATTGTGATGTATTGTCTAGTGTTTGACGTAATTGGCCTGTAGGCAGGATGATCCACTAACTAAGTATTTATGATAATACTTACGCATTTCTATTCCAATGTGATGCAGGTAACAGCAATGTTCTTCCGCGGAAAGAGACCGAGAGAAGAGGATGATGAGATTAGGAATTTGATTTTGGCTATATTGTTGTTAGGGTGTTAGTCTTTATTAGGGTGTTAGTCTTTATTTAATAATGTAGCAAACCTGGTGTTTAGGTTGCTTATTCTTTATTGGTTTTATTGGTTATTGGTTTATTTGTTGAACGATTATTTATGATTTAATATTATTGATTTCTTTTTGAGAATTTCCGCATTGATAATATTTATAAAAAAAAAAAGCTTGGTTGTTTCAGCATTAAACTCAACAATGGCGAAGACAATATGATGAAGCCCTATTTGTATTTAGTTTGGCTAACACATGAATTCCTTTGAAAAACCTAGATCCAGTTAGGTGACTACTCAGACATGGAGAAACAAATCACAGCAATAGATGAAATGAAATCCATTAAATAGAAATAGAAAACAGTAAACAAGAGAGTTCATAAATCTTCTCCGAAAACTGTCACAAGAAGGTTCAGATTCTTCTCCCTCAAAAACTATGAAAAACGCCGTATCTCACCAAGTCTAAAACTCCAAAAAAACGTAGCCTAAACAATGGCTGAAAATAGGTCTAAGTAGTTACGAAGTCGAGTTCGGTTTAATCCGGTCTGAAGGAGAATCGGTCGAACGGGTCGAGTGGTTACTTGAGCGAGCGGGTCGAATGGACACTTGGAGCTCCTGATATATCCATATTTTACATATTTTTACCTTGGTTTTCTTTATATTTTCTTACTTAATAATAATGATTTTGTATCCAAGAGGTAGTTTTCTTGTATATTGTGGTTTTGGGAAGCAAACAGGTCAAAATGGCAAAAAGAAGGCAAAAGATCTTCAAACAATGATCCATGCAAGTTCCCAAGTCAAGAGCTTCAACAAAACTCAAGTTAGACGATTTCCGCATTCGGACAGAATCAAAGCATCCGAAAGATGACCGCGGTAAAGGGTCTTTCCGACGTTTAAATCATGAGATCTTTATATGGAAAGATAGATAAATGAGTCATGCGTCGCGGCGAAGTGGAATTGGGCCATTTGGAGCAGAAATACGGCCTAGGATAGTTTTCTCCCAAGACATGTCCGTCTGGCGAGTCAGTGAAGCCCATGGAGCTTGGATGAGCGAAATGGACCGGGATCACTGCGGTCCAAGCCTGGACTTCATCAAGACTCAAGCCCATGCCATTTCACGCGATCAGAAGGTGGCAGCCGCGCCTCACTCAAGACTTGGTGAGCAAGTTCAAGCGAGGAGAAGAAATGGAAAGTTTCCTCTTCTCTTTTGCGCATTAACTCAGCCGACCTAGCCTCCCCTCACCTATATATACTTGCTTTTAGCCTCTTGTATCGCAAGCACAATATCATAGACACAACTCTCTTCTTCTTTCAGTCAATAAACCGGAGCCACTTAGGTGGTCTCCTTGCTCTTCCTTTTCTTTTGCATCTTGTACATACTCGCATGTTTTAGCTTAAAGTATAGGGTTTAGAGGTTTCTCTCTAAGGGGGAAGCCGCGGCTTAATCTCTATTACTCCGCCTCCTTCCATTAGAACCATGAGATCCTCTCTACTCCTTTAGACTTATTATTGAATCATGGATCTTTCAAAGAAGACATGACATGATAAGCCATCGAGAATCGGTTGTTAAAGAAAGGGAAACCCTATGGTTCACCATCTTTATTCACACCTAAAGCTTGTTGCTAGAGTAGCTAACTAGCGACTCGATCTAAGGTTGATATACTCTCCAAAAGCTTGTTATATCTCCGGTCCTAATATTTGATGGGCAAATCGTCTTAGGCTATGAGAGTAGACCTAAGGAGTTTTGTGAACAATCACTACCTAATTGTAATGCATGTTTCACTCTTCAATGACCATGTGAAAGCTGAGTCCATTGGTTTAAGAAACATAGGTGGTCGGAGCCACGAAAGTGGGATGACCACATCTTAGTGTTTTGAGTTCATAGAAATCGGATTTAACAAACTTTTCAATCGACTTGGCTTATGTCTTTTGCGGATTGTCTTTTGTTCAAATAATGGTGTTTGTATAGTTTGCATTGTTATTTAATCTTTCTTATAAAATAAAACCCCTTGCATATTATTGATTTAGCTTAACCAAATCTTTACAAATGTGTAGTGTGGAATTCGCATTCTCTTGTGGATCGACCCCTAAGTACTACAACAACATGTTGTGCACTTGCAACCATGTTTTGCTTAGGGTTTTTATTACTTGCATACATACCACACCCACTCATGCATCAGCTCCTGACCGAGCGGTCCGACCGAGCGCCTGACCGAGTAAGTGATCGAGTGGTCTGACCAAGTGGTCTGATCGAGCGCCTGACCGAGTAAGTGATCGAGTGGTCTGACTGAGTGGGTGATCGAGTGGTCTGACCGAGTGGGTGATCGAGTGGTCCGACCGAGTGGGTGATCGAGTGGTCTGACCGAGTGGGTGATCAAGTGGTCTG
Organism: Erythrophleum ivorense; assembly: GCA_026724425.1. Classification (NCBI taxonomy): domain Eukaryota; kingdom Viridiplantae; phylum Streptophyta; class Magnoliopsida; order Fabales; family Fabaceae; genus Erythrophleum; species Erythrophleum ivorense. Next base: position 4,426,807 of record JAIUCV010000087.1, read on the forward strand.
ACCGAGTGGTTGATATATCCATATTTTACATGTTTTTACTTTGGTTTTTCTTATGTTTTCTTACTTAATAATAATGATTTTGTATCCAAGAGGTAGTTTTCTTGTATATTGTGGTTTTGGGAAGCAAACAGGTCAAAATACCAAAAAGAAGGCAAAATAGAGCAAAAGAGCTTCAAACAATAATCCATGCAAGTTCCCAAGTCAAGAGCTTCAACAAAACTCAAGTTAGCCGGTTTCCGCATTCGGAGAGAATCAAAGCATCCGAAAGATGACCGCGGCAAAGGGTCTTTCCGACGTCCGAATCATGAGATCTTTATATGGAAAGATAGATAAATGAGCCATGCATCGCGGCGAAGTGGAATTGGGCCATTTGGAGCAGAAATGCGGCCTAGGATCTGTTTCTCCCAAGACATGTCCGTCTGGCAAATAAGTGAAGCCCATCCAAGAGTATACTTAGCATTGGATCAGGTCCATCCCGTGGTTCCATGGTGCTTATTCCATATGGTATTTGTCTGAAATTCTTCGGTCTATACCCATGCGGTTGGTATCTCTCCCCGCTCTGAAATTTCCGTTGATATTGAGATTCTGAGGGCTCATCATCCCACATTCGTGACTCTCCAGGCTCTTGTATAAAGTGTTGATCTCCAATGCCAACAAAATTTACCTCTTCTTGGAAATTAGGTGTGAAATATCCTAAACATCTTTGTCCATCTATGTCGTTAGCCATACAGCTCTCTCTATTCTTCATTGCATCCTCTTGATTCCTTAATATTGCTACCATCATTGCCCTTATCTCAATATACTCCTCACGGCTGGGGTTAGAATTTATTGTTTTAACAGCTTTCTCATGACCTATGAAGTTATCACTGTCGCTGGATGCTAAATTCTCAATCAAAATCTTAGCCTCAATCACTGTTTTGGTCATGAAGTTTCCGTTACTTGCGGTGTCAAGTGAGAGTCGACATTTTCGATCTATCCCTCTATAGAAAATATTCCATAAATTTCTTTATGAAAAACAGTGGTTTGGACATTCTCTGTTGTAATCCTTGAAGCGCTCCAGTGCTTCATGAAATGGCTCCACCGGCCCTTGTTGAAAACTGGAAATTTTCTCCCTTAACAGATTTGCCCTTTGTTTAGTGAAAAAGTGTCCTAGGAATGCTCCTTTGTACTCCTTCCATGTCGTGATAGACTGAGATGGAAGGGACTTTACCCATCTTTTAGCTTTCCCCGTCAGTGTGAAAGAGAAAAGCTTGCATTTCAAATAGTCCTTGGGAGCTCCATCAGCACTAATGGTCCCACATATTTCTTCGAATGCATCAATATGCTCCAAAGGATTTTCTTGAGGCAATCCTTGAAACTGGTTTTGCTTGACCAAAGTAATCACTTCCGGCAGAATCTCATATTCCCTTCCTTCCGGGAGAAACGGATGAATAGGATTTCGGCTTAATAGTAACGTGGGGGTTGAGTCAAAGTCCCCCATAGTTTCTTTGTTCAGACACTCCGGTTCCTTGTCAACAAGATCTATATATATCCAGTGTGTCTTTACCGTTTCCGTTCAAAGGTGGATCCTGCGGTCGTCCAAGTAACGTGGCTGCCGCGGCGATGTTATCAACCTCTAACTGATCTTCCGAGTCACTCATTTCCAAGTCTTTTGCTCAGATTCTCACCTGAAACACACAAAGACAAGGCTTTTAAATGTAGAAAAATAAAAATGCAGATACTATTAAAATTAAAAATCCTAGACTTGATTAGTTTTGGGAATTAGTAGGCAGCTGTATTGCTCCCCGGCAACGGCGCAAAAAACTTGATTGCGGATCAGGTTTTCGGTTTTCTCAATTCCTAACACTGATACTGCAAGCGCACAGATCTAGAGTAGTAACGGGTTATCGAACACAAGGAGCAGATAAGTGCACTACAAGTTATGCAATTCCGACTTAGCTAGGACAAGAGGAAGGTTTTGGGTTTGGTTTGTGAAATAGCTAACTAAACTAAACGAAAGCAATGTAAGAGCGGTAAAAGATCAAGATAGGAAAACGCTAGGCAATGGGCGGACTCGCAGAGATTCAAGATTACTAGGTTAAATCAATCTATTAGGGGGGTTATTGGGTACCGTCTAGAACTTAAAACACGGATGTAAGGTCATTCCACTGTCGTGGCTCCGCCCTCTTTGTTAACTAACCTAATCGCTAAACTTTTGGAGTGTCCTTAGATTGTTACGCAAGCATTAATTCGTCCAGGTCTTAATTGTTCACAACCCCGCATAGATCAACTTTCGCAGTCTATGAAGTGTTGCCCACCAAATACTAGTTCCGGTTATATAGCAAGCTTTTGGAGAGTATATTAAACCTAGGATCTGATGCTAGTTGATTAGAAAAGCATGCAGCAATGAGATTAAGCAAAGGTGAAGATCTAAAGTGATGAACCCCTAATTTGATTTAGAACCCTAATAATTCATGAACTCTTTGATAAACCCACGACCTAACAAGTGAATTACTCAGACATAATCAAAGTAACAACACAGAGGGATGATGAAGAAAGCATAAATATAAGATAAAGGTTCAGAAAACTTCTCCAAATTGTGGTAAGGAGGAGAGATCCTCTCCTTGAATTCTCTAAGAACAAAACTAGTAAAAACTGTAAAACAATATGCGTCTCTTTTTTCTAGAGAGGCTAAAAAGGTGTATTTATAGTCCTAAGTCTTCATGGGGTCGAGATTAGGTAAACGGGCCGAGAAAATCGCGGAATCGGAAAAGATGGGCCTTTGTCGGCCGAGTCGGGTCGATCGGGACGGTCGTTGGTCGAGCGGTCGGTCGGGACGTCTGTCCGATCGTGCGGGACTGTCGAGCGCGTATCGAGTGGTGAAGAAAAGTCGGGTCGGACGAGAGCCTTAAAGCTCCTGTCCGACCAGGCGCGGTCGAGCGGACGCGGATGGCGTGAAGGAAGGTCGGGTCGGACGAGGGCCTTAAAGCTCCTGTCCGACCGGGCGTGGTCGAGCGGACGGCTTGATGATGTGAAGGAAGGTCGGGTCGGACGAGGGCCTTAAAGCTCCTGTCCGACCGGGCGCGGTCGACCGGGACGCGGGATAGTGATGTGTCCGGTTTTGGCTCGTCTGGACCAGTCTTCAGTTAAAACGTGATATCTTCTATATTGCTCGTCAAAATTTCATAATTCCAACTGCATTGGAACAATAACTCATCTGTCTCTCTTGGTGCCGAGTTTCATTGAAATCCGTTGAGTTTAATAATACATGCCGATGCTTCCCGTTTGATGCACTGATGCAGTCCGATAAAGCTCTTTCGTATATATCTTCACTATAATCGTCATATCTCTAATTCTACTCGGCCAAACTTAGTGATTCCAGTTGTATTGCAAAGCTAACTCACGTAGGCATCGCGGCGAACTGGATTTGGTGAAATCCATTGAGTAAAATATTTTTAAGGCTCCTTCAAAGTTGATCCTGTGTTGCGAAGCGGTATAAAGTCTAAATCATGTGGTTTTACTCCAAAATGCATCTCTCTCTTTCTCCTCCTACTATGGCCGCCAATTTCTGTGGTTGGACACTTCATTCTCCGTTTCTCTCTAACTTTAAACCCCCAACGGTCAAATCTTCCTTCATACGATCGTCGTCTTCATCAACCTCTTCCAATGGAAATCTTCCTATCAAGAAATCATTCCCTGGTCACACTCTCCCTCTCACTCAAATACACATTTTTCTCTGTTTTCTGTAGATTAATTCAGGAAAACGTAGGTGAAATTGATGAAGCTGGCAAGGAACAAAACTTGAGCTTTGATTGAAATCATGACAAATTTTCCTTGTTTACTGAGTTTCCACTTAATTGTAATGTGAACAAAAATCTAAAAATCTTGTGCAAGAATCTGTCAAATGCTGCAACGGATTTGCTCTGTTTCTTGGAAATTTGAGTAGAAAGTGTCTTTACTACACAATTTAGTATATTTTTTGCCTAGTTGAACAGTTACTGAGAGAGACCCTTAACTTATGAAACTTAAAAAAGTTTTAACCTTTGAGGGCAATGATAAATGTATGACTGTATGGTTGTTTGTGTTTTTAGGGGAGCCTGATGCAGATGTTGTGGTTATTGGAAGTGGCATAGGAGGATTATGTTGTGGTGCATTGTTAGCTAGATACAATCAAGATGTGCTCGTCCTCGAAAGCCATGACCTTCCCGGCGGCGCTGCTCACTCCTTTGAGATCAAAGGTTACAAATTTGACTCAGGTCCGTCTCTGTTTTCAGGGTTACAATCACGAGGCCCTCAAGCAAACCCACTTGCTCAAGTAAAATGTCTTTCTTCTTTCAACTCTTTTTCCTTCTTGAAAGTCTTGTCTTTGGAGTTTGTTTTTATGCATTTTTTGGGGTTATTGTGGTTTTCAGGTTTTAGATGCTTTAGGAGAATCACTTCCATGTGCTAAATATGATTCTTGGATGGTCTACTTACCAGAAGGAGATTTCTTGTCACGCATTGGCCCTACCGATTTCTTCAAGGTAAGTTTTTTCTCTTATCTTGCTATGTTGCTGAGTTCTAATTACAAATGGTGGTGAAAGACAAGAACTTTGGATAGAATCCGGCGATATATACTTCATATGTTCCCATTTAGATGCTATGTTGAAACTTCACTATGATTCTTGCTTCACTTTGCAGTGACTTATATGAGTTTGTATGATACTGTATCACTGATCATGTAAAGGTTTGTTTTTTCTCTTCAGGATCTAGAGAAATATGCCGGCCCTAACGCAGTCCAAGAGTGGGAAAAGCTTCTTGTGGGTGCCTTAATGTGTCCAGTATAAAATGACATCTACTCATCTTCTAATAATCACATGAATATGAAACCTGCAGGGAGCAATACTTTCTCTGTCTTCTGCTGCTATGGCATTACCACCATTGTCTATTCGCGGAGATCTTGGTGTTCTCTCCACAGCTGCTGCTAGGTAGTTTTATAAGAACTAGAAGATCTTGTTGTTACTTATAGTCATCTCTTGCTATGTGCTTTCTTTTTTTAATATGAGTGTTTGTTTCTTGTTAGATATGCTCCTTCTCTCTTGAAATCTTTCATCAAAATGGGTCCTAAAGGAGCATTGGGAGCCACAAAGCTTCTCCGTCCTTTTGTGGAAATCGTTGATTCTTTGGAGTTGAAAGACCCGTTTATTCGAAACTGGATTGATCTTCTTGCATTCCTTCTCGCTGGTGTCAAATCTGATGGCATACTTTTAGCAGAGATGGTAACAATAGAAGGGAACAAGAAAACAAGATTATCATTTCTTTTGTGCAAGATTTGGTTAAAAACGAAGTCTTTGCTTCTTATGTGTGCAGATCTACATGTTTGCTGAATGGTACAAGCCAGGCTGCACACTGGAGTACCCTGTTGATGGTAGCGGCGCAGTGGTTGAAGCGCTTGTCCGAGGCTTGGAGAAGTTTGGTGGACGTTTGTCTCTTAAGAGCCATGTTGAGAACATTGTCATCGAGAATGGTAAAGCTGTTGGAGTCAAGCTAAAGAATGGTCAAGTAAGAAGAAGAGTTCTTGAATTTACATTTTTTTTTTTTCCAGTCTTTCTCTTTTAATCATTACTCATTTCGTTATGTAAATGTTACAGTTTGTTCGAGCTAGAAAGGCTGTAGTCAGTAACGCATCGATGTGGGACACGTTAAAGCTCTTACCTCCAGGAGCTCTTCCAGATTCATACGTTAATGGTGTGAACAAGACGCCTCAATGTGAATCATTCATGCATCTTCACTTGGGATTCGATGCAAAGGTATAAAAGAAACAGAGGAAGCAAAAATCCGCTTTTATCGATGTTTTGAGGTTTTTTTCTTGGGTTTTGATGTTTTTTTCTTGATGGAACAGGAACAGGGAATAGCAGATGACCTTGAGATTCATCATATTGTTGTGAATGACTGGGACCGAGGAGTGGATGCTGACCAGAATGTGGTTCTGATATCAGTCCCTAGTGTTCTTAGCCCGAACCTCGCACCCCCGGGGAAACATGTTCTGCACGCTTACTTGCCCGGGACGGAACCTTTTGATCTCTGGGAAGGTCTTGACAGAAGAAGTGCTGAGTACAAGAACCTCAAAGCCCAACGTTCCGAGGTAACCCTTTTTTTTTTTCTTTTCCTCATAATCTTGAGTGGTTTGATCTCAACTAGGTCTGGGCATTCAAGTATTTGAATACCCCAAATAACCAAAATGTATGGGTACTGTTGGTGAAGGTGATGTGGAGAGCGGTGGAGAGGGCGTTAGGGCCCGGGTTTAAGAGGGAAAAGTGTGAGGTGAGTATGGTGGGAACGCCGTTGATGCATCAGAGGTTTCTGAGGAGGAATAGAGGAACATATCACTACAAGAAAACAGCCGTGAAACCGACGGACCTAACCGTCGATCATCCGTCGGAAACCCGTTGTCTCGACGGATTTCCGACCGTTCATGTTCGTCAGTTCCACGTCGTCGGAAAAACAAGAGTCGTCGGAAATCCATCGTAAATATCTGTCGGAATCCGTCGGAAAATATTACCGACGGATTACCGAGAATGTATCGACGACGGTCTGGGTCGGGAGTTCCGTCGATAATCCGTCGGTTATGCCGTCGGAATCCGTCGGTAATATGTCGTCGATAATCCGTCGGTAATATGCTGTCGGAAATGCATCGAAAATATTACCGACGGAGTATCGACGGAATTGTGACAGAATTATGGATATAATTCCGACGGAGTTTAGACGGTTTTCTGATGGATTAGCGACGGGTTTAAATTGTTGGAAACCGGTTTTGCAGCTTAATTTTGTTAATAATATCGATTAATTATTAATTTGATATTAATATCGATTAATAATGAAAAAATTAAACAAATTTAAGAAGCTGAAATTTAAATTACGAAATTAATATTTTACATACAAAAGATTAGTTTTTATACAAAGAACATTGTTTTGTTCTTACAAAAGATTAGATTAGGTGAAAAAGAAAATACTCTTCTTCCTCTTGCATTTATGCACAACCTCTCCAACACCAAGGTCCTGTATTTCACCGGTTTTCTTGTTGGTGTGTCTCTTCTCCATTACAACGAGGTAATCAGGAATAACTCCACCTGCTTCAACTGTTTGTTAAAAGAAGATAACTAAGTTAAAAACATCAAAAGATATTAAGTAAGAAACATCAAAAGAATATTAAGTAAGAAACATCAACCGCTTTCGCTATTTCATTCTTCTGCTCGAAAACATCATCCAGAAGCAGCTTAGGCACACTTGCTCTGATCACTAGAAAGAAACAAAAACAAGAAAACTCATAATGCTCAATTTTCTTCACACATTCTAAAATCATGTCTTTTGTTTTTGTGTTTAACAAAGACACTTACCATCAAAGACATAAGCTTGGATTTGGCCCCTTGTGTTACTGAGTTTGTAGAAAGCATCATTCGCCTGATTAGCCAAGGCACGGTATTGAATCGATGCAACAACGTTAGCAAACACATTGTCCTGCATAAAACACACACACACACACCAAAGAAGAAACATGATTAGAGTACTAATGAACAAGAGAACAAAAGAGAAATTGTGAGACCAATAAAGTACCTTCAGACTGTTTTGGAGAACCATTCAAAACTTGTTTCTGCTGCTTTGACTTGCAAACCGCAATGAGTATCTTCTCAAGAACGAGCTTGTACTCTACAAGCTCAGTATAAGATCGCTGCAACTTGTCATTATTAGCATTGATTTCGACAAGTTCAGATTCTAGCTCTTCAAGCTTTACCTGAAAAGGATAAGGAAGAAAAAGTAGAAGCATGAAGAAATCGGAAGCAATGCTGTCCTGAAAATCAAAAGCAAGCATCTCCGTTCACCTCCACATCATCCAAATCAATATCAATTCCTTTCTCTAGGATCACTTTGGGAGAAACTCCTGCCTTTGACATTTGGTCTTTGAAGAAACGTATCTTTAGCGCCATCTCTCCACATCTTTTTATCTTCATCAATCAACAACGAGAGAAAAGAAATCCACCATTTAAAATTCAAAAGGCGAAAATAGCATAATCAATTCGCATTCGCATTGACATGAGCCCTGAGCAGCATAAGTCCGTTGTAATGGGCTCTTCTCAGAATTAAGCTGGAATCAACATCAAAATGGACATATAAGAAGAAGACTCAACAAAAAAAAAAAAACTTTAGATCGCAATCGAAGACCAAATTTCATAGAAAATCTTTCAACAGAAACCTATTGCAATGGACATCGAAATCCTACAGGTAGTGAAAGGACATGGAGAGGTGATCAAAGAGAGAGAGAGAGAGAGAGAGAGAGAGAGAGAGAGAGAGAGAGAGAGAGAGAGAGAGAGAGAGAGAGAGAGAGAGAGAGAGAGAGAGAGAGAGAGAGAGAGAGTATACGTACGTCTTTGAACTGGACGAGGCCGAGATCACCAAGGTAGGAGACGGTCAGATGAGCTGATTCCATGGGAACAATGACCTGAACGAGTTGCATCGGCTCCGACCGCATCAGATCCATCGGCGAACAACAACCATCGAAGCTCTCACCGACGGAATCTGGGATTGGAGAAGATAGATTGTGGATCCTCGAATTGTCCAAAATACATAATTATTTTTCCGACGGATAATAAACCCGTCGCTAATCCGTCGGAAAAATAATTAATCGGCGCCCTAATTTTCACTCCCAATTTTTTACGCGCCTTTCAAAATTGGTTTCGCGGTAAAAAAAAAAAGATCCCGTCGGAAATCTGTCGATATTTTAATAAGTGTTCCGACGATTTACCGACGGTATTCCGAGGAATTGTGGTTTAGGGTATCAAATACCGGACCAATAATTAAAATAAATAGGAAAATGTCTAGTGTTCTCATATTTGAATTGAAATGCATATGTTTATAATATTTTTAGTTGAAATGCAAAAAAAAATAACAATTAACAAAACTATAACATATACTAATACTTAAACATTCTTAAACTTATACTAACACTTTACCTTATTCAAACTTATGTATCATACAAATTGCAAAAATCAGGGTTTAAATACCATATAAAACATAATAACATATTCATATAGATCATTTGTACTTGCTTTGTAGTGTTTGGTACATCATTTGTACATTTTGGAAACCCTAAACCCTTTCCCATCGGAACACCGTCGGCAATATGTACCCCGTCGGAAATCCGTCGGAAATATGTACCCCCGTCGGAAATCCGTCGGAAATATATTGTAATTATATTCAAAAAAATAAATAGGAAAATGTCTAGTGTTCTCATAGCAGATAAAACATAATAACATATTCAAATATATCATTTTTACTTGGTCAGTAGTGTTTGTTCCATCTGGGGCACATTTTGGATACCCTAAACCCTGATCTATCAGAATTCCGTCGGAATACCGTCGGAATATGTGCAGACCCGTCAGCATTCCGTTGGAAATCGCAAAAATAATTGTGACAGTTGGAATTTCGTTATATCCGCTTATATATGGTTTTAATAGCAGATAAAACATAATAACATATTCAAATATATCATTTTTACTTGGGCAGTAGTGTTTGTTCCATCTGGGGCACATTTTGGATACCCTAAACCCAGATCCATCAGAATTCCTTTGGAATACCGTCGGAAATATCATGAAAATTCCGACGGGTTGGAATTCGTCGGAAATATCTTTAGCCAACATATATATTTTCCCGACGGATTTCAAACCCGTCGATACACCGTCGAAAATATTTCCTTATTTACGACGGAATTGAATTTACTCGGTATACCGTCGGAAATATCCTGAAAATTCCGACGGATTCCAACCCGTCGGAAATATCCTGAAAATTCCGACGGATTTTCGACCGTTTTGTTGCCGTTTGAAACCCGTCGGAATTCCATTGGTAAATTTCCGACGGATTCGAACCGTCGGAAAATCCGTCAGAATATCGCTTGTTTTCTTGTAGTGTATGGGCCTGCGATAGAGGCTGGGAAAGGTACGTTTCCTGGCCATTCTACTCCCATTTCGCAGCTTTTGTGTTGCGGTGATTCGACCTTTCCCGGGATCGGTGTTCCTGCTGTTGCTGCTAGTGGCGCGATTGTGGCGAATTCGCTTGTTACTGTTTCTAAGCATTCTGAGCTTCTTGATGCTATAGGCTTGTAGAAATATGTGCCATAAGCATATAAATATCTTGTATGTTTTATCCATACACTTTATGGTTATTGATTTTTTACGCATACTTGTCTACAGAAAGTGGCACTTTTTAGCAATGAATTTGAGAAGTATTAATATGTTAGAGATCCATGACAAAGTTTTTAAACTGTTTTATTTTTGGTGACATTCTAAATAAATTGTTATGCCGAGTTTGTTGAAGGTCGAAAGGGATTCAAGTTTGGATTATTGCTCTGGACTTTATGTTTTAGGTTTTTCTCTGGACATTAATTTGCTGCTAAACTAACACGAATTTGGTGTCGAGCTAAAACATAAAGTTCAGAGCAATTTTCCTGACCATAATTTCTTAAATTAGAGAGCATCCAAAATTTTAATAAATACTATTAATAGTTTAATACACATATACTCAATTTTTGGTTAAACATATATGAATTTGTCTATTTCAGATTTTGCATATGTCATTTGGTTAAAAACTTTGTATTAATATATAGAAAACGCTTTTAAAGCAAAACTTGCAAATTAAAATGGATGGAAGTAAGTAAAACGTGGATGCATTTTAAAGTGGATATATATGTTTACAAAATTTAATTGATTAACGTACCATTGTAGGACCGATAAGAGAAGTTTTTTTTGTTTTCTATCAAATATAATAGATTTTTAAATACTTAAAGCAGGTTGATATAACCAGCCCTCGAAACATGTGATATTTGGAAACTTTTGTTCTAGCAATGGAATCTCTAGTACGTGTTTTTGCTCTCTCACTTTTGTACGCGACGGTTACGTCGTTACATATCGTTTCTCATGTTTTTGAAGGTAACAATTATAGTCTTAAAGATATCAACAACGAGATAGTACTAAAAACTATTGTGGTAGATCATTCTGGTAAAGGTAACTTCAAAACCATACAATCGGCAATCGACTCTATTCCCTCCGGCAACGACCATTGGATCAAAATTAATATTAGAGAAGGAATCTACAAGTAAGTATTCTCAATCTCATAGACTCTATTCTTCCATTCCTTAAACGTTTGACATATTTATTAGACGGTTATATGTGTTCTTGGTGATGCAGCGAAAAGGTAATAATTCCGAGAGATAAGCCAAAGATACAATTTGTGGGAAATAAAGCATCAGAAACGATAATTCAGTATAACGATGCCGGAGAAGCCATTAAGAGTGCTACTTTAAGATTGTTAGCCGAGTTCTTCGTTGCTATCAATATAACATTTAAGGTTAGCTGATATGAAAAAAATAAACCATAAAAGTTGTACTTTTATTGAATCCTTTTTCTTTTTGATAAAGAACTTTTATTGAATCGTAGTAACATGTTGTTTTGTTGTGAGTTTTTTTTATTTATAAAAATCAAAATTCTTTAACCAAACAAACCTTTCGGATGGATTAGTGTTTCCGTTGATATCACATATATAGTTAATCTTGGAGAGTTTGTTTCATCATGTCAACGTTGAAGCATATGATTAGGTTGTTTGGAATTTTGATTGGAATACTTTTATGATCAGATTGCATTGAACAATTTGATGCAGAATACTTATAATCAGGATAAGCCTATGACACCGGTTGGTGAGATAAAAGTAGCTCCAGCGGTTGTATTGGCAGCAGACAAGGCGGCATTCTTTGGTTGCTATTTTATCAGTATCCAAGACACACTCGGTGACTTAGTCGGCCGCCACTACTTCCAACAATGTCATATCAAAGGAGTCGTTGATTTCATTTGGGGAGGAGGCCAGTCTATATACCAAGTAATCTCTTCTTTTTTTCCCTCAGTATGGTAGATTGCTATAGTTGTGAATTCGGGTAAATAAAGTCGATATATAACTTAGACAAAAATAAGAGAGAACTGAAAACTTGAGACTAAACTTTTTGTCTAGGATTTCTTTATTAAACTTTTGAATGAGTACAAACTCTTAGCTCCAAAAAGAACTGTTTGTTAGGTAGTGAAGTAACGTATCTTTAACAAAAAAAAAAAAGAAAAGAAAGAGGAGTAACGTTAAGTATCATATCTCAGATTATTTAGAGGTCATATGTAAGTTTTAGCTTAAAAATAGATCCTCTGGTAAATGGCAAAAAAATTGGGTGGGATTAGGTTAAAAAGTAGCAAATGGCGTCAACAACATAATTATCTGTCTGTTATGAGACGAGCGATTTCATTTCATAATATATTTTTTAATGTGCACGTCTAGTTTATCAAATAGTGATCACCCTAAGTCCTAACAACTGTAAACTGAAAACATAAATCTAACCTCAGTTTAAAATATTAGATTTCTACCTAAAAATAACATGTAACGGGGAAAAACTATCAGTAATTTAAAAGTTATGTAAAAGTTAAAATCATCCAAAATTATAACCGAAAATATTTGGTTTACCCCCATTTTGGCCATTGCTATTTTCTTTAGTACCACTCAAATTTTGCCATTGAGTGAAACTTAATCTTGGTAAAAAGAATATAAATTATCTCAACTCATATGCAAATTAATTTTGCTTATGATAACATAATTTTAAGATTAATGGAACTATGTATAATTTCACCACTTGCACATCTTCTAATTATAAGGTATATCTAGACAACGTAACACTAAGTTACGCGTGTGTGTGTGTGTGCGCGCGCAGAGTTGCGTGATAGAAGTTTTGGGAGTGACAACATTAACAAAGGAAGAAATTACAGAAAGAGGAAAGGCGAACGGAGGATTGATAGCAGGTTTCATAACCGCGCAAGGGAGGGCAACCGAGCAGGACACAAGTGGGTTTGTGTTCAATGGATGCTCTATTGTCGGAGTTGGTAAAGCATTCCTCGGAAGAGCTTACCGAGGCTACTCGAGAGTTCTCTTTTGCAATACAAACATGGCTGATGTAATTGTTCACCAAGGCTGGGATTCTTGGGCATATCAAGGACAAGTGTAAGTAACAACATCTCCTCTCTTTTACTTGGAATATATAGGCACACTATTTTCTTTTATTTTAACTTGACCAACCAGCAGTATGCGGAGTTTGAATCTGAATGGTGACACTATGACGACACTTACACATATCAAACCACGTACTATGCTAAATCTTTCTTCAAACTATTGTCAACACTATTATATGTATATATTGACCATATTTTTGTGGATTTGAAAATTCAGAGATAAAATGACGTATGTGGAGGTAAACTGCCACGGGCCAGGAGCAAAGAAGGAAGGAAGAGTGGCGTGGGAGAAGAATCTGTCGACTAAAGATGTTTCTTACTTTACAAACCCTAAAACGTTTTTAGACAAAGATGGTTGGATAGGTTCTCTTCCTCCTCATCCATTCTCCTTTCATTCAAAATCTTCTGATTCGAATGAAAATTCTTTTGGTTGAACACAAACATTTACGATATTATGTTGGTATGCCTGAGCGAGTGGCCTCTATGAACTTCCCTACTTCCCTACTGCGAATTAAACAAAACTGGAAAATTCTAATGAAAATGAATCCAAAATGATCACTAAACACATGCCGGAAAACTTGAGGCGGATCACATGGTTGGAAGGAGTTACATTGGCAGGTTTGATAATAGCTTGTGGGAGCCTAGTATCTCAAAATAAAAATAAAATGAAGTATGGATAAAGTGGGATGAGCTTGCTGTTGGGAATGTCCTGAAATCATTTGTATTTCTCTAGTTATAGTTGTAACGTCAAGGTTGCATAATCGTTTAATATTAGGTGATTATAATGTCTTGCTAGAGACCGCTTATAATCTATGAGTTATGAACTCATTGCTAGTATTATACGATCCTATAGGGTCACACACCTAAGCAAATTGGATCAAAGTATATTTGGGTTTTAGAGAATGTTTTATTTATATGATAAATTAAATAAAGTAAAATATATATACAAATGTGATTATGTATATGTTTGCAAACGTATAATGAATAAGTGTATTCATTATGGACTCCACGTAAATGGGCATATGATATTAAGCCCATAAACTAATACTTAATTAGGTTTATGAGTTCAATATATATAAGAGTGTGTAGACGTCTTCGTCAACACAAGTTACATGTGAGCCGCAATACTAAAACCCTAGAGTTTAGACAAAGTAGTTTGTCAAAGCTTCTTGAGATTTGATCTCGACGGCACTAGCATCCCGTTCCGATCCAATTTGTGTGCGTGTGGATACCAGTAGAGGCACTACACTTGGAGTGCTCAGACAACCTTGAACTAATTCCGATTATCTTCCGCTGCTAAGTATCAAGGTATATCCAAGTCTCTTGGATCTAGATTTATCTCAATATTTGCATGTGATCCTGGAAATGATTCATAAGTATTTATAAAGGGTTATAAACCTATATGAATTCCAACATTGGTATTAGAGCGTACTTGCTTAATTTTGTTTTGAATCTAGTTCACTGCTTGTTAGTTGTTTCACGTGTTCATGTAGAACTTAACTTGACATAAGGTTGAATCAGTTTAATTTTCATGACAACTATAACATGCGTATGTGAATATTGACTTGTTCGCTGTTTTGGAATAAGAATATTGAAGAATATTGGTTTCTAGAAAAGTCAATTCCTTTTAATAATCGTATATGGAGATATAAAGATTTGCTTATGGAAACTTGATAATTTTGCTTGATGTGATCATTCCATTATTATAATCGTATCAAAGCTGTTCACGTAAGACATATGCCTCATCTCTGTTTCTGCATGTCACGTACATATGGTTCATGCACATATGAATTAAAGTCAACACGTTTTACTGCAATAACTGATTGCTTGATTTTAGTTAAATATATTGCTTGAATTATATGATTTGTTATATCGGATATATAATCATTCGTTCTCTTGAGTTAGTCTTTGAAACTGAATTCCAGAGGAATAATAATGATTAAAATTTCTTATATTTTTAATTCAAGTTTTAATATGATTAAGACACATGAATTAAATCAAAAATTAATTAATTAATTAATTTTAGATTTTAATAAGATTAAAATTATTCCAATTATTTATAATCCAATTTAGATACATATAAGATATGTATTAGTTACATTTAAAACTATATTAGATATAAAATTTAATATTAACTAAAATTGGATTAAAATCTAATTCCTCATTTAATATCAAGTATTTTGATGCCTCTCCAATTTTGTCAACTGTCAAGGCTTGTTTCGTTGTGTGATGGGCTTGCTAAGCAAGGTGTCTACAATTACATAAGTAAGACAGATGGTAATGGTTACCATACGAAACAAAATTGGTTTACTTGACTAAGCTATCAAAACGGTTTTGGGCTTAGAGGCATAGGTTGGATTAGACATAAGATGTCATCTAACAACCAAGAATTATATTTGATATAATTAGCAATGTTGTTGCTTACCTAAATAACTAGGCATTCGGGCGATGAGCCAAAGCTCACTTGAATTCTAGTAAAATAAGGATCTTGGATCATTATGTTCAATTTGAGGACATTATTGTTTTGAATATAATGTGAGTTTTCTTAATTGTTGAGATTTCTCTAATTTATGAACATCATATTAACATCTTCTACTTTTCTTTGATTCAGCTATGACAAACCCTCACAGTTCATTTTCACTTCGATCTGTCCTTGAGAAGGACAAGCTGAATGGATCGAATTTCCTTGAATGGTACCGAAACCTGAGAATTGTTCTCAAACAGGAGAAAAAGGACTATGTCTTGGAAAAGAAACTTCCTGAAAAACCTAAGACAAATGCCCAACATGCAGAGAGGAATGCTTGGGATAAGCATGCCAGTGATATGGTTGATGTGTGTTGTCTTATGTTGGCTACCATGAACTCGGACTTGCAGAAGCAATATGAGAACGTGGATTCGCCAATCGACATGATCACTAGCCTGAAGGGTATGTTTCAGGAGCAAGCACGAACTGAGAGATACCAAACGGTTAAAACTCTCATTGAGTGCAAGCTCCCTAAAAACAGTCCAGTTAGTCCTCATGTCATTAAGATGATGGGTTATATCGATAACCTGGCAAAACTGGACTGCCCAATCAGCCAAGAGTTGGCCACTGACCTCATCTTGCAGTCATTGCCGTCAAGTTTTGATCAGTTTGTTATGAACTATAACATGAACAACATGACAAAGACTTTGACTGAGCTGCATGGAATGCTTAAATCTGCTGAACCCAACATCATGAAGGACACCCCTCACGTCCTAATGGTACAAGGGGGTAATAAGTTTAAGAAACATGGTAAGGACAAGGGAAAGGGTAAGGTAAGCTGGGTTAAGAATCCAAGCAGTTCTACTCCCTCTCCTAAGACCAAGCCTGGTCCTTCTGGTGAAGACAAGTGCCATTATTGTAATGGTTCTGGTCATTGGAAGAGAAACTGCAAGAAATACTTGGAAGATCTGAAAAAGAAGAAGAAGACTTTTGAGACTTCATCTTCAGGTATTTATGTTATAGAAGTAAATGTTGCTACTTCCAATTCTACTTCTTGGGTATTAGATACCGGCTGTGGTGCTCATATCTGTGTTAATATGCAGGGCCTAAGCAACAGTAGAACTTTGGAGAAAGGACAAGTGGACCTGCGCGTGGGAAATGGAGCAAGAGTTGCTGCATTAGCTGTAGGAACATTTCATTTGTCTTTGCCCTCAGGCATGGTTTTAGAACTTAAAAATTGCTACTATGTACCTGCTATAAGTAGAAATATTATTTCAATTTCATGTTTGGATTTGGAAGGATTTCATTTTTCGATTAAAGACAAGTGTTGTTTATTTGATCGTGATAATATGTTTTATGGTAGTGGTCCATTAGAGAATGGGCTTTATGTTCTAAGCCAAAGTGTGCCTACCTATAACATCAGAACCAAAAGATTTAAGTCAAATGACTCGAATCAGACTTTCCTTTGGCATTGTCGTTTGGGCCACATAAATGAGAAGCGCATTCAAAAACTTCATAGTGATGGACTTTTGAGCTCATTTGATTATGAATCATTTGAAAAATGTGAGTCTTGTTTACTTGGAAAAATGACTAAGGCTCCTTTTACTGGACACAGTGAAAGGGCCAGCGACTTATTGGGCCTTATACATACCGATGTGTGTGGACCAATGAGTATAAATGCTAGAGGAAACTATCAGTACTTCATCACATTTACTGATGACTTTAGTAGATATGGTTATGTTTATCTAATGAAACATAAGTCTGAGTCTTTTGAAAAGTTCAAAGAATTTCAGAATGAAGTACAAAACCAGCTTGGTAAAACAATCAAAGCCCTTCGATCAGATCGAGGAGGAGAATATTTAAGCCAAGCTTTTAATGATCATCTTAGAGAGTGTGGAATTGTTTCACAACTCACTCCTCCAGGAACACCACAATGGAATGGTGTATCTGAAAGGAGAAATCGGACTTTATTAGATATGGTTCGATCAATGATGAGTCATACAGATCTTCCATTATCCTTTTGGGGATATGCTATAGAAACGTCTGTGTTTACGCTAAACAGATGTCCATCAAAATCAGTTCAAAAGACACCATATGAGATATGGACTGGAAAAGTTCCTAATCTGTCTTTCATGAAAATTTGGGGTTGTGAAGCTTTTGTAAAACGTTTACTACCTGATAAGCTTGGACCTAAATCTGATAAATGCTACTTTGTTGGTTATCCAAAAGAAACCAAAGGTTATTACTTTTACAACCCTGCCGAGACCAAAGTGTTTGTTGCTCGAAATGGTGTCTTTTTGGAGAGAGAATTTCTTTCTAAGAAGAACAGTGGGAGTAAAGTACAACTCGAAGAAGTTCGAGAAACACAGGAGGCTCCGACTTCCCAGGAAGAGCATCAGTTAGATTTACGAAGAGTCGTAGTATCTACACCTGTGGAACCTGAGGTACGTAGGTCCGAGAGGACTCGTCACGAACCTACTAGATATGGGGTTTGGGTGACAGATGATCACGATCTATTTCTTATAGAAAGTGATGAACCTACGTCTTTCGAAGAAGCAATGATGGGCCCTGATTCCGAAAAGTGGCTAAAGGCCGCAGATTCCGAAATGGAATCCATGTCAGAAAACAAAGTATGGACTTTGGTTGATTTACCTGATGGTGTTAAAGCCATTGAGTGTAAATGGGTTTTCAAGAAGAAAATCGACATGGATGGTAATATTCAGATATACAAAGCTAGATTGGTGGAGGTTATAAACAAATTCATGGTATAAACTATGATGAGACCTATTCCCCAGTCGCAATGCTTAAATCCATTCGGATTCTCCTAGCAACTGCCGCTTATTATGATTATGAGATATGGCAGATGGATGTGAAAACAGCTTTCCTTAATGGAAATCTCGAAGAGGATGTGTACATGACACAACCTGAAGGTTTCACTAGTCCTGAAAATGCTGGGAAAGTGTGCAAGCTTCAACGTGCCATCTATGGGTTGAAGCAAGCATCTCGGAGTTGGAATCTTCGTTTTGATGAAGCAATCAAAGAGTTTGATTTCATTAGAAATGAAGAAGAACCGTGCGTTTACAAGAAGACTAGTGGGAGCGCAGTTGCATTTTTGGTATTGTATGTAGATGACATACTTCTCATTGGGAATGATATTCCTTTGCTCAAGTCTGTAAAGGCTTGGCTGGGAAGTTGTTTCTCAATGAAAGACATGGGAGAAGCCGCTTACATTCTTGGAATAAGAATCTATAGAGATAGATTAAATAAGCTTATCGGACTTTGTCAAGATACTTATATAGATAAGGTCTTGCACAGGTTTAGTATGCATGATTCCAAGAAAGGTTTTCTACCAATGTCTCATGGCATTACTCTTAGCAAGACGCAGTGTCCTTCGACACATGATGAGCGAGAGCGCATGAGTAGAATCCCATATGCTTCTGCTATAGGATCTATTATGTATGCCATGCTTTGTACTCGCCCATATATTGCATGTGCTTTAAGCATGACGAGTAGATACCAATCGGATCCAGGTGAGAGTCACTGGACAGCAGTCAAAAACATTCTTAAATATTTAAGAAATACTAAGGATAAGTTTTTGGTTTATGGAGGAAGTGATGAGCTTGTTTTGAGTGGTTACACTGATGCTAGTTTTCAGACAGACAAAGATGATTTCCGATCACAATCTGGATTTATCTTTTGTCTTAATGGAGGCGCAGTGAGCTGGAAGAGCTCCAAGCAAAGCACCGTGGCAGACTCAACAACTGAAGCTGAGTACATCGCTGCTTCTGAAGCGGCAAAGGAGGCTGTTTGGATTAGGAAGTTCGTTACTGAACTAGGTGTGATTCCTAGTATTTCTGGCCCGGTGGATCTATATTGTGACAATAATGGAGCCATTGCTCAGGCAAGAGAACCTAGATCACACCAGAAATCCAAACACATAGAAAGGCGATATCATCTCATTCGTGATATTGTTGATAGAGGAGATGTGAAGATTAGCAGAGTCTCAACGGATGCAAATGTTGCTGATCCTTTGACGAAGCCTCTTCCACGGCCTAAGCATGAGAGTCATACTACTGCTATAGGCATTAGATTTCTTAAACAGTGATCTTGTTTCTAGTGGGAGCTTTTCTTTTATTTTATGATATGATGTTCATGTTAACATACATTTGATTATGTTTTCGAGTTTAATGAAATTTGTTTCAGAATTATTTAATTATTGATTAAATATAAGTCCCAAAATAATTTAAGTTATTTTTTTATAGGTCATCAAGTATGTGACTTGGTCATGAAACCCTATAAATGATAAATGATATGAATTATTGAAAGTCCCTAGTCAAGGTTATTAACATGGGACATTAATAACTAAAATGACTAGTATGTGAGGTGACTGATGACTAAGTTTCGTGGAGTCATTAATATGTTGTATTAAAGTCAATCACATAGATATGTGTTGGTGAACACGATATTGGACTGACCCGTCATGAGAACTTTACAAGATTGTTATATGAGTGTCATAAAAGTTTCTCATTATAACTATAGAGTATAGTCCTTTGACCTGAGTTCATCATGATATTTTATGCATGGATTAGTGTGCTTTGACTCTATCAAACATCAACCGTAAAAGGTGACCATAAAGATAGTGATTGGGTACATTATGAATTGTGTGAGATACATGGATAGAACAAGATGGAATTTGTCCCTCCTAAGTAACGGGAGAATATGTCTTTGGGCCTATCGAAGATTTGATACTGAGAAATGCATGGCCGTGCTCAAACGAGGTGAATGTCAATCGTTTGTTTGATCAGTATAAATCATAGTTCGATAAACGTGATCTAGCTCAATGAGGATGACACCATTTCTTGCCTTATGCTAAAATCGAGACATAGAGACAAAGGGATTGTAGGAATAGCTGATTCCAGTACAAGTGGGAGATTGTTGGGAATGTCCTGAAATCATTTGTATTTCTCTAGTTATAGTTGTAACGTCAAGGTTGCATAATCGTTTAATATTAGGTGATTATAATGTCTTGCTAGAGACCGCTTATAATCTATGAGTTATGAACTCATTGCTAGTATTATACGATCCTATAGGGTCACACACCTAAGCAAATTGGATCAAAGTATATTTGGGTTTTAGAGAATGTTTTATTTATATGATAAATTAAATAAAGTAAAATATATATACAAATGTGATTATGTATATGTTTGCAAACGTATAATGAATAAGTGTATTCATTATGGACTCCACGTAAATGGGCATATGATATTAAGCCCATAAACTAATACTTAATTAGGTTTATGAGTTCAATATATATAAGAGTGTGTAGACGTCTTCGTCAACACAAGTTACATGTGAGCCGCAATACTAAAACCCTAGAGTTTAGACAAAGTAGTTTGTCAAAGCTTCTTGAGATTTGATCTCGACGGCACTAGCATCCCGTTCCGATCCAATTTGTGTGCGTGTGGATACCAGTAGAGGCACTACACTTGGAGTGCTCAGACAACCTTGAACTAATTCCGATTATCTTCCACTGCTAAGTATCAAGGTATATCCAAGTCTCTTGGATCTAGATTTATCTCAATATTTGCATGTGATCCTGGAATTGATTCATAAGTATTTATAAAGGGTTATAAACCTATATGAATTCCAACACTTGCATACCCGTGAGATTAGTCGGATTCTTTGAGATTACACACGAAAAAGAAGAAGAAGAAAAAAAGAGTGGCATGCGTATTTAATATGTTCATATAAGTCCAAAAATGGACTTGCTTTTTCTTTATTTTTTTGAACCTTCTCTTTTTAGTTTAGTGGTCAAGGAACTGTAAATATAATTTTCATGAGATATTTGTGAGTTTTAAAATTGTATGAAACGGATCACATGTAGATATTGATCTCCTATCCTATGTGAGAAATGAGTTACTCTCAATATATTGAACTCGACAGAAAGAGCAAGAGAGAAAATGTAGATCAGAAGAAACACGAGAAACCTCACACAACTTTTACAGAGAAATTTCACAATTTTGGGGATTAGTAATCCAAACTGATTTGGTGTTTAATCATCTTTAAGTGAGATTTTTGAGAATCTTAAGAGACAGCAATAGTATATTCTTAACTGATCATGATTAAGTTACATAGACGGAGATCAAACCAACGATACCTCCTTTTAGCAAGAACTATGCAGTAAAATAATAGAAAACCGAAAATAATATTGACAATATAACGTTACAACTTAAAATGTTCCGTTTATCACGTTCATCTGCTCCTGTTTCATCTTTAACTTTGATGCTAAACAAAACAAAAACATTTTGGTGTGTTTGATTTTCTTCTTTTAATCGCTTTATAATCTAGATAGTTCTTTTCGGGTTCTATAGCTTTACTTACAATTGTGGTCTGCCCATCCGATGACCTATTCTCAAGATACTATACTACTAACTTGTTTGAAAGCACTATGAAAAAACCAAATATGAAGTAAAATAAACATATGAAGACTTAACACCGATATAGCCAAGATAAAAGATAATTGTAGCCTTAGCCACGATAAAAAATAACCTTACAAGAGAATAAAAGTTCAAAAAAGGGAACACAAAGCCCTATGAAAACACAAACTGCCGAACCAAACCGAACATACCGGAGCTAAGCCAACAGATCAGAGACTCGACAAGACCCCAAACTGAAAAATGACCTAAACGCTATTCCGAACACAACCAACAGAAATTACTACATAAAGCCGATAAGAGTTTTTCCACCCTCAAAACAAAACAAAACAGAAAACACAAATCAAAAGAAAATACGCCACAAAACCTGGGTAACCCTAACTTGTAACTTCATCAATCGCCGATAAAGCTCCACTCACAAGGCTCGTCATGCGCATCATTGACCTGACTTCTCCAGCCACAAACAGTCTAAACTCCTCTTCCAGCTTCTCCTTCTTCTCCACTGAAACCAAACTCCATAATTCTTTCGCCGTCTCTTCTCCCAAACCGGAGCTCGCAACAGAGCCAAGAAGGAATGAACTCTCAAACCACCCTTGACCTCCGTGAGCCGTCTTCATCTTTTTTTTTTCTTCTTCCTCGCTAGACCCCCAAATCTGTTTAGACAATTCAAAACGTATTTGATCGTGAGGTTTCTTGAAAACAACCACTTCTTTATGCTCTTTCTCCCTGAAATTCCGTTTCAGAGTTTCTATCTTCGAACCCAGCTGAGACAACGTAAACTCGAAGCTGATCTTGGACTTGACCGACTCGAGAAATCTACTCTTATCCTTCAACTGATCTGACCCAAAGGTGATTATTTCTCGAAGCAAGACGATTTCGTCCTCCTCACTCCACAACCTCTGGAAATACGTCTTTGTCTTCTCTTCTGTTTTGACACGTTTCGTGTCCTCGTCTCTTGATGGGCTTCCTTCTTCCAGAGGCCGCTTCTTGCTCTCCGTCTCTTCCTTCTCCTGTGTTTCAGTCTCCGGCACTGATTCTGAATCGGCCATGGCGGGAGAAGCGGCTGGAGAAGGTGTTGGAGCTTTGAAAACGAGTTTCTCTTGTTCGTGAGTACCTCCGGATTCTTCTTTCTCCTCGGCCACGCTTGGTGGTGGTGGTGGTGGTGGTGTTGGTGGCTGTTCCTGTTCCACAGGTTTCTTGGTTGGCTTCTCTTTTGGGATCACGTCTCTTATGAAGCTATCTTCTTTGACCAGCAGCTTCTTGTTCTTCTTCGTTGTCTTCGGTGAAGTTACAGCAGCAGCAGCAGATGATGTCTCAGCCTTCTTCTTCTTCGACCGCTTCTTGTTCTTCTTCGACTTTGCCTCTGAATCTACATCGGCGGGGACAGAAACGGTCGGAGAAGATGAAGGAGCCTTGACGATCTCTTCTTGTTTGCCTCCAGTTTCTTCCACCGCCGTGGAATCTTGCTCCACCTCATCGGTTGGTGGGTTTTGTTCCACAGGCTTTCTTTGCTTGTTCGCCATTAAAAGCTTTAGAAGGATTTTTCAAGCTTCTGCAAATGGTGAGAGAGGAATTAGGAAGAGGAAACGTTTTAAGTGAGAATGCGAGAAGAAGAATCGTGCCAAGTGAATTTATAGAGGTTAAATTTATTTTTTAATTAATTAAATTAAACCAAAAAAGTTAATGGAATGATAATTACAGTGTCTTTTCAAGTTCTCATGCATGCATTTTGATTGGTTCCATTAAACGGCAGTGTATTTTCAATTTTAAACTCAATATTTTTCAAAAATAAGTCTCTTCAAGTTTAACACTTTTTGGAAGGGCTAATTATTAAATGCAAGTCATACGCAAACGGTTTGCCTGGAACAAACCAAACAAAATGCATAGATTTCTAAATAAGTCTTTTGATATTTCTGAAAATGTTAAACATAAGACTTATTTAGTTTGTAATGGACTAATGTAAGAGAACCATTGTAACATCTCAAAAACTTCCATTAGTTTAGAGATTTCAGAGAAATGAATGTAGTAGGCAAATGATTATGATGATAACTTCTCTCTCCCTTGTAAACTCTGGTTTTGCACAAATCCAACGCGATCATAAAGACCATAACATAGTCTTTGTCATAGACAGAGTTTTTACTACTTAAAAACATATTGAAGGAGAAGAAAGCTCCGAAAACAAAAACAAACTTGCAAAAATGGAAGAACTTAGTAACCGCCCTTGAGATCGTTGACGACATCGTAAGGGATGGGAGTGACAGTCTCCAAGGTCATACCCTCGACCTATAACAAAGTGGGAGTAACATCCTACTTTGTTTCATAATTTTTTTTTTAAATATATATAATAAATTTCATATTGCTTTAAAGTACCTATAACAGAGTAAGCTTTGACTGCACATGCATAATTTTTACAGTTAGCTTGAGAAAAATTAAAGGTTATTGAAGTTTAGCTGTCGAATGTTCCTATGCTGTTGTTGCTTATCACCCTCTAGGTGCAAGTCATCTGATCTTTAGTGAATTTGAAGTTGAAGCATGAGAGGCTCTTGTGCACCACATGCATAGTGTGTGTTGTTTCACGAATGTAAAGAGAGAAGTGTGAGTTTATTAAACACAAAAAAGCGTTTTTTGTTCGGTGTTTATAATACTTACAGTTGAATTCATTCATTCATCTCCCAAAAGAATTGTTGATAATTTTACCCATTCATCTGCTTTTGATTTCTTATTGTTTAAAGCCCGACCTAATTAAGTAACAAAACTTTATCGAAATACATGTTTTAATTCTCTTTTTATAGTTTCAACATTTGTAACTATAATGATATTTAGCAACATTCAGATAATGATGCAAGTTATAAACTAAATAATGTTAAAATATAATATTTTCATGTCATTTATAAAATTGATGTAACAAAATTAATGTCATTTAATTTAGCATCATTTCTAAAAGTGATGCTATAATTCTTGCATGATGCCAACTCAAAAAAAAAAAAAAATGACACTAAAAATTAGTATTCTTATAGTAAGATATGAAGATAAAGAAATTGATTTCGACAAAGGCTCGCCAACTTCACTCGCCTTCGATTCAAATGTTGATTCAACTATAGATAAAAGAAGAGAGATTCCAGCAAACAAAACATGAAATAGAGGTCGATTCCAAAACCGATACCAAAACCGATACCAAAATCACAAGCAAAATCACTCGGCATTTAATAAGTCATGTAACATATTAACAGTAAAATCGTAAAAGATGAGTACTGAGTGACGGAATCGATAAAAAAAAGCTTAGGACCGCAAAATCATGATCGCCTGAGATTAGCAAAATATTGACATTGCTACCTACATAAGAGTGTGGATACCTCGATATAAATTGTATCAATTCCATATATATTTTTTACCAATATTATACACCAAATATCAAATTCTAAAATTTAGTATTGCTTAATTGCTCATGAAAATTACCCTTTTTTGTCAAACGCATAGAAAGTTTCATGTGCATATTTAGTGCAGAGTTGCGCCTCAATCATCATAAAACCTAATGTTATCAAAGTTAACCGAAAAGATTTGTGGCCACATTTTGTTTGGGAAGATGAAGATATAGTTAACTCGGAAATTCAGAAGAATTGGAAGAAAGGCGAAGAAGGCTGATTGCGAATCAGGTTTTCCCAATTCCTAACCCTGATACTGCAAGCGCACAGATCAAGAGTAGTAACGGGTTATCAAATACAAGGAGCAGATAAGTGCACTACAAGTTATGCAATTCCGACTTAGCTAGGACAAGAGGAAGGTTTTGGGTTTGGTTTGTGAAATAGATAACTAAACTAAACGAAAGCAATGTAAGAGCGGTAAAAGATGAAGATAGGAAAACGCTAGGCAATGGGCGGACTCGCAGAGATTCAAGATTACTAGGTTAAATCAATCTATTAGGGGGTTATTGGGTACCGTCTAGAACTTAAAACACGGATGTAAGGTCATTCCACTGTCGTGGCTCCGACCTCTTTGTTAACTAACCTAATCGTTAAACTTTTGGAGTGTCCTGAGATTGTTAAGCAAGCATTAATTCGTCCAGGTCTTAATTGTTCACAACCCCGCATAGATCAACTTTCGCAGTCTATGAAGTGTTGCCCACCAAATACTAGTTCCGGTTATATAACAAGCTTTTGGAGAGTATATTAAACCTAGGATCTGATGCTAGTTGATCAGAAAAGCATGCAGCAACGAGATTAAGCAAAGGTGAAGATCTAAAGTGATGAACCCTGATAGCATGCGTGGGTGTGGGATGTATGCAAGTAATAAAAACCCTAAGCAAAACATGGTTGCAAGTGCACAACATGTTGTTGTAGTACTTACGGGTCGATCCACAAGAGAATGCGAATTACACACTACACATTTGTAAAGATTTGGTTAAGCTAAATCATCAATATGCAAGGGGTTTTGTGTTTTTGTTTTATAAGAAAGAGTAAATAATAATGCAAACTATACAAACAACATTATTGAACAAAAGACAATCCGCAAAAGACATAAGCCAAGTCGATTGAAAAGTTTGTTAAATCCGATTTCTCTGAACTCAAAACACTAAGATGTGGTCATCCCACTTTCGTGGCTCCGACCACCTATGTTTCTTAAACCAATGGGCTCAGCTTTTGCATGGTCATTGTAGAGTGAAACATGCATTACAATTAGGTAATGATTGTTCACAAAACTCTTTAGGTCTACTTTCATAGCCTAAGACGAATTGCCCATCAAATATTAGGACCGGAGATATAACAAGCTTTTGGAGAGTATATCAACCTTAGATCAGGCCGCTAGTTAGCTACTCTAGCAACAAGCTTTAGGTATGAATAAAGATGGTGAACCATAAGGTTTCCCTTTCTTTAACAACCGATTCTCGAAGGCTTATCATGTCATGTCTTCTTTGAAAGATCCATGATTCAATAACGAGTCTAAAGGAGTAGAGAGGATCTCATGGTTCTAGTGGAAGGAGGCGGAGTGATAGAGATCAAACCGTGGCTCTCCCATAAAGAGAAACCTCTAGACCCTAGACTTAAGCTAAAACATGCGAGTATGTACAAGGTGCAAAAGGGAAAAGAAAGAACAAGGAGACCACCTAAGTGGCTCCGGTTTATTGACTGAAAAGAAGAAGAGAGTTTCGAGTTGTGTTCTATGATATTGTGATATCGATACAAGAGGCTAAAAGCAAGTATATATAGGTGAGGGGAGGCTAGGTCGGCTGAGTTGAGGCGCAAAAGAGAAGAGGAAACTTTCCATTTATTCTCCTCTCTTGAACTTGCTCACCAAGTCTTGAGTGAGGTGTGGCCGCATCCTTCTGATCGCGTGAAATGGTGTGGGCTTGAGTTTTGATGAAGTCCAGGCTTGACCCGCAGTGATCCCGGTCCATTATGCTCACCCAAGCTCCATGGGCTTCACTTATTCGCCAGACGGACATGTCTTGGGAGAAAAAGATCCTAGGCCGCATACCTACTCCAAATGGCCCAATTCCACTTCGCCGCGACGCATGACTCATTTATCTATCTTTCCATATAAATATCTCATGATTTGGACGTCGGAAAGCCCCTTTGCACGGTCATCTTTCGGATGCTTTGATTCTGTCCGAATGTGGAAATCGGCTAACTTGAGTTTTGTTGAAGCTCTTGGCTTGGGAACTTGCATGGATCGTTGTTTGAAGTTCTTTTGCTCCATTTTGCCTTCTTTTTGCCATTTTGACCTGTTTGCTTCCAAAAACCACAATATACAAGAAAACTACCTCTTGGATACAAAATCATTATTATTAAGTAAGAAAACATAAGAAAAACCAAGGTAAAAACATGTAAAAATATGGATATATCAAACCCCTAATTTGATTTAGAACCCTAATAATTCATGAACTCTTTGATAAACCCACGACCTAACAAGTGAATTACTCAGACATAATCAAAGTAACTACACAGAGAGATGATGAAGAAAGCATAAATATAAGATAAAAGTTCAGAAAACTTCTCCAACTTGTGGTAAAGAGGAGAGATCCTCTCCTTGAATTCTCTAAGAACAAAACTAGTAAAAATTGTAAAACAATATGCGGCTCTCTTTTCTAGAGAGGCTAAAAATGTGTATTTATATTCCTAGGCCTTCATGGGGTCGAGATTAGGTAAACGGGCCGAGAAAATCGCGGAATCGGGAAAGATGGGCCTTTGTCGGCCGAGTCGGGTCGATCGGAACGGTCGTCGGTCGAGCAGGACGGTCGAGCGGTCGGTCGGGACGTCTGTCCGGTCGTGCGGGACGGTCGAGCGCATATCGAGTGGTGAAGAAAAGTCGGGTCGGACGAGAGCCTTAAAACTCCTGTTCGACCGGGCGCGGTTGAGCGGACGCGGATGGAGTGAAGGAAGGTTGGGTCGGACGGGGCCTTAAAGCTCCTGTCCGACCAGGCGCGGTCGAGCGGACAGCTTGATGATGTGAAGGAAGGTCGGGTCAGACGAGGGTCTTAAAGCTCCTGTCCGACCGGGCGCGGTCGACCGGGACGCGGGATAGTGATGTGTCCGGTTTTGGCTGGTCTGGACCAGTCTTCAGTTAAAACGTGATATCTTCTATATTGCTCGTCCAAATTGCATAATTCCAACTGCATTGGAACACTAACTCTTCTGGCTATCTTGGTGCCGAGTTTCATTGAAATCCGTTGAGGTTAAGAATCCATGCCGTTGCTTCCCGTTTGATGCACTGATGCAGTCCGATAAAGCTCTTTCGTATATATCCTCACTATAATCGTCATATCTCCAATTCTACTCGGCCAAACTGAGTTATTCCAGTTTCATTGCAAAGCTAACTCACGTAGGCATCGCGGCGAACTGGCTTTGGTGAAATCCATTGAGGAGAATATTTTTATGGCTCCTTAAAATTTGATGCTGTGTTGCGGAGCGGTATAAAGTCCAAATCTTGTGGTTTTGCTCCAAAATACATCTTTCGACCTGTTTAGACTCTTAGTACTATAAATCCACAAAAACTACCTTTTTAGATGAAAAAGCCTTTGAAAACCTTATAAAAAGCATAGTAAAACCGTATGAAAAGCGTACAAAATAGAGGTATATCAACTCCCCCAGACTTAAACCTTTCTTGTCCCCAAGCAAATAGAATCCAAATCAGAGAAAGAGGTTTGAAAACATGAAAACTCCCTTATCCTCTTGAGAAACTTGTGGTGGCCTTCTTTCATGTATTCCACTAAAAACATAACCAATGTTAGACTAGCTTCACATAATGCTCGGCAAGCTTAGCGAACCATACCAAACTCGACTAGTCTCATCCAGCACTCCAAACTTTCTATTGTTAACTCCTTGCATAAATTGAAAACGTGCGGTCTTTATCAAGGGAATATCGATCATTAAGTACTTGTTCTTACCCATTTGAGTCTCTCCAGGATAGTCCTTTTGAAGCATTTGAGTTCTTTTCCTCTCTCTTCTTCTCTTCTTTTGAAGGATCGATCTTTCCCTACTTTTCTAGGGTATCATTTTATTTTTTCTGTCGATCCTTCTTCCTTTTGAATAAGGTTAACACATGATAAGTCTTTTGCTTGTTCTTTGTTTTGGGTAATTCTCCATAAGACAAGAAGGTGCAGACATATGCTTTCCTCTTGCTTACACGTTTTCCTTTTGTTTAAAAGCTTCTTCTTTTTTTTTTTTTTTTTTTTTTTTCAATATATTCCAAGAGGAGAGAGAGGAGAACTGTACTTTGTATTGGACATACCCCTTTGAGATCAAGTGAGGAACGACTCATATGTATGCCAAGTCCCTTGACAAGAAAAACTAGATTGATTAGGGTGGAGTTAACGTTAGATTGTCTGGGTACCTTAGAGATGTTGCCAAGTCAGTAGGTCGATCCACCGTTAGAGGTTCTGTTAGGCTTGTGTCCGCAATTGTTGTCCGCTCTAGGGTCATAGATTGTTAGCACAACACCGGAGAATCATAGAGATAGGTCATAGTTTTCGACTAAGGTTTTGACTCAATAAAACATGAAAACATAAGAAAAGAAACATGAAAACATAAGAAAAGAAAGAAAAATACATTAGTAAAGGATAAAACTCCCCCCAGACTTAACTTGCACCGTCCCGGTGAAAGCAAATCAGATTAAGGGTGAGAGGAACAGACTCAATAAGAAAATAAAAAGAAGTTCATTAAAATAAGATAAGGATAGAAAATGGAGTTGGGTGTCCAATGCACCAGATACCAAATGAAGAGTGGATGCCAAGGTGGCAGGGTGGTGGCTGGTCACGGGTGTAGACTCCTTGCTCGACTGGTCATGGTGACCCGGACGGCATGTCATAGTGTTGTTTTTAATCCTTTCTTGCACTATTGTGGTATCCATCCTATCCTGCTAAAGAAAAACAAAGAAAACAAAGTGAAATTAAAATTTAAAACTGAAATTTAAATGTGTTACCTTATGGGTTGCCTCCCATACAACGCTTTTTTAAGGTCTTTAGCTTGACCGTAATGCTTTTTAGTCTGATGGGGGATCGTCCAAGGGGATTGAGACTGGGTGGGGTGCTTTGGTGTTGGCGAGATATGGTTTAAGCCTTTGTCCATTTACTGTGAATTGACCTCCGGATGGATCCAATAGCACAACTGCTCCATATGGCCGAACTTCCTTGATTGTGAAGGGTCCGGACCATCTAGAACAAAGCTTCCCGGGAAAAAATTTGAGACGGGAATTGAAGAGTAGAACTTGATCATTGGGTGCAAATGTCTTTGGTGTGATCTTCCTATCATGGAAAGCCTTGGTCCTTTCTTTGTATATTCTAGAATTTTCATATGCAAGGTGGCAGATCTCATCAAGTTCATTGAGTTGAATGAGTCGTCTTTCTCCCGCTGTTTTCAGGTTGAAGTTTAGCTCTTTGACTGCCCAAGCCGCCTTGTATTCTAACTCTACAGGGAGGTGACAAGCTTTTCCATATACCAGGTGAAAAGGGGTTGTGCCCAGTGGTGTTTTGAAAGCAGTGCGGTATGCCCATAGAGCATCGTCTAACTTAGCACTCCAATCTTTTCTAGTCTTTCCTGTAGTCTTTTGGAGGATACTTTTGAGTTCTCTATTTGAGATCTCCACTTGGCCACTAGTTTGAGGGTGATATGGTGAAGCAACTTTGTGGGTCACTCCATGTTTCTTCAAAAAGTTGGCAAAAATCCTGTTGATGAAATGAGAGCCTCCATCACTAATGACAATCCTTGGTACTCCAAATCTCTGGAAAATGACTGATTTGAACATCTTGATCACAACTTGGGCGTCATTGGTTGGGCTTGCAATTGCTTCTACCATTTCGAAACATAGTCCACTGCAACTAGAATGTATTGGTCACCGAAAGATGTTGGGAAAGGTCCCATGAAACCTATTCCCCATACGTCGAAAACTTCTACTTCTAAGATGAAATTATGTGGCATTTCATTCCTTTTACTTATGTTTCCCATTCTTTGACAGGCATCACATCGGGATATGAAGGCGTGGGCATCTTTGAACATGGTTGGACACCAGAATCCTGCCTGAAGTACCTTAGACACTGTTTTGTAATTGGCGAAATGACCGGCATAGCTGGAACTGTGGCAGGCGAATAGTATTCCCTCCACTTCTTCTTCTGGAATACACTTACGAAACATATTATCAGAGCATTTTTTATAAAGATAAGGTTCGTCCCAAAAATACCGTCTAATTTCACGGAGAAATTTCTTCTTTCTGTAGCCAAAGAACTGTGGGGGTGGATGTTCAGCTGCAAGAAAATTTGCAATGTGGCGAAACGATGGAGTGTTGGCAGATGCTATTTTTGGTTTTGGCTTGGGTTGGTTGTATGGATGAGGTTGTGTCGCAGCCTGGGCGGCGTATACAGTTTCTTCAGGCAGCCTATCATCCAATGGTATGGTTTCGCTCACTCTCATGCGGGAAAGGTGATCGGCCACTCCGTTGTCTGCGCCTTTTCTATCCTTGATCTCGAGGTCGAACTCTTGGAGAAGTAATATCCATCTTAAAAGTCTTGGCTTCGCATCCTTTTTTGACAGCAAATACCGCAGTGCAGCATGGTCAGAATGAACTATGACTTTGGAGCCCACCAGGTAAGATATGAATTTCTCGAATGCAAAGACTATGGCAAGGAGTTCTTTCTCTGTTGTTGCATATTTGCATTGTGCTTCATCTAAAGTACGGCTGGCATAGTAGATGACGTGCAACTTCTTATCTTTTCGTTGTCCAAGCACCGCTCCTACTGCATAGTCGCTTGCATCACACATGATTTCAAAAGGTAGTTCCCAATTTGGTGGCTGAACAACTGGTGCACTAACTAAGGCGTCCTTGATCTTAGTGAAAGCGGTATGACATTCATCTGTGAACTCAAACGTGATATCCTTGCATAAAAGTCGCGTCAATGGTCTTGTTATCTGTGAGAAATCTTTGATGAATCTTCTATAGAATCCGGCGTGGCCTAGGAAACTCCTTATGTCATTTACACTCTTTGGAGGTTGAAGATTTGTCATCACTTCAATCTTTGCCTTGTCCACTTCGATCCCTTTTTCCCATATTCGATGATCGAGGACAATCCCATCTCTGACCATGAAGTGACATTTCTCCCAATTGAGGACTAAGTGTTTATCCTCACAACGCTGCAAGACTTTTCCAAGGTTTGCTAGGCAGGCTTCAAAGGATGAACCATATACTGAGAAATCGTCCATGAATACCTCCATGATTTCCTCTATAAGGTCGGTGAATATGGACATCATGCATCTTTGGAAGGTGGCCGGCGCATTGCATAGACCGAAGGGCATTCTTTTGTAGGCATAGGTGCCATATGGACATGTGAAGGTTGTCTTCTCCTGATCATCCGGGTGTATCGGTATCTGGAAAAATCCTGAATATCCATCAAGAAAACAGTAATATTGGTGATTAGCAAGGCGTTCAAGCATTTGATCTATGAACGGTAAAGGATAATGATATTTTCGGGTTGATGAGTTCAGCTTCCTGTAGTCGACACACATTCGGTGTCCTGTTATTGTCCTCGTAGGAATTAGCTCATCTTGTTCATTTTTAATCACTGTGATCCCTCCTTTCTTTGGTACCACATGTACCGGACTAACCCATTTCCTGTCCGAGATTGGATAGATTATCCCTGCATTTAAAAGTTTCATTACTTCTTTCTTGACCACTTCCTTAAGGTTTGGGTTAAGCCTCCTCTGGTGTTCAATAGATGAGCTGGATTCATTCTCGAGGATGATTCTATGCATGCAGAGATCTGGTGATATTCCTGTTATATCATCCAAAGAATAACCGAGGGCCTTTCTATGCTTTCTCAGTTCATATACAAGTAAAGAGGTCTCCTTCTTTGTTAGTCCGGAATTTACTATCACAGGATAAGTTTCATTTGGAACGAGATATTCGTACCTTAACCCAACACGGAGTTGTTTCAAGTCGGTTTTTGGTGCTCTTAAGGGGCACCATGGGTCTTGTTTTAGCTGGGGGCTGGCTTTTGTTGTTCTACTTATGTTTCTTCTTCTTTATCTTCCTCCAAATCCATGTATGCTATCAGCTCTTCATAAGCTTCGATGGAATCCATGAACTTAACTAAACCTTGTGCCTCCATTTCTGTGTATCCGAACTCCTCTTCTGCTCGGGTTAAAGCCATCTCAAGAGGATCATGAAGCAAAAGTTCCTCCAGTATCTCTTCTTTCGTCTCACCAATTCTCCAATCCAAAAGGTTTGACCATCTGATACACTGAAAATATATTCCTATTCTCTACTGCAAGTGTACAGTGATGAAGAATGTAATATATAAGATTCGAATTCCAGAGGACCAGTGTTACGCTATGAAACTAAGAGATTTGGAACACAGCTAAGACAAGAGAGATTTGTTCATGAAATCGGTAACAAATAACGAAAGTAACGACGATGTAAAATCAATGAAAACAAGCACTAGACCAAGGCAATTCGCAGGAGATTCAAGGATAGCAACCAAATAACTCTCCAGGGCACAAATTTAATGCAGGTCTCGAACTCAAACATAAGAGTAAGTTAATCCACTGTCGTGATCTTAACAACTTTGTCTATCAACCTAGATGTCTAAACTGTCGTTTGAATCTAGCAATTGAAGACAAGCAATATGGACGGGTTCGATATGTTCACAAATCGCCTTAACATCAACTTTTGCAGGCTAAGGACGATTTGCTCACCAATGTTCGTTCTAGCAACCTATAACACTTTTGATGAATAGATTAACCTAAGATCAGAGATTAAGCGATCAATTCAATCTAAGCATTTGTAACATCCGCGAACCAGAAAGTTGTGTTAGAGTTGGTATCGGACGACATTAGGGATTCGGGAGTCGATTACATACGCTCTTTGAGGTGCGAATCGAGGATTGACTGTACATGTTCTTGTTTGATTGTTGTACAGTTGGTCTAAGGTTCATTTATCTCGAAGAAAATGTGTGAAAAGCTTCTGAATGCTTAGTGTCGATCGACACCAAGGGGTGTGTCGATCGACACCGGTTTGAGAAATCAATTCCGGTTTAAGTCGATTGCGCGTTCGATTGTGGTTTGAGTTGGTATGGTCGAGGGGTGTCGACCGACACCAAGGAAGGGTGTCGATCGACACCGGTTATTGTGAAATTGACCGGTTTGATTTAAGTCGGCTGGTTTTGTTCGGTTTGGGGCGAGAGAAGCCCTAGGTCCGCAATAAATCACTGTAGCCGCGTGGAAAAGGCTCAGTTTTCGAGGCAGTGAGTTTGCAGAGAGAAAGAGGTGATTTCTAGGGTGATTTTGGAGTTTGGAGGCTCGTTCTGTTGCTGTTCTTCGTTGTTTCATCTCTTCTCCTTCCTTTCAATCCGTTCTAAGGTGAGTGCGTGACTGTAGGTCCGTTAGCATTGGAGATTGTTTGATTTTGAGATTGTTATTGAGTTTTTCGAGTTGTTCTTGAGTATGATTGTTGTTTGATCGATGTGGGGGTTGAATCCCACGAATTTGGTGTGTTTATGCGATTTTCGTTGTTGTTGGTGTCTGGGCATCGAGTTGGTGTCGACCGACACTCGATGAGTATCGATCGACACTCAGGAGGCTGGCGTCGATCGACACCATAGAGGTGTCGGTCGACACCGACCTGGGTGTCAGGAAACGTGGGTGTTTCCTGACAGGGAAGGTTTATATTGTTGATTATTCACTACAAGAAAACAGCGTATTTGCGACGGACATTTGCGACGGAAATATTTCCGTCGCAATCTTGCGATCGATTTGCCACGGACTTGCGACGGAAAAAGACACCGTCGCAAATCAGTCGCAAGTTTGCGACGGAAAATGTTCCGTCGCAAACTTGCGACTGCGTTGCGACGGAAACGCGTGTCAAGAATAATCCGTCGCAATTCCGTCACAAATTTTCGACGGAATTGCGAGGGAAAACAATCATCGGAAGTTTGCGACGGATTTGCGGATACTAGTTTTGCGTCGCAAAGGTTGTCGTCGCAATTCCGTCGCAAGTTGCGACGGATTTGCGAGGAAAAGTTGGTGGCCGACATGCGGATCGATTAGGTACGCACGTGTTAATTGAGTTTACCTAACTTATTGCGATGGAATATTTCCGTCGCAAGGGCGTCGCAAGTTCGTCGCAAATCAGTCGTAATTCCGTCGCAAAGTAGAATCCGTCATAAATCCGTCGCAAACAATCCATCGCAAATCCCTCGCAAATCCATAGGAAAAGTTTTTCAGAAATCTATAAATAGCGAAACGTGAAGAGAGGGAAATCAGAAATCAAAAAAAAAAAAAGGGGAAGAGAGGGAAAGAGAGGGAAGAGGAGAAGGAAAAAAAAAAAAAAGAGGGGAAAAAAATAAAACACTAAAAAAATGAGTTACAGAATATATGAGTTACGAAGCTGGATGTACAATCAAAGAGATCCAGGGACCGGTGAAGTGAGGAGAGAGTTTGTTGAAGGATTACATGGATTCTTTAACCAAGCACAAAACCAACCACAGGCAATGCAAACTGGTAAAATATTTTGTCCCTGTGAGAAATGTAGGAACAAAAAATATATCGCTGTTGATACTGCTAAAAAACATGTATTTAATAGAGGATTTGTACCAAACTATTATGTATGGTATTTTCATGGGGAAAATCATTATAATACTACTCACTATGAAGCGGGAAATAGTGGTTCGAGTCAAGGGGTTGAAGAACATAATTATAGCGGTAGCTATGATTATGGTCATCCTGATATATTGGGAAATGATATTGGGTATCAGCAAGGGAATAGGTTTCATGATATGGTCACAGATGCATTTCATGAAACTACGCCTGTTCTTGCTGATAATCCTACGACAGCAATTCTGGAAGAACCCAACATTGAAGCACAAAAGTTTTATGATATGTTAGATGCTGCAAATCAACCACTTTACGATGGGTGTAGAGAGGGACTTTCTAGATTGTCACTAGCAACTAGGATGATGACAATTAAAAGTGAGGATAACAGCAGCGAGAGTAACATGGATAAGTGGGCTGGACTATTTCAAGAGTATTTACCGGAAGATAATCTTTCTGCTGGTAATTACTATGAAATACAGAAGTTGGTTGCGGGTCTTGGGTTACCTTATAAAATGATTGATGTATGCATTGACAATTGCATGATTTTCTGGAAAGATGATGATAAGTTGCAGGAATGTCGATTTTGTGGGAAGCCGAGATACAAACCCACTATGGGAAGGAGGCGGGTCCCGTACCAACGTATGTGGTACTTGCCAATCACCGAAAGATTGAAACGGTTATACCAATCGGAAATGATGTCAGCGTCAATGAGATGGCATGCAGAACATTCCACACATCATGGAGAGATAACACATCCCTCAGATGCAAAGGCGTGGAAACACTTTCAGACGGTACATTCAAACTTTGCTAATGAGTCCAAGAATGTTTATCTTGGATTATGCACAGACGGATTTAGTCCACTTGGTATGTCAGGGAGACAATATTCGCTATGGCCCGTCATACTGACTCCATATAATCTTCCACCGACAATGTGCATGCAGCGAGAATTTTTATTCTTAACTGTTTTAGTGCCAGGTCCAAAGCATCCGAAGCGATCCCTTGATGTATTTCTGCA
This sequence comes from Erythrophleum ivorense, assembly GCA_026724425.1. Taxonomy (NCBI): domain Eukaryota; kingdom Viridiplantae; phylum Streptophyta; class Magnoliopsida; order Fabales; family Fabaceae; genus Erythrophleum; species Erythrophleum ivorense. The sequence goes on from JAIUCV010000087.1 coordinate 4,463,835, forward strand.
ACCTTTGATCGATGAGTTGAAACAACTGTGGTATTCAGTAGTCTGCACATTTGATTACTCGCAACAACAAAACTTCAACATGCGCGCAGTATTATTGTGGACGATTAGTGACTTTCCAGCGTATGGAATGTTGTCGGGGTGGACTACGCACGGAAGACTATCGTGTCCACACTGTTTGAATAGGGCAGAAGCATTTCAGCTGAGGCATGGAAGAAAACCTTGTTGGTTTGATTGTCACCGTCGTTTTCTTCCTATCAATCACAAGTACCGAAAGAACAAGGTTTTATTTACGAAGAATAAAGCTGTCCGCGGTCCCCCTCCGGATTATCTTTCGGGACAGGATTTACTTGATCAGATCGATTATTATGGTGGTGAGGAAACATGCACACGTGGGGGCAATTGGCATTGTACTGCAAACATGCCTGACGGATATGGACAAGCACACAACTGGCACAAAAAAAGTATATTCTGGGAACTCCCATATCGGGAGGATCACCTTTTGCGACATAATCTTGACGTTATGCATATCGAGAAGAATTTTTTGATAACATCATGCACACCATTTTGAACGTCCAAGGAAAAAGTAAAGACAATATGAAATCGGGGCTGTACTTAGCAGATATATGCAAAAGAAGCGAGTTGGAGATTACTAGAGACGGCAAACAGCCAATTCCGAGTTTTCGATTGTCTGGAGATGGGAAGAGAGCTCTATTTGATTGGGTGGCCTCAGATGTCAAATTTCCGGATGGATATGTTTCCAAATTCTCACGATGTATAGAGCGAGGACAAAAATTTTCTGGTATGAAGAGCCACGATTGCCATGTTTTCATGCAGCGACTACTACCGTTTGCGTTACAAGAGCTATTGCCGTCTCATGTCCACGAAGCAATTGCTGGTAATTAAACAAGTATTTACATTTCTTTTAATTAATTGAGTTTATGTACATAATTAAATATATATGTTTTATCAATTTGTTTATAAAACAGTGTATATTATATTATATATAGGTATTGGGGCGTTTTTCCGAGATCTTTGCACGCGAACACTGACAGAAGACGGGGTAGAGAAGTTAAAAAAAACATTGCTCTCTTGTTATGTAACATGGAGAAAATCTTCCCTCCTTCATTCTTCGACGTGATGGAACACATAACGGTACATTTGGCATATGAGGCGGATCTCGGGGGGCCTGTGCAATTCTGGTGGATGTATCCGTTTGAGCGTTTTATGGGACACTTGAAGGGAAAGGCTAAAAACCTTGCAAAAGTTGAGGGATCCATAGTACAAGGTTCATTGACAGAGGAAACATCTAACTTCGCGTCTTACTATTTTAGTCCAAATGTGAGAACGAGAAGAACCACTACGAAACGATACGATGATGTAGGCGTTGCACCTGTTTATAGGCATGTTGTCCCCAACATCTTCAAAGAAATAGGCAGACTTGCTGGAAAGTTGAAGGAAAAATCGTGGGACCATGAAGATTTGAGAGCGGCACACAATTACATATTGCGTAATCTGGATGAAGTGCACCAATTTGAGAGGTAAATTTGATCATATATACGTTTATATATATATATATATACGTCTCGAGATTTTTGTGCAGCATATTTGATAATCTGATCCGCCAAACATACCATGGTTTACAAGAGCATGAGTATGAGTTTTACAAAGAACGTGACTTTGCTGGATGGTTAAAATACTATGTAAGTTCTCTTCAAATGAGTGATATATAAACTAAAACCTAACACTATATATATATAATTAATGTACCATTTGTTTGTATATAGGTGAGAGAGGGCTGTCATCCGGAACAAATACCGTTGTGGCTGCATGAGATTGTGAACTCTCCAATAGGAAAGATCACTACAGCACCAATGTACTGTACTCGCGGGTACATTTTCCATACGTACAAGCATGGCATGCGGAAGTCGACCGCAAATTATGGTATTCATGTCCCGGGCGAGACATAATTCTATGGAGTTTTGCAAGAGATCATCGAGGTCACATACCCATGAATTATCAACTTGAAATGTATTATGTTCAAATGTGATTGGTATGATCCGACACCAGGTCGAGGGGTTCGGAGAAACGAGACGGTAGGTGTCACCGATGTAAATGCAAACCGAAAGTTTTCCAGGTTCGAACCCTTCATCCTTGCATCGCAGGCAGAGCAAGTGTGTTTCATTCCTTATCCTCGAGTTAGGCAAAGACGGGAGACTTGGTTATCGGTCATAAAGGTCAATCCAAGAGGTTATGTAGTTGGTTTAGACGATGAAGTGGCCATGCAGCATGATAGAGTTGTAGAAGTTTCAAACCCGAGCGAATCCACATAAAATATCATACACGTTAACCCCGAGAACAGAGAAGTTGAAGACGTCGTTGACGATTCAAGTGAAGATGGAGAAGCCGATGAATTCGAAGAGTCTGCGACTGATGAAGAAGAACGGGAACACAGTGAAAACTCTTACGTATCTGAAAATGAGGATGAAAATGAGGATATTCTTGACTTTGATTAATTTTAAGGTTTTTATTTGTATTTTCTTATGTGCTTTCTTTTACATATATTGTAACTCCATCGCAAACTTTATACTTACAAGCCGACACAAAAGTCATTTCAGGATAACATTTTGAGATTGCAGATGTCTTCTCTCTGTTTCCCCACGCCGAGCCAGTTGATGACGGTGATTTTGAGTTTGTTTTAGCGACCCATGTGTTTCGGCTTCTCTTCTAGATTTGACGTCCCCGGGTGGCTTTTTGTTCCAGCCGCCGTCACTGTTGTTTCCGATATCCCCCTAATCGTTCCCGGAACCCCAAACTGCTTTGTTATCATTTCCCGGTTTGTCATTGGAGTCTAAACCCCAGCTAGACCAGTTTTCGACAGAGGATGAATCGGTGGAAGACTTTCTAGTGTTTGAATATAGTATTTAAATCCACCCTACATCATTCTTACCCCATGAAGATCCACCATCATCTTTCTTATCTCACAAAGATTCACCGTCATCCTTCTTACCCCATGTCGATCCTCCGTCATCCTTTGTACCACATGTTGATCATGGATCTTCATTCTAGTGGTTAAAAAGATGACGGTAATATCAACATGGGGTAAGTAGTATGACGGTGGATCTTCTTGAGGGAAAAAAGATGGTGGTGGATCTTCATGGGGTAAGAATGATGACGGTGGATTTAAATAATATAATCAAACACTAGAAAGCCTTCCACCGATTCGTCCTCTGTCGGAAACTGGTATAGCTGGGGTTCTAACTCCAAAGACAAACCGGGAAGTGATAACAAAGCAGCTTGGGGAACCGGCAACGATCAGGGGGATAGCGGAAACAACAATGGCCGTGGTTGGAACAAAAAGCCACCCGGGGACGTCAAATCTAGCGGAGTATTGCGATGGAATTGCGATGGATACAAAAAAAAATGTATCCATCGCAACTCCGTCGCAATGCCGCGATGGAATTGCGATGGATATTAAAATTATTTGTTTTCCATCGCAATTCCATCGCAAAATTTCGACGATATTGCGATGCACTGATTAATTTTTTTAATCCATCGCAATTTCGTCGCAATTTTGCGATGGAATTGCGATGGAATGTTAAATTTTTAAGTTGCCATCGCAATTCCCTCGCATTTGCGACGGACTTGCGATGGAAACTAAAGTTTTAGGGTTTAGGGTTTCCTACGTTTCTGATAACAAGGGTTTTGTGTTTAGGGTTTCTTTTTATGTGCTGTATAATTCAATCCTAAAAGCTTTTAAGTAAATAAAAAACGTTTCTCTTCAACTAGGTACATATCAAGCTCACTGAAGCTTACGACGTATATAACATTACAAACGGTTTTCTTGAAACATCGACCATGTACATATATATGTAAGAATGTTCAATATCTATATAAATATTCAAATTCATCTACTAATGAGCATATATATTTCATACGTAAAATCTTATTAGTCCGTTAACAAATCCCTAAACCCTAAAACCTAAACCCTAAGTTTCCATCGCAAATCCATCGCAAAACTGCGACGGATTTCCGATGGAATGGGCCATTTCCCTCGCAATTCAATCGCAAATTTGTGACGGAATTGCGATGGAATGGGCATTTTCCCTCGCAAATCCATCGCGAATTTGCGATGAATATGCGATGAAAATGTATACAACCCTAACTCGAAAACTATTAGGGTTTCCAATCATTCCCTCGCAAACCCATCGCATTTTTTGCGATGAACGACACCAGTCCATCGCAAATCCTTCGCAAATTTTAGGGTTTCCATCATTTCCATCGCAAATCCATCGCATTGTTCCGACGGATTTGCGATGGAATGCGGTTTTTCCGTCGCAAATCCATCGATATTTCCTATATATTCAAAGCCTCGGGTTTGAGCGAAGCTCAAACCGGCCCCCCCTTTCCGAAAATTTCTCGCCGCTCCGTCTTCTTCTCCAATCGGCCGTTAGTTCTTCCCGACCGCCGACGCCGCCAGCTTCTTCTTCTCCGCCGGCGCTGTCTTCTTCTTCTCTGCCCGGCGTTGTCTTCTTCTTCTACGCCGGCGCTGTCTTCTTCCTCTCCTCCCGGCGCTGCCTTCTTCTTCTCCGCCTGCCACCGGCGCCTTCTTCCCGGCCGCTGCCTTCTTCCCGACCCGCGGCCAGCAGATCCGGTCATCCGCTGCCGGACTGCAAATCCGCCGCCGCCGAGAACTTCTTCTTCTCCGTCACCGGCACCTCCTTCCCGACCGCCGCCGCCGCCTTCTTCCCTTCCCGCCGGCTTCTTCCCGCCGCCGCCGCTATCTGGTTATCTCTTCACCTGAGTTTTTTATTTTTTTATTTACTGATTTAGAATTTGTTAGATTGTTAGATTGTTAGAATTAGTTTGTTAGATTGTTAGAATTAGTTTGTTAGATTGTTAGATAATTAAATTAGATTAGTTTTAGTATTTAGAATTTTAGAATGTGATTAAATTAGTAGTGTGAGTATATTAGTTAGATTGTTTGATAATTTGTGATTATATTATTTTTAGAATTTTGAATGACAATTTTGAATGTTCCTATTGTTAGATAAAATTAGCTACATGGATTAGTTAGATAATTAGTTTAGGTTAGATTGTTGATTAGTTTGTTAGATTGTTAGATAATTAAATTAGATTAGTGTTTAGAATTTAGAATTTTAGAATGTCATTATATTACTAATGTGATTATATTTGATAGGTTGTTTGAAAATGTGATTATATTAGTTTTACAATTTAGAATTTTCCGAACTATTTAAGTTTCTAGAATTTAATTTGTTGATGTAACGTTAGATTAGTTTTAGTATTGTTTTATTTTAATGTTATAGTACTTTTTATATAATTGTGTGATGATTAGAATAATTTTTAATTATTAGTGTATTTTTTTTTTATTTGTACAATTATTATTGTTCCTTTTAATTTTACTTTTGTTAATTTATTGCAGATGGAGCATCAAAACATTTACCAGGACTTCCTGAGTCAGGGAGGATCCGGGGGTTCCCGTGGTGGTCGTTCCGTTCCCGTGAGGAGTCACGGGCACCCTACTAGTAGTTCCCATGGTTCTACGGGACGGGAGCAGCAGCAGCGGGTACGGTCTCGGTCTCTTTCCCCACCTCGTTAGGCAGCCGCAGTTGAGGCCGCTAGAGCCCCATTTTATGCGGCCATGCGGGAGATTTTAGAGGAGCCCGGTCATGATCTCCTCCCTTATTTTCATCCACACCGCCCACCGAGAACTTTATGGTATGTAATTTTTAATTTTTATTTGTTTTTGTTTTATTTTATATTGTACAATTTAAAATGTTAAAGTGTATTGTTTTCTTTTTAAGGTTCTCTCATGATTCGTCCGTAGCTTCAGCAGTTACGGAAATCTTTGAAAAAGATTACCAAGATCCTTTTGCCCGGTGGAAGGATGTGAAGGAACCCGTTCTTCAACGTTGGTTCTCTACTTTTGCTGTAAGTTTTTCTTGTAAAGATAAGGTTTGTCCCAAAAATACCGTCTAATTTCACGGAGAAATTTCTTCTTTCTGTAGCCAAAGAACTGTGGGGATGGATGTTCAGCTGCAAGAAAATTTGCAATGTGGCGAAACGATGGAGTGTTGGCAGATGCTATTTTTGGTTTTGGCTTGGGTTTGTTGTATGGATGAGGTTGTGTCGCAGCCTGGGCGGCGTATACAGTTTCTTCAGGCAGCCTATCATCCAATGGTATGGTTTCGCTCACTCTCATGCGGGAAAGGTGATCGGCCACTCCGTTGTCTGCGCCTTTTCTATCCTTGATCTCGAGGTCGAACTCTTGGAGAAGTAATATCCATCTTAAAAGTCTTGGCTTCGCATCCTTTTTTGACAGCAAATACCGCAGTGCAGCATGGTCAGAATGAACTATGACTTTGGAGCCCACCAGGTAAGATCTGAATTTCTCGAATGCAAAGACTATGGCAAGGAGTTCTTTCTCTGTTGTTGCATATTTGCATTGTGCTTCATCTAAAGTACGGCTGGCATAGTAGATGACGTGCAACTTCTTATCTTTTCGTTGTCCAAGCACCGCTCCTACTGCATAGTCGCTTGCATCACACATGATTTCAAAAGGTAGTTCCCAATTTGGTGGCTGAACAACTGGTGCACTAACTAAGGCGTCCTTGATCTTAGTGAAAGCGGTATGACATTCATCTGTGAACTCAAACGTGATATCCTTGCATAAAAGTCGCGTCAATGGTCTTGTTATCTGTGAGAAATCTTTGATGAATCTTCTATAGAATCCGGCGTGGCCTAGGAAACTCCTTATGTCATTTACACTCCTTGGAGGTTGAAGATTTGTCATCACTTCAATCTTTGCCTTGTCCACTTCGATCCCTTTTTCCCATATTCGATGACCGAGGACAATCCCATCTCTGACCATGAAGTGACATTTCTCCCAATTGAGGACTAAGTGTTTATCCTCACAACGCTGCAAGACTTTTCCAAGGTTTGCTAGGCAGGCTTCAAAGGATGAACCATATACTGAGAAATCGTCCATGAATACCTCCATGATTTCCTCTATAAGGTCGGTGAATATGGACATCATGCATCTTTGGAAGGTGGCCGGCGCATTGCATAGACCGAAGGGAATTCTTTTGTAGGCATAGGTGCCATATGGACATGTGAAGGTTGTCTTCTCCTGATCATTCGGGTGTATCGGTATCTGGAAAAATCCTGAATATCCATCAAGAAAACAGTAATATTGGTGATTAGCAAGGCGTTCAAGCATTTAACGGTAAAGGATAATGATATTTTCGGGTTGATGAGTTCAGCTTCCTGTAGTCGACACACATTCGGTGTCCTGTTATTGTCCTCGTAGGAATTAGCTCATCTTGTTCATTTTTAATCACTGTGATCCCTCCTTTCTTTGGTACCACATGTACCGGACTAACCCATTTCCTGTCCGAGATTGGATAGATTATCCCTGCATTTAAAAGTTTCATTACTTCTTTCTTGACCACTTCCTTAAGGTTTGGGTTAAGCCTCCTCTGGTGTTCAATAGATGAGCTGGATTCATTCTCGAGGATGATTCTATGCATGCAGAGATCTGGTGATATTCCTGTTATATCATCCAAAGAATAACCGAGGGCCTTTCTATGCTTTCTCAGTTCATATACAAGTAAAGAGGTCTCCTTCTTTGTTAGTCCGGAATTTACTATCACAGGATAAGTTTCATTTGGAACGAGATATTCGTACCTTAACCCAACACGGAGTTGTTTCAAGTCGGTTTTTGGTGCTCTTAAGGGGCACCATGGGTCTTGTTTTAGCTGGGGGCTGGCTTTTGTTGTTCTACTTATGTTTCTTCTTCTTTATCTTCCTCCAAATCCATGTATGCTATCAGCTCTTCATAAGCTTCGATGGAATCCATGAACTTAACTAAACCTTGTGCCTCCATTTCTGTGTATCCGAACTCCTCTTCTGCTCGGGTTAAAGCCATCTCAAGAGGATCATGAAGCAAAAGTTCCTCCAGTATCTCTTCTTTCGTCTCACCAATTCTCCAATCCAAAAGGTTTGACCATCTGATACACTGAAAATATATTCCTATTCTCTACTGCAAGTGTACAGTGATGAAGAATGTAATATATAAGATTCGAATTCCATAGGACCAGTGTTACGCTATGAAACTAAGAGATTTGGAACAGAGCTAAGACAAGAGAGATTTGTTCATGAAATCGGTAACAAATAACGAAAGTAACGACGATGTAAAATCAATGAAAACAAGCACTAGACCAAGGCAATTCGCAGGAGATTCAAGGATAGCAACCAAATAACTCTTCAGGGCACAAATTTAATGCAGGTCTCGAACTCAAACATAAGAGTAAGTTAATCCACTGTCGTGATCTTAACAACTTTGTCTATCAACCTAGATGTCTAAACTGTCGTTTGAATCTAGCAATTGAAGACAAGCAATATGGACGGGTTCGATATGTTCACAAATCGCCTTAACATCAACTTTTGCAGGCTAAGGACGATTTGCTCACCAATGTTCGTTCTAGCAACCTATAACACTTTTGATGAATAGATTAACCTAAGATCAGAGATTAAGCGATCAATTCAATCTAAGCATTTGTAACATCCGCGAACCAGAAAGTTGTGTTAGAGTTGGTATCGGACGACATTAGGGATTCGGGAGTCGATTACATACGCTCTTTGAGGTGCGAATCGAGGATTGACTGTACATGTTCTTGTTTGATTGTTGTACAGTTGGTCTAAGGTTCATTTATCTCGAAGAAAATGTGTGAAAAGCTTCTGAATGCTTAGTGTCGATCGACACCAAGGGGTGTGTCGATCGACACCGGTTTGAGAAATCAATTCCGGTTTAAGTCGATTGCGCGTTCGATTGTGGTTTGAGTTGGTATGGTCGAGGGGTGTCGACCGACACCAAGGAAGGGTGTCGATCGACACCGGTTATTGTGAAATTGACCGGTTTGATTTAAGTCGGCTGGTTTTGTTCGGTTTGGGGCGAGAGAAGCCCTAGGTCCGCGATAAATCACTGTAGCCGCGTGGAAAAGGCTCAGTTTTCGAGGCAGTGAGTTTGCAGAGAGAAAGAGGTGATATCTAGGGTGATTTTGGAGTTTGGAGGCTCGTTCTGTTGCTGTTCTTCGTTGTTTCATCTCTTCTCCTTCCTTTCAATCCGTTCTAAGGTGAGTGCGTGACTGTAGGTCCGTTAGCATTGGAGATTGTTTGATTTTGAGATTGTTATTGAGTTTTTCGAGTTTTTCTTGAGTATGATTGTTGTTTGATCGATGTGGGGGTTGAATCCCACGAATTTGGTGTGTTTATGCGATTTTCGTTGTTGTTGGTGTCTGGGCATCGAGCTGGTGTCGACCGACACTCGATGAGTATCGATCGACACTCAGGAGGCTGGCGTCGATCGACACCATAGAGGTGTCGGTCGACACCGACCTGGGTGTCAGGAAACGTGGGTGTTTCCTGACAGGGAAGGTTTATATTGTTGATTATTCACTACAAGAAAACAGCGTATTTGCGACGGACATTTGCGACGGAAATATTTCCGTCGCAATCTTGCGATCGATTTGCCACGGACTTGCGACGGAAAAAGACACCGTCGCAAATCAGTCGCAAGTTTGCGACGGAAAATGTTCCGTCGCAAACTTGCGACTGCGTTGCGACGGAAATGCGTGTCAAGAATCATCCGTCGCAATTCCGTCACAAATTTTCGACGGAATTGCGAGGGAAAACAATCATCGGAAGTTTGCGACGGATTTGCGGATACTAGTTTTGCGTCGCAAAGGTTGTCGTCGCAATTCCGTCGCAAGTTGCGACGGATTTGCGAGGAAAAGTTGGTGGCCGACATGCGGATCGATTAGGTACGCACGTGTTAATTGAGTTTACCTAACTTATTGCGATGGAATATTTCCGTCGCAAGGGCGTCGCAAGTTCGTCGTAAATCAGTCGTAATTCCGTCGCAAAGTAGAATCCGTCATAAATCCGTCGCAAACAATCCATCGCAAATCCCTCGCAAATCCATAGGAAAAGTTTTTCAGAAATCTATAAATAGCGAAACGTGAAGAGAGGGAAATCAGAAATCAAAAAAAAAAAAAGGGGAAGAGAGGGAAAGAGAGGGAAGAGGAGAAGGAAAAAAAAAAAAGAGGGAAAAAAAATAAAACACTAAAAAAATGAGTTACAGAATATATGAGTTACGAAGCTGGATGTACAATCAAAGAGATCCAGGGACCGGCGAAGTGAGGAGAGAGTTTGTTGAAGGATTACATGGATTCTTTAACCAAGCACAAAACCAACCACAGGCAATGCAAACTGGTAAAATATTTTGTCCCTGTGAGAAATGTAGGAACAAAAAATATATCGCTGTTGATACTGCTAAAAAACATGTATTTAATAGAGGATTTGTACCAAACTATTATGTATGGTATTTTCATGGGGAAAATCATTATAATACTACTCACTATGAAGCGGGAAATAGTGGTTCGAGTCAAGGGGTTGAAGAACATAATTATAGCGGTAGCTATGATTATGGTCATCCTGATATATTGGGAAATGATATTGGGTATCAGCAAGGGAATAGGTTTCATGATATGGTCACAGATGCATTTCATGAAACTACGCCTGTTCTTGCTGATAATCCTACGACAGCAATTCTGGAAGAACCCAACATTGAAGCACAAAAGTTTTATGATATGTTAGATGCTGCAAATCAACCACTTTACGATGGGTGTAGAGAGGGACTTTCTAGATTGTCACTAGCAACTAGGATGATGACAATTAAAAGTGAGGATAACAGCAGCGAGAGTAACATGGATAAGTGGGCTGGACTATTTCAAGAGTATTTACCGGAAGATAATCTTTCTGCTGGTAATTACTATGAAATACAGAAGTTGGTTGCGGGTCTTGGGTTACCTTATAAAATGATTGATGTATGCATTGACAATTGCATGATTTTCTGGAAAGATGATGATAAGTTGCAGGAATGTCGATTTTGTGGGAAGCCGAGATACAAACCCACTATGGGAAGGAGGCGGGTCCCGTACCAACCTATGTGGTACTTGCCAATCACCGAAAGATTGAAACGGTTATACCAATCGGAAATGATGTCAGCGTCAATGAGATGGCATGCAGAACATTCCACACATCATGGAGAGATAACACATCCCTCAGATGCAAAGGCGTGGAAACACTTTCAGACGGTACATTCAAACTTTGCTAATGAGTCCAAGAATGTTTATCTTGGATTATGCACAGACGGATTTAGTCCACTTGGTATGTCAGGGAGACAATATTCGCTATGGCCCGTCATACTGACTCCATATAATCTTCCGCCGACAATGTGCATGCAGCGAGAATTTTTGTTCTTAACTGTTTTAGTGCCAGGTCCAAAGCATCCGAAGCGATCCCTAGATGTATTTCTGCAACCTTTGATCGATGAGTTGAAACAACTGTGGTATTCAGTAGTCTGCACATTTGATTACTCGCAACAACAAAACTTCAACATGCGCGCAGTATTATTGTGGACGATTAGTGACTTTCCAGCGTATGGAATGTTGTCGGGGTGGACTACGCACGGAAGACTATCGTGTCCACACTGTTTGAATAGGGCAGAAGCATTTCAGCTGAGGGATGGAAGAAAACCTTGTTGGTTTGATTGTCACCGTCGTTTTCTTCCTATCAATCACAAGTACCGAAAGAACAAGGTTTTATTTACGAAGAATAAAGCTGTCCGCGGTCCCCCTCCGGATTATCTTTCGGGACAGGATTTACTTGATCAGATCGATTATTATGGTGGTGAGGAAACATGCACACGTGGGGGCAATTGGCATTGTACTGCAAACATGCATGACGGATATGGACAAGCACACAACTGGCACAAAAAAAGTATATTCTGGGAACTCCCATATCGGGAGGATCACCTTTTGCGACATAATCTTGACGTTATGCATATCGAGAAGAATTTTTTGATAACATCATGCACACCATTTTGAACGTCCAAGGAAAAAGTAAAGACAATATGAAATCGGGGCTGTACTTAGCAGATATATGCAAAAGAAGCGAGTTGGAGATTACTAGAGACGGCAAACAGCCAATTCCGAGTTTTCGATTGTCTGGAGATGGGAAGAGAGCTCTATTTGATTGGGTGGCCTCAGATGTCAAATTTCCGGATGGATATGTTTCCAAATTCTCACGATGTATAGAGCGAGGACAAAAATTTTCTGGTATGAAGAGCCACGATTGCCATGTTTTCATGCAGCGACTACTACCGTTTGCGTTACAAGAGCTATTGCCGTCTCATGTCCACGAAGCAATTGCTGGTAATTAAACAAGTATTTACATTTCTTTTAATTAATTGAGTTTATGTACATAATTAAATATATATGTTTTATCAGTTTGTTTATAAAACAGTGTATATTATATTATATATAGGTATTGGGGCGTTTTTCCGAGATCTTTGCACGCGAACACTGAGAGAAGACGGGGTAGAGAAGTTAAAAAAAACATTGCTCTCTTGTTATGTAACATGGAGAAAATCTTCCCTCCTTCATTCTTCGACGTGATGGAACACATAACGGTACATTTGGCATATGAGGCGGATCTCGGGGGGCCTGTGCAATTCTGGTGGATGTATCCGTTTGAGCGTTTTATGGGACACTTGAAGGGAAAGGCTAAAAACCTTGCAAAAGTTGAGGGATCCATAGTACAAGGTTCATTGACAGAGGAAACATCTAACTTCGCGTCTTACTATTTTAGTCCAAATGTGAGAACGAGAAGAACCACTACGAAACGATACGATGATGTAGGCGTTGCACCTGTTTATAGGCATGTTGTCCCCAACATCTTCAAAGAAATAGGCAGACTTGCTGGAAAGTTGAAGGAAAAATCGTGGGACCATGAAGATTTGAGAGCGGCACACAATTACATATTGCGTAATCTGGATGAAGTGCACCAATTTGAGAGGTAAATTTGATCATATATACGTTTATATATATATATATATATATACGTCTCGAGATTTTTGTGCAGCATATTTGATAATCTGATCTGCCAAACATACCATGGTTTACAAGAGCATGAGTATGAGTTTTACAAAGAACGTGACTTTGCTGGATGGTTAAAATACTATGTAAGTTCTCTTCAAATGAGTGATATATAAACTAAAACCTAACACTATATATATAATTAATGTACCATTTGTTTGTATATAGGTGAGAGAGGGCTGTCATCCGGAACAAATACCGTTGTGGCTGCATGAGATTGTGAACTCTCCAATAGGAAAGATCACTACAGCACCAATGTACTGTACTCGCGGGTACATTTTCCATACGTACAAGCATGGCATGCGGAAGTCGACCGCAAATTATGGTATTCATGTCCCGGGCGAGACATAATTCTATGGAGTTTTGCAAGAGATCATCGAGGTCACATACCCATGAATTATCAACTTGAAATGTATTATGTTCAAATGTGATTGGTATGATCCGACACCAGGTCGAGGGGTTCGGAGAAACGAGACGGTAGGTGTCACCGATGTAAATGCAAACCGAAAGTTTTCCAGGTTCGAACCCTTCATCCTTGCATCGCAGGCAGAGCAAGTGTGTTTCATTCCTTATCCTCGAGTTAGGCAAAGACGGGAGACTTGGTTATCGGTCATAAAGGTCAATCCAAGAGGTTATGTAGTTGGTTTAGACGATGAAGTGGCCATGCAGCATGATAGAGTTGTAGAAGTTTCAAACCCGAGCGAATCCACATAAAATATCATACACGTTAACCCCGAGAACAGAGAAGTTGAAGACGTCTTTGACGATTCAAGTGAAGATGGAGAAGCCGATGAATTCGAAGAGTCTGCGACTGATGAAGAAGAACGGGAACACAGTGAAAACTCTTACGTATCTGAAAATGAGGATGAAAATGAGGATATTCTTGACTTTGATTAATTTTAAGGTTTTTATTTGTATTTTCTTATGTGCTTTCTTTTACATATATTGTAACTCCATCGCAAACTTTATACTTACAAGCCGACACAAAAGTCATTTCAGGATAACATTTTGAGATTGCAGATGTCTTCTCTCTGTTTCCCCACGCCGAGCCAGTTGATGACGGTGATTTTGAGTTTGTTTTAGCGACCCATGTGTTTCGGCTTCTCTTCTAGATTTGACGTCCCCGGGTGGCTTTTTGTTCCAGCCGCCGTCACTGTTGTTTCCGATATCCCCCTAATCGTTCCCGGAACCCCAAACTGCTTTGTTATCATTTCCCGGTTTGTCATTGGAGTCTAAACCCCAGCTAGACCAGTTTTCGACAGAGGATGAATCGGTGGAAGACTTTCTAGTGTTTGAATATAGTATTTAAATCCACCCTACATCATTCTTACCCCATGAAGATCCACCATCATCTTTCTTATCTCACAAAGATTCACCGTCATCCTTTGTACCACATGTTGATCATGGATCTTCATTCTAGTGGTTAAAAAGATGACGGTAATATCAACATGGGGTAAGTAGTATGACGGTGGATCTTCTTGAGGGAAAAAAGATGGTGGTGGATCTTCATGGGGTAAGAATGATGACGGTGGATTTAAATAATATAATCAAACACTAGAAAGCCTTCCACTGATTCGTCCTCTGTCGGAAACTGGTATAGCTGGGGTTCTAACTCCAAAGACAAACCGGGAAGTGATAACAAAGCAGCTTGGGGAACCGGCAACGATCAGGGGGATAGCGGAAACAACAACGGCCATGGTTGGAACAAAAAGCCACCCGGGGACGTCAAATCTAGCGGAGTATTGCGATGGAATTGCGATGGATACAAAAAAAAATGTATCCATCGCAACTCCGTCGCAATGCCGCAATGGAATTGCGATGGATATTAAAATTATTTGTTTTCCATCGCAATTCCATCGAAAAATTTCGACGATATTGCGATGCACTGATTAATTTTTTTAATCCATCGCAATTTCGTCGCAATTTTGCGATGGAATTGCGATGGAATGTTAAATTTTTAAGTTGCCATCGCAATTCCCTCGCATTTGCGACAGACTTGCGATGGAAACTAAAGTTTTAGGGTTTAGGGTTTCCTACGTTTCTGATAACAAGGGTTTTGTGTTTAGGGTTTCTTTTTATGTGCTGTATAATTCAATCCTAAAAGCTTTTAAGTAAATAAAAAACGTTTCTCTTCAACTAGGTACATATCAAGCTCACTGAAGCTTACGACGTATATAACATTACAAACGGTTTTCTTGAAACATCGACCATGTACATATATATGTAAGAATGTTCAATATCTATATAAATATTCAAATTCATCTACTAATGAGCATATATATTTCATACGTAAAATCTTATTAGTCCGTTAACAAATCCCTAAACCCTAAAACCTAAACCCTAAGTTTCCATCGCAAATCCATCGCAAAACTGCGACGGATTTCCGATGGAATGGGCCATTTCCCTCGCAATTCAATCGCAAATTTGTGACGGAATTGCGATGGAATGGGCATTTTCCCTCGCAATTCCATCGCGAATTTGCGATGAATATGCGATGAAAATGTATACAACCCTAACTCGAAAACTATTAGGGTTTCCAATCATTCCCTCGCAAACCCATCGCATTTTTTGCGATGAACGACACCAGTCCATCGCAAATCCTTCGCAAATTTTAGGGTTTCCATCATTTCCATCGCAAATCCATCGCATTGTTCCGACGGATTTGCGATGGAATGCGGTTTTTCCGTCGCAAATCCATCGATATTTCCTATATATTCAAAGCCTCGGGTTTGAGCGAAGCTCAAACCGGCCCCCCCTTTCCGAAAATTTCTCGCCGCTCCGTCTTCTTCTCCAATCGGCCGTTAGTTCTTCCCGACCGCCGACGCCGCCAGCTTCTTCTTCTCCGCCGGCGCTGTCTTCTTCTTCTCTGCCCGGCGTTGTCTTCTTCTTCTACGCCGGCGCTGTCTTCTTCCTCTCCTCCCGGCGCTGCCTTCTTCTTCTCCGCCTGCCACCGGCGCCTTCTTCCCGGCCGCCGCCTTCTTCCCGACCCGCGGCCAGCAGATCCGGTCATCCGCTGCCGGACTGCAAATCCGCCGCCGCCGAGAACTTCTTCTTCTCCGTCACCGGCACCTCCTTCCCGACCGCCGCCGCCGCCTTCTTCCCTTCCCGCCGGCTTCTTCCCGCCGCCGCCGCTATCTGGTTATCTCTTCACCTGAGTTTTTTATTTTTTTATTTACTGATTTAGAATTTGTTAGATTGTTAGATTGTTAGAATTAGTTTGTTAGATTGTTAGATAATTAAATTAGATTAGTTTTAGTATTTAGAATTTTAGAATGTGATTAAATTAGTAGTGTGAGTATATTAGTTAGATTGTTTGATAATTTGTGATTATATTATTTTTAGAATTTTGAATGACAATTTTGAATGTTCCTATTGTTAGATAAAATTAGCTACATGGATTAGTTAGATAATTAGTTTAGGTTAGATTGTTGATTAGTTTGTTAGATTGTTAGATAATTAAATTAGATTAGTGTTTAGAATTTGGAATTTTAGAATGTCATTATATTACTAATGTGATTATATTTGATAGGTTGTTTGAAAATGTGATTATATTAGTTTTACAATTTAGAATTTTCCGAACTATTTAAGTTTCTAGAATTTAATTTGTTGATGTAACGTTAGATTAGTTTTAGTATTGTTTTATTTTAATGTTATAGTACTTTTTATATAATTGTGTGATGATTAGAATAATTTTTAATTATTAGTGTTTTTTTTTTTTATTTGTACAATTATTATTGTTCCTTTTAATTTTACTTTTGTTAATTTATTGCAGATGGAGCATCAAAACATTTACCAGGACTTCCTGAGTCAGGGAGGATCCGGGGGTTCCCGTGGTGGTCGTTCCGTTCCCGTGAGGAGTCACGGGCACCCTACTAGTAGTTCCCATGGTTCTACGGGACGGGAGCAGCAGCAGCGGGTACGGTCTCGGTCTCTTTCCCCACCTCGTTAGGCAGCCGCAGTTGAGGCCGCTAGAGCCCCATTTTATGCGGCCATGCGGGAGATTTTAGAGGAGCCCGGTCATGATCTCCTCCCTTATTTTCATCCACACCGCCCACCGAGAACTTTATGGTATGTAATTTTTAATTTTTATTTGTTTTTGTTTTATTTTATATTGTACAATTTAAAATGTTAAAGTGTATTGTTTTCTTTTTAAGGTTCTCTCATGATTCGTCCGTAGCTTCAGCAGTTACGGAAATCTTTGAAAAAGATTACCAAGATCCTTTTGCCCGGTGGAAGGATGTGAAGGAACCCGTTCTTCAACGTTGGTTCTCTACTTTTGCTGTAAGTTTTTCTTGTAAAGATAAGGTTTGTCCCAAAAATACCGTCTAATTTCACGGAGAAATTTCTTCTTTCTGTAGCCAAAGAACTGTGGGGATGGATGTTCAGCTGCAAGAAAATTTGCAATGTGGCGAAACGATGGAGTGTTAGCAGATGCTATTTTTGGTTTTGGCTTGGGTTTGTTGTATGGATGAGGTTGTGTCGCAGCCTGGGCGGCGTATACAGTTTCTTCAGGCAGCCTATCATCCAATGGTATGGTTTCGCTCACTCTCATGCGGGAAAGGTGATCGGCCACTCCGTTGTCTGCGCCTTTTCTATCCTTGATCTCGAGGTCGAACTCTTGGAGAAGTAATATCCATCTTAAAAGTCTTGGCTTCGCATCCTTTTTTGACAGCAAATACCGCAGTGCAGCATGGTCAGAATGAACTATGACTTTGGAGCCCACCAGGTAAGATCTGAATTTCTCGAATGCAAAGACTATGGCAAGGAGTTCTTTCTCTGTTGTTGCATATTTGCATTGTGCTTCATCTAAAGTACGGCTGGCATAGTAGATGACGTGCAACTTCTTATCTTTTCGTTGTCCAAGCACCGCTCCTACTGCATAGTCGCTTGCATCACACATGATTTCAAAAGGTAGTTCCCAATTTGGTGGCTGAACAACTGGTGCACTAACTAAGGCGTCCTTGATCTTAGTGAAAGCGGTATGACATTCATCTGTGAACTCAAACGTGATATCCTTGCATAAAAGTCGCGTCAATGGTCTTGTTATCTGTGAGAAATCTTTGATGAATCTTCTATAGAATCCGGCGTGGCCTAGGAAACTCCTTATGTCATTTACACTCCTTGGAGGTTGAAGATTTGTCATCACTTCAATCTTTGCCTTGTCCACTTCGATCCCTTTTTCCCATATTCGATGACCGAGGACAATCCCATCTCTGACCATGAAGTGACATTTCTCCCAATTGAGGACTAAGTGTTTATCCTCACAACGCTGCAAGACTTTTCCAAGGTTTGCTAGGCAGGCTTCAAAGGATGAACCATATACTGAGAAATCGTCCATGAATACCTCCATGATTTCCTCTATAAGGTCGGTGAATATGGACATCATGCATCTTTGGAAGGTGGCCGGCGCATTGCATAGACCGAAGGGCATTCTTTTGTAGGCATAGGTGCCATATGGACATGTGAAGGTTGTCTTCTCCTGATCATCCGGGTGTATCGGTATCTGGAAAAATCCTGAATATCCATCAAGAAAACAGTAATATTGGTGATTAGCAAGGCGTTCAAGCATTTGATCTATGAACGGTAAAGGATAATGATATTTTCGGGTTGATGAGTTCAGCTTCCTGTAGTCGACACACATTCGGTGTCCTGTTATTGTCCTCGTAGGAATTAGCTCATCTTGTTCATTTTTAATCACTGTGATCCCTCCTTTCTTTGGTACCACATGTACCGGACTAACCCATTTCCTGTCCGAGATTGGATAGATTATCCCTGCATTTAAAAGTTTCATTACTTCTTTCTTGACCACTTCCTTAAGGTTTGGGTTAAGCCTCCTCTGGTGTTCAATAGATGAGCTGGATTCATTCTCGAGGATGATTCTATGCATGCAGAGATCTGGTGATATTCCTGTTATATCATCCAAAGAATAACCGAGGGCCTTTCTATGCTTTCTCAGTTCATATACAAGTAAAGAGGTCTCCTTCTTTGTTAGTCCGGAATTTACTATCACAGGATAAGTTTCATTTGGAACGAGATATTCGTACCTTAACCCAACACGGAGTTGTTTCAAGTCGGTTTTTGGTGCTCTTAAGGGGCACCATGGGTCTTGTTTTAGCTGGGGGCTGGCTTTTGTTGTTCTACTTATGTTTCTTCTTCTTTATCTTCCTCCAAATCCATGTATGCTATCAGCTCTTCATAAGCTTCGATGGAATCCATGAACTTAACTAAACCTTGTGCCTCCATTTCTGTGTATCCGAACTCCTCTTCTGCTCGGGTTAAAGCCATCTCAAGAGGATCATGAAGCAAAAGTTCCTCCAGTATCTCTTCTTTCGTCTCACCAATTCTCCAATCCAAAAGGTTTGACCATCTGATACACTGAAAATATATTCCTATTCTCTACTGCAAGTGTACAGTGATGAAGAATGTAATATATAAGATTCGAATTCCAGAGGACCAGTGTTACGCTATGAAACTAAGAGATTTGGAACAGAGCTAAGACAAGAGAGATTTGTTCATGAAATCGGTAACAAATAACGAAAGTAACGACGATGTAAAATCAATGAAAACAAGCACTAGACCAAGGCAATTCGCAGGATATTCAAGGATAGCAACCAAATAACTCTTCAGGGCACAAATTTAATGCAGGTCTCGAACTCAAACATAAGAGTAAGTTAATCCACTGTCGTGATCTTAACAACTTTGTCTATCAACCTAGATGTCTAAACTGTCGTTTGAATCTAGCAATTGAAGACAAGCAATATGGACGGGTTCGATATGTTCACAAATCGCCTTAACATTAACTTTTGCAGGCTAAGGACGATTTGCTCACCAATGTTCGTTCTAGCAACCTATAACACTTTTGATGAATAGATTAACCTAAGATCAGAGATTAAGCGATCAATTCAATCTAAGCATTTGTAACATCCGCGAACCAGAAAGTTGTGTTAGAGTTGGTATCGGACGACATTAGGGATTCGGGAGTCGATTACATACGCTCTTTGAGGTGCGAATCGAGGATTGACTGTACATGTTCTTGTTTGATTGTTGTACAGTTGGTCTAAGGTTCATTTATCTCGAAGAAAATGTGTGAAAAGCTTCTGAATGCTTAGTGTCGATCGACACCAAGGGGTGTGTCGATCGACACCGGTTTGAGAAATCAATTCCGGTTTAAGTCGATTGCGCGTTCGATTGTGGTTTGAGTTGGTATGGTCGAGGGGTGTCGACCGACACCAAGGAAGGGTGTCGATCGACACCGGTTATTGTGAAATTGACCGGTTTGATTTAAGTCGGCTGGTTTTGTTCGGTTTGGGGCGAGAGAAGCCCTAGGTCCGCGATAAATCACTGTAGCCGCGTGGAAAAGGCTCAGTTTTCGAGGCAGTGAGTTTGCAGAGAGAAAGAGGTGATTTCTAGGGTGATTTTGGAGTTTGGAGGCTCGTTCTGTTGCTGTTCTTCGTTGTTTCATCTCTTCTCCTTCCTTTCAATCCGTTCTAAGGTGAGTGCGTGACTGTAGGTCCGTTAGCATTGGAGATTGTTTGATTTTGAGATTGTTATTGAGTTTTTCGAGTTTTTCTTGAGTATGATTGTTGTTTGATCGATGTGGGGGTTGAATCCCACGAATTTGGTGTGTTTATGCGATTTTCGTTGTTGTTGGTGTCTGAGCATCGAGCTGGTGTCGACCGACACTCGATGAGTATCGATCGACACTCAGGAGGCTGGCGTCGATCGACACCATAGAGGTGTCGGTCGACACCGACCTGGGTGTCAGGAAACGTGGGTGTTTCCTGACAGGGAAGGTTTATATTGTTGATTATTCACTACAAGAAAACAGCGTATTTGCGACGGACATTTGCGACGGAAATATTTCCGTCGCAATCTTGCGATCGATTTGCCACGGACTTGCGACGGAAAAAGACACCGTCGCAAATCAGTCGCAAGTTTGCGACGGAAAATGTTCCGTCGCAAACTTGCGACTGCGTTGCGACGGAAATGCGTGTCAAGAATAATCCGTCGCAATTCCGTCACAAATTTTCGACGGAATTGCGAGGGAAAACAATCATCGGAAGTTTGCGACGGATTTGCGGATACTAGTTTTGCGTCGCAAAGGTTGTCGTCGCAATTCCGTCGCAAGTTGCGACGGATTTGCGAGGAAAAGTTGGTGGCCGACATGCGGATCGATTAGGTACGCACGTGTTAATTGAGTTTACCTAACTTATTGCGATGGAATATTTCCGTCGCAAGGGCGTCGCAAGTTCGTCGCAAATCAGTCGTAATTCCGTCGCAAAGTAGAATCCGTCATAAATCCGTCGCAAACAATCCATCGCAAATCCCTCGCAAATCCATAGGAAAAGTTTTTCAGAAATCTATAAATAGCGAAACGTAAAGAGAGGGAAATCAGAAATAAAAAAAAAAAAAAAAGGGGAAGAGAGGGAAAGAGAGGGAAGAGGAGAAGGAAAAAAAAAAAAAAGAGGGAAAAAAAATAAAACACTAAAAAAATGAGTTACGGAATATATGAGTTACGAAGCTGGATGTACAATCAAAGAGATCCAGGGACCGGCGAAGTGAGGAGAGAGTTTGTTGAAGGATTACATGGATTCTTTAACCAAGCACAAAACCAACCACAGGCAATGCAAACTGGTAAAATATTTTGTCCCTGTGAAGGAAGGTCGGGTCGGACGAGGGCCTTAAAGCTCCTGTCCGACCGGGCGCGGTCGACCGGGACGCGGGATAGTGATGTGTCCGGTTTTGGCTCGTCTGGACCAGTCTTCAGTTAAAACGTGATATCTTCTATATTGCTCGTCAAAATTTCATAATTCCAACTGCATTGGAACAATAACTCATCTGTCTCTCTTGGTGCCGAGTTTCATTGAAATCCGTTGAGTTTAATAATACATGCCGATGCTTCCCGTTTGATGCACTGATGCAGTCCGATAAAGCTCTTTCGTATATATCTTCACTATAATCGTCATATCTCTAATTCTACTCGGCCAAACTTAGTGATTCCAGTTGTATTGCAAAGCTAACTCACGTAGGCATCGCGGCGAACTGGATTTGGTGAAATCCATTGAGTAAAATATTTTTAAGGCTCCTTCAAAGTTGATCCTGTGTTGCGGAGCGGTATAAAGTCTAAATCATGTGGTTTTACTCCAAAATGCATCTCTCTCTTTCTCCTCCTACTATGGCCGCCAATTTCTGTGGTTGGACACTTCATTCTCCGTTTCTCTCTAACTTTAAACCCCCAACGGTCAAATCTTCCTTCATACGATCGTCGTCTTCATCAACCTCTTCCAATGGAAATCTTCCTATCAAGAAATCATTCCCTGGTCACACTCTCCCTCTCACTCAAATACACATTTTTCTCTGTTTTCTGTAGATTAATTCAGGAAAACGTAGGTGAAATTGATGAAGCTGGCAAGGAACAAAACTTGAGCTTTGATTGAAATCATGACAAATTTTCCTTGTTTACTTAGTTTCCACTTAATTGTAATGTGAACAAAAATGTAAAAATCTTGTGCAAGAATCTGTCAAATGCTGCAACGGATTTGCTCTGTTTCTTGGAAATTTGAGTAGAAAGTGTCTTTACTACACAATTTAGTATATTTTTTGCCTAGTTGAACAGTTACTGAGAGAGACCCTTAACTTATGAAACTTAAAAAAGTTTTAACCTTTGAGGGCAATGATAAATGTATGACTGTATGGTTGTTTGTGTTTTTAGGGGAGCCTGATGCAGATGTTGTGGTTATTGGAAGTGGCATAGGAGGATTATGTTGTGGTGCATTGTTAGCTAGATACAATCAAGATGTGCTCGTCCTCGAAAGCCATGACCTTCCCGGCGGCGCTGCTCACTCCTTTGAGATCAAAGGTTACAAATTTGACTCAGGTCCGTCTCTGTTTTCAGGGTTACAATCACGAGGCCCTCAAGCAAACCCACTTGCTCAAGTAAAATGTCTTTCTTCTTTCAACTCTTTTTCCTTCTTGAAAGTCTTGTCTTTGGAGTTTGTTTTTATGCATTTTTTGGGGTTATTGTGGTTTTCAGGTTTTAGATGCTTTAGGAGAATCACTTCCATGTGCTAAATATGATTCTTGGATGGTCTACTTACCAGAAGGAGATTTCTTGTCACGCATTGGCCCTACCGATTTCTTCAAGGTAAGTTTTTTCTCTTATCTTGCTATGTTGCTGAGTTCTAATTACAAATGGTGGTGAAAGACAAGAACTTTGGATAGAATCCGGCGATATATACTTCATATGTTCCCATTTAGATGCTATGTTGAAACTTATATGAGTTTGTATGATACTGTATCACTGATCATGTAAAGGTTTGTTTTTTCTCTTCAGGATCTAGAGAAATATGCCGGCCCTAACGCAGTCCAAGAGTGGGAAAAGCTTCTTGTGGGTGCCTTGATGTGTCCAGTATAAAATGACATCTACTCATCTTCTAATAATCACATGAATATGAAACCTGCAGGGAGCAATACTCCCTCTGTCTTCTGCTGCTATGGCATTACCACCATTGTCTATTCGCGGAGATCTTGGTGTTCTCTCCACAGCTGCTGCTAGGTAGTTTTATAAGAACTAGAAGATCTTGTTGTTACTTATAGTCATCTCTTGCTATGTGCTTTCTTTTTTTAATATGAGTGTTTGTTTCTTGTTAGATATGCTCCTTCTCTCTTGAAATCTTTCATCAAAATGGGTCCTAAAGGAGCATTGGGAGCCACAAAGCTTCTCCGTCCTTTTGTGGAAATCGTTGATTCTTTGGAGTTGAAAGACCCGTTTATTCGAAACTGGATTGATCTTCTTGCATTCCTTCTCGCTGGTGTCAAATCTGATGGCATACTTTCAGCAGAGATGGTAACAATAGAAGTGAACAAGAAAACAAGATTATCATTTCTTTTGTGCAAGATTTGGTTAAAAACGAAGTCTTTGCTTCTTATGTGTGCAGATCTACATGTTTGCTGAATGGTACAAGCCAGGCTGCACACTGGAGTACCCTGTTGATGGTAGCGGCGCAGTGGTTGAAGCGCTTGTCCGAGGCTTGGAGAAGTTTGGTGGACGTTTGTCTCTTAAGAGCCATGTTGAGAACATTGTCATCGAGAATGGTAAAGCTGTTGGAGTCAAGCTAAAGAATGGTCAAGTAAGAAGAAGAGTTCTTGAATTTACATATTTTTTTTTTCCAGTCTTTCTCTTTTAATCATTACTCATTTCGTTATGTAAATGTTACAGTTTGTTCGAGCTAGAAAGGCTGTAGTCAGTAACGCATCGATGTGGGACACGTTAAAGCTCTTACCTCCAGGAGCTCTTCCAGATTCATACGTTAATGGTGTGAACAAGACGCCTCAATGTGAATCATTCATGCATCTTCACTTGGGATTCGATGCAAAGGTATAAAAGAAACAGAGGAAGCAAAAATCCGCTTTTATCGATGTTTTGAGGTTTTTTTCTTGGGTTTTGATGTTTTTTTCTTGATGGAACAGGAACAGGGAATAGCAGATGACCTTGAGATTCATCATATTGTTGTGAATGACTGGGACCGAGGAGTGGATGCTGACCAGAATGTGGTTCTGATATCAGTCCCTAGTGTTCTTAGCCCGAACCTCGCACCCCCGGGGAAACATGTTCTGCACGCTTACTTGCCCGGGACGGAACCTTTTGATCTCTGGGAAGGTCTTGACAGAAGAAGTGCTGAGTACAAGAACCTCAAAGCCCAACGTTCCGAGGTAACCCTTTTTTTTTTTCTTTTCCTCATAATCTTGAGTGGTTTGATCTCAACTAGGTCTGGGCATTCAAGTATTTGAATACCCCAAATAACCAAAATGTATGGGTACTGTTGGTGAAGGTGATGTGGAGAGCGGTGGAGAGGGCGTTAGGGCCCGGGTTTAAGAGGGAAAAGTGTGAGGTGAGTATGGTGGGAACGCCGTTGATGCATCAGAGGTTTCTGAGGAGGAATAGAGGAACATATGGGCCTGCGATAGAGGCTGGGAAAGGTACGTTTCCTGGCCATTCTACTCCCATTTCGCAGCTTTTGTGTTGCGGTGATTCGACCTTTCCCGGGATCGGTGTTCCTGCTGTTGCTGCTAGTGGCGCGATTGTGGCGAATTCGCTTGTTACTGTTTCTAAGCATTCTGAGCTTCTTGATGCTATAGGCTTGTAGAAATATGTGCCATAAGCATATAAATATCTTGTATGTTTTATCCATACACTTTATGGTTATTGATTTTTTACGCATACTTGTCTACAGAAAGTGGCACTTTTTAGCAATGAATTTGAGAAGTATTAATATGTTAGAGATCCATGACAAAGTTTTTAAACTGTTTTATTTTTGGTGACATTCTAAATAAATTGTTATGCCGAGTTTGTTGAAGGTCGAAAGGGATTCAAGTTTGGATTATTGCTCTGGACTTTATGTTTTAGGTTTTTCTCTGGACATTAATTTGCTGCTAAACTAACACGAATTTGGTGTCGAGCTAAAACATAAAGTTCAGAGCAATTTTCCTGACCATAATTTCTTAAATTAGAGAGCATCCAAAATTTTAATAAATACTATTAATAGTTTAATACACATATACTCAATTTTTGGTTAAACATATATGAATTTGTCTATTTCAAATTTTGCATATGTCATTTGGTTAAAAACTTTGTATTAATATATAGAAAACGCTTTTAAAGCAAAACTTGCAAATTAAAATGGATGGAAGTAAGTAAAACGTGGATGCATTTTAAAGTGGATATATATGTTTACAAAATTTAATTGATTAACGTACCATTGTAGGACCGATAAGAGAAGTTTTTTTTGTTTTCTATCAAATATAATAGATTTTTAAATACTTAAAGCAGGTTGATATAACCAGCCCTCGAAACATGTGATATTTGGAAACTTTTGTTCTAGCAATGGAATCTCTAGTACGTGTTTTTGCTCTCTCACTTTTGTACGCGACGGTTACGTCGTTACATATCGTTTCTCATGTTTTTGAAGGTAACAATTATAGTCTTAAAGATATCAACAACGAGATAGTACTAAAAACTATTGTGGTAGATCATTCTGGTAAAGGTAACTTCAAAACCATACAATCGGCAATCGACTCTATTCCCTCCGGCAACGACCATTGGATCAAAATTAATATTAGAGAAGGAATCTACAAGTAAGTATTCTCAATCTCATAGACTCTATTCTTCCATTCCTTAGACGTTTGACATATTTATTAGACGGTTATATGTGTTCTTGGTGATGCAGCGAAAAGGTAATAATTCCGAGAGATAAGCCAAAGATACAATTTGTGGGAAATAAAGCATCAGAAACGATAATTCAGTATAACGATGCCGGAGAAGCCATTAAGAGTGCTACTTTAAGATTGTTAGCCGAGTTCTTCGTTGCTATCAATATAACATTTAAGGTTAGCTGATATGAAAAAAATAAACCATAAAAGTTGTACTTTTATTGAATCCTTTTTCTTTTTGATAAAGAACTTTTATTGAATCGTAGTAACATGTTGTTTTGTTGTGAGTTTTTTTTATTTATAAAAATCAAAATTCTTTAACCAAACAAACCTTTCGGATGGATTAGTGTTTCCGTTGATATCACATATATAGTTAATCTTGGAGAGTTTGTTTCATCATGTCAACGTTGAAGCATATGATTAGGTTGTTTGGAATTTTGATTGGAATACTTTTATGATCAGATTGCATTGAACAATTTGATGCAGAATACTTATAATCAGGATAAGCCTATGACACCGGTTGGTGAGATAAAAGTAGCTCCAGCGGTTGTATTGGCAGCAGACAAGGCGGCATTCTTTGGTTGCTATTTTATCAGTATCCAAGACACACTCGGTGACTTAGTCGGCCGCCACTACTTCCAACAATGTCATATCAAAGGAGTCGTTGATTTCATTTGGGGAGGAGGCCAGTCTATATACCAAGTAATCTCTTCTTTTTTTCCCTCAGTATGGTAGATTGCTATAGTTGTGAATTCGGGTAAATAAAGTCGATATATAACTTAGACAAAAATAAGAGAGAACTGAAAACTTGAGACTAAACTTTTTGTCTAGGATTTCTTTATTAAACTTTTGAATGAGTACAAACTCTTAGCTCCAAAAAGAACTGTTTGTTAGGTAGTGAAGTAACGTATCTTTAACAAAAAAAAAAAAGAAAAGAAAGAGGAGTACCGTTAAGTATATCAAATAGTGATCACCCTAAGTCCTAACAACTGTAAACTGAAAACATAAATCTAACCTCAGTTTAAAATATTAGATTTCTACCTAAAAATAACATGTAACGGGGAAAAACTATCAGTAATTTAAAAGTTATGTAAAAGTTAAAATCATCCAAAATTATAACCGAAAATATTTGGTTTACCCCCATTTTGGCCATTGCTATTTTCTTTAGTACCACTCAAATTTTGCCATTGAGTGAAACTTAATCTTGGTAAAAAGAATATAAATTATCTCAACTCATATGCAAATTAATTTTGCTTATGATAACATAATTTTAAGATTAATGGAACTATGTATAATTTCACCACTTGCACATCTTCTAATTATAAGGTATATCTAGACAACGTAACACTAAGTTACGCGTGTGTGTGTGTGTGCGCGCGCAGAGTTGCGTGATAGAAGTTTTGGGAGTGACAACATTAACAAAGGAAGAAATTACAGAAAGAGGAAAGGCGAACGGAGGATTGATAGCAGGTTTCATAACCGCGCAAGGGAGGGCAACCGAGCAGGACACAAGTGGGTTTGTGTTCAATGGATGCTCTATTGTCGGAGTTGGTAAAGCATTCCTCGGAAGAGCTTACCGAGGCTACTCGAGAGTTCTCTTTTGCAATACAAACATGGCTGATGTAATTGTTCACCAAGGCTGGGATTCTTGGGCATATCAAGGACAAGTGTAAGTAACAACATCTCCTCTCTTTTACTTGGAATATATAGGCACACTATTTTCTTTTATTTTAACTTGACCAACCAGCAGTATGCGGAGTTTGAATCTGAATGGTGACACTATGACGACACTTACACATATCAAACCACGTACTATGCTAAATCTTTCTTCAAACTATTGTCAACACTATTATATGTATATATTGACCATATTTTTGTGGATTTGAAAATTCAGAGATAAAATGACGTATGTGGAGGTAAACTGCCACGGGCCAGGAGCAAAGAAGGAAGGAAGAGTGGCGTGGGAGAAGAATCTGTCGACTAAAGATGTTTCTTACTTTACAAACCCTAAAACGTTTTTAGACAAAGATGGTTGGATAGGTTCTCTTCCTCCTCATCCATTCTCCTTTCATTCAAAATCTTCTGATTCGAATGAAAATTCTTTTGGTTGAACACAAACATTTACGATATTATGTTGGTATGCCTGAGCGAGTGGCCTCTATGAACTTCCCTACTTCCCTACTGCGAATTAAACAAAACTGGAAAATTCTAATGAAAATGAATCCAAAATGATCACTAAACACATGCCGGAAAACTTGAGGCGGATCACATGGTTGGAAGGAGTTACATTGGCAGGTTTGATAATAGCTTGTGGGAGCCTAGTATCTCAAAATAAAAATAAAATGAAGTATGGATAAAGTGGGATGAGCTTGCTGTTGGGAATGTCCTGAAATCATTTGTATTTCTCTAGTTATAGTTGTAATGTCAAGGTTGCATAATCGTTTAATATTAGGTGATTATAATGTCTTGCTAGAGACCGCTTATAATCTATGAGTTATGAACTCATTGCTAGTATTGTACGATCCTATAGGGTCACACACCTAAGCAAATTGGATCAAAGTATATTTGGGTTTTAGAGAATGTTTTATTTATATGATAAATTAAATAAAGTAAAATATATATACAAATGTGATTATGTATATGTTTGCAAACGTATAATGAATAAGTGTATTCATTATGGACTCCACGTAAATGGGCATATGATATTAAGCCCATAAACTAATACTTAATTAGGTTTATGAGTTCAATATATATAAGAGTGTGTAGACGTCTTCGTCAACACAAGTTACATGTGAGCCGCAATACTAAAACCCTAGAGTTTAGACAAAGTAGTTTGTCAAAGCTTCTTGAGATTTGATCTCGACGGCACTAGCATCCCGTTCCGATCCAATTTGTGTGCGTGTGGATACCAGTAGAGGCACTACACTTGGAGTGCTCAGACAACCTTGAACTAATTCCGATTATCTTCCGCTGCTAAGTATCAAGGTATATCCAAGTCTCTTGGATCTAGATTTATCTCAATATTTGCATGTGATCCTGGAATTGATTCATAAGTATTTATAAAGGGTTATAAACCTATATGAATTCCAACATTGGTATCAGAGCGTACTTGCTTAATTTTGTTTTGAATCTAGTTCACTGCTTGTTAGTTGTTTCACGTGTTCATGTAGAACTTAACTTGACATAAGGTTGAATCAGTTTAATTTTCATGACAACTATAACATGCGTATGTGAATATTGACTTGTTCGCTGTTTTGGAATAAGAATATTGAAGAATATTGGTTTCTAGAAAAGTCAATTCCTTTTAATAACCGTATATGGAGATATAAAGATTTGCTTATGGAAACTTGATAATTTTGCTTGATGTGATCATTCCATTATTATAATCGTATCAAAGCTGTTCACGTAAGACATATGCCTCATCTCTGTTTCTGCGTGTCACGTACATATGGTTCATGCACATATGAATTAAAGTCAACACGTTTTACTGCAATAACTGATTGCTTGATTTTAGTTAAATATATTGCTTGAATTATATGATTTGTTATATCGGATATATAATCATTCGTTCTCTTGAGTTAGTCTTTGAAACTGAATTCCAGAGGAATAATAATGATTAAAATTTCTTATATTTTTAATTCAAGTTTTAATATGATTAAGACACATGAATTAAATCAAAAATTAATTAATTAATTAATTTTAGATTTTAATAAGATTAAAATTATTCCAATTATTTATAATCCAATTTAGATACATATAAGATATGTATTAGTTACATTTAAAACTATATTAGATATAAAATTTAATATTAACTAAAATTGGATTAAAATCTAATTCCTCATTTAATATCAAGTATTTTGATGCCTCTCCAATTTTGTCAACTGTCAAGGCTTGTTTCGTTGTGTGATGGGCTTGCTAAGCAAGGTGTCTACAATTACATAAGTAAGACAGATGGTAATGGTTACCATACGAAACAAAATTGGTTTACTTGACTAAGCTATCAAAACGGTTTTGGGCTTAGAGGCATAGGTTGGATTAGACATAAGATGTCATCTAACAACCAAGAATTATATTTGATATAATTAGCAATGTTGTTGCTTACCTAAATAACTAGGCATTCGGGCGATGAGCCAAAGCTCACTTGAATTCTAGTAAAATAAGGATCTTGGATCATTATGTTCAATTTGAGGACATTATTGTTTTGAATATAATGTGAGTTTTCTTAATTGTTGAGATTTCTCTAATTTATGAACATCATATTAACATCTTCTACTTTTCTTTGATTCAGCTATGACAAACCCTCACAGTTCATTTTCACTTCGATCTGTCCTTGAGAAGGACAAGCTGAATGGATCGAATTTCCTTGAATGGTACCGAAACCTGAGAATTGTTCTCAAACAGGAGAAAAAGGACTATGTCTTGGAAAAGAAACTTCCTGAAAAACCTAAGACAAATGCCCAACATGCAGAGAGGAATGCTTGGGATAAGCATGCCAGTGATATGGTTGATGTGTGTTGTCTTATGTTGGCTACCATGAACTCGGACTTGCAGAAGCAATATGAGAACGTGGATTCGCCAATCGACATGATCACTAGCCTGAAGGGTATGTTTCAGGAGCAAGCACGAACTGAGAGATACCAAACGGTTAAAACTCTCATTGAGTGCAAGCTCCCTAAAAACAGTCCAGTTAGTCCTCATGTCATTAAGATGATGGGTTATATCGATAACCTGGCAAAACTGGACTGCCCAATCAGCCAAGAGTTGGCCACTGACCTCATCTTGCAGTCATTGCCGTCAAGTTTTGATCAGTTTGTTATGAACTATAACATGAACAACATGACAAAGACTTTGACTGAGCTGCATGGAATGCTTAAATCTGCTGAACCCAACATCATGAAGGACACCCCTCACGTCCTAATGGTACAAGGGGGTAATAAGTTTAAGAAACATGGTAAGGACAAGGGAAAGGGTAAGGTAAGCTGGGTTAAGAATCCAAGCAGCTCTACTCCCTCTCCTAAGACCAAGCCTGGTCCTTCTGGTGAAGACAAGTGCCATTATTGTAATGGTTCTGGTCATTGGAAGAGAAACTGCAAGAAATACTTGGAAGATCTGAAAAAGAAGAAGAAGACTTTTGAGACTTCATCTTCAGGTATTTATGTTATAGAAGTAAATGTTGCTACTTCCAATTCTACTTCTTGGGTATTAGATACCGGCTGTGGTGCTCATATCTGTGTTAATATGCAGGGCCTAAGCAACAGTAGAACTTTGGAGAAAGGACAAGTGGACCTGCGCGTGGGAAATGGAGCAAGAGTTGCTGCATTAGCTGTAGGAACATTTCATTTGTCTTTGCCCTCAGGCATGGTTTTAGAACTTAAAAATTGCTACTATGTACCTGCTATAAGCAGAAATATTATTTCAATTTCATGTTTGGATTTGGAAGGATTTCATTTTTCGATTAAAGACAAGTGTTGTTTATTTGATCGTGATAATATGTTTTATGGTAGTGGTCCATTAGAGAATGGGCTTTATGTTCTAAGCCAAAGTGTGCCTACCTATAACATCAGAACCAAAAGATTTAAGTCAAATGACTCGAATCAGACTTTCCTTTGGCATTGTCGTTTGGGCCACATAAATGAGAAGCGCATTCAAAAACTTCATAGTGATGGACTTTTGAGCTCATTTGATTATGAATCATTTGAAAAATGTGAGTCTTGTTTACTTGGAAAAATGACTAAGGCTCCTTTTACTGGACACAGTGAAAGGGCCAGCGACTTATTGGGCCTTATACATACCGATGTGTGTGGACCAATGAGTATAAATGCTAGAGGAAACTATCAGTACTTCATCACATTTACTGATGACTTTAGTAGATATGGTTATGTTTATCTAATGAAACATAAGTTTGAGTCTTTTGAAAAGTTCAAAGAATTTCAGAATGAAGTACAAAACCAGCTTGGTAAAACAATCAAAGCCCTTCGATCAGATCGAGGAGGAGAATATTTAAGCCAAGCTTTTAATGATCATCTTAGAGAGTGTGGAATTGTTTCACAACTCACTCCTCCAGGAACACCACAATGGAATGGTGTATCTGAAAGGAGAAATCGGACTTTATTAGATATGGTTCGATCAATGATGAGTCATACAGATCTTCCATTATCCTTTTGGGGATATGCTATAGAAACGTCTGTGTTTACGCTAAACAGATGTCCATCAAAATCAGTTCAAAAGACACCATATGAGATATGGACTGGAAAAGTTCCTAATCTGTCTTTCATGAAAATTTGGGGTTGTGAAGCTTTTGTAAAACGTTTACTACCTGATAAGCTTGGACCTAAATCTGATAAATGCTACTTTGTTGGTTATCCAAAAGAAACCAAAGGTTATTACTTTTACAACCCTGCCGAGACCAAAGTGTTTGTTGCTCGAAATGGTGTCTTTTTGGAGAGAGAATTTCTTTCTAAGAAGAACAGTGGGAGTAAAGTACAACTCGAAGAAGTTCGAGAAACACAGGAGGCTCCGACTTCCCAGGAAGAGCATCAGTTAGATTTACGAAGAGTCGTAGTATCTACACCTGTGGAACCTGAGGTACGTAGGTCCGAGAGGACTCGTCACGAACCTACTAGATATGGGGTTTGGGTGACAGATGATCACGATCTATTTCTTATAGAAAGTGATGAACCTACGTCTTTCGAAGAAGCAATGATGGGCCCTGATTCCGAAAAGTGGCTAAAGGCCGCAGATTCCGAAATGGAATCCATGTCAGAAAACAAAGTATGGACTTTGGTTGATTTACCTGATGGTGTTAAAGCCATTGAGTGTAAATGGGTTTTCAAGAAGAAAATCGACATGGATGGTAATATTCAGATATACAAAGCTAGATTGGTGGCAAAAGGTTATAAACAAATTCATGGTATAAACTATGATGAGACCTATTCCCCAGTCGCAATGCTTAAATCCATTCGGATTCTCCTAGCAACTGCCGCTTATTATGATTATGAGATATGGCAGATGGATGTGAAAACAGCTTTCCTTAATGGAAATCTCGAAGAGGATGTGTACATGACACAACCTGAAGGTTTCACTAGTCCTGAAAATGCTGGGAAAGTGTGCAAGCTTCAACGTGCCATCTATGGGTTGAAGCAAGCATCTCGGAGTTGGAATCTTCGTTTTGATGAAGCAATCAAAGAGTTTGATTTCATTAGAAATGAAGAAGAACCGTGCGTTTACAAGAAGACTAGTGGGAGCGCAGTTGCATTTTTGGTATTGTATGTAGATGACATACTTCTCATTGGGAATGATATTCCTTTGCTCAAGTCTGTAAAGGCTTGGCTGGGAAGTTGTTTCTCAATGAAAGACATGGGAGAAGCCGCTTACATTCTTGGAATAAGAATCTATAGAGATAGATTAAATAAGCTTATCGGACTTTGTCAAGATACTTATATAGATAAGGTCTTGCACAGGTTTAGTATGCATGATTCCAAGAAAGGTTTTCTACCAATGTCTCATGGCATTACTCTTAGCAAGACGCAGTGTCCTTCGACACATGATGAGCGAGAGCGCATGAGTAGAATCCCATATGCTTCTGCTATAGGATCTATTATGTATGCCATGCTTTGTACTCGCCCAGATATTGCATGTGCTTTAAGCATGACGAGTAGATACCAATCGGATCCAGGTGAGAGTCACTGGACAGCAGTCAAAAACATTCTTAAATATTTAAGAAATACTAAGGATAAGTTTTTGGTTTATGGAGGAAGTGATGAGCTTGTTTTGAGTGGTTACACTGATGCTAGTTTTCAGACAGACAAAGATGATTTCCGATCACAATCTGGATTTATCTTTTGTCTTAATGGAGGCGCAGTGAGCTGGAAGAGCTCCAAGCAAAGCACCGTGGCAGACTCAACAACTGAAGCTGAGTACATCGCTGCTTCTGAAGCGGCAAAGGAGGCTGTTTGGATTAGGAAGTTCGTTACTGAACTAGGTGTGATTCCTAGTATTTCTGGCCCGGTGGATCTATATTGTGACAATAATGGAGCCATTGCTCAGGCAAGAGAACCTAGATCACACCAGAAATCCAAACACATAGAAAGGCGATATCATCTCATTCGTGATATTGTTGATAGAGGAGATGTGAAGATTAGCAGAGTCTCAACGGATGCAAATGTTGCTGATCCTTTGACGAAGCCTCTTCCACGGCCTAAGCATGAGAGTCATACTACTGCTATAGGCATTAGATTTCTTAAACAGTGATCTTGTTTCTAGTGGGAGCTTTTCTTTTATTTTATGATATGATGTTCATGTTAACATACATTTGATTATGTTTTCGAGTTTAATGAAATTTGTTTCAGAATTATTTAATTATTGATTAAATATAAGTCCCAAAATAATTTAAGTTATTTTTTTATAGGTCATCAAGTATGTGACTTGGTCATGAAACCCTATAAATGATAAATGATATGAATTATTGAAAGTCCCTAGTCAAGGTTATTAACATGGGACATTAATAACTAAAATGACTAGTATGTGAGGTGACTGATGACTAAGTTTCGTGGAGTCATTAATATGTTGTATTAAAGTCAATCACATAGATATGTGTTGGTGAACACGATATTGGACTGACCCGTCATGAGAACTTTACAAGATTGTTATATGAGTGTCATAAAAGTTTCTCATTATAACTATAGAGTATAGTCCTTTGACCTGAGTTCATCATGATATTTTATGCATGGATTAGTGTGCTTTGACTCTATCAAACATCAACCGTAAAAGGTGACCATAAAGATAGTGATTGGGTACATTATGAATTGTGTGAGATACATGGATAGAACAAGATGGAATTTGTTCCTCCTAAGTAACGGGAGAATATGTCTTTGGGCCTATCGAAGATTTGATACTGAGAAATGCATGGCCGTGCTCAAACGAGGTGAATGTCAATCGTTTGTTTGATCAGTATAAATCATAGTTCGATAAACGTGATCTAGCTCAATGAGGATGACACCATTTCTTGCCTTATGCTAAAATCGAGACATAGAGACAAAGGGATTGTAGGAATAGCTGATTCCAGTACAAGTGGGAGATTGTTGGGAATGTCCTGAAATCATTTGTATTTCTCTAGTTATAGTTGTAACGTCAAGGTTGCATAATCGTTTAATATTAGGTGATTATAATGTCTTGCTAGAGACCGCTTATAATCTATGAGTTATGAACTCATTGCTAGTATTATACGATCCTATAGGGTCACACACCTAAGCAAATTGGATCAAAGTATATTTGGGTTTTAGAGAATGTTTTATTTATATGATAAATTAAATAAAGTAAAATATATATACAAATGTGATTATGTATATGTTTGCAAACGTATAATGAATAAGTGTATTCATTATGGACTCCACGTAAATGGGCATATGATATTAAGCCCATAAACTAATACTTAATTAGGTTTATGAGTTCAATATATATAAGAGTGTGTAGACGTCTTCGTCAACACAAGTTACATGTGAGCCGCAATACTAAAACCCTAGAGTTTAGACAAAGTAGTTTGTCAAAGCTTCTTGAGATTTGATCTCGACGGCACTAGCATCCCGTTCCGATCCAATTTGTGTGCGTGTGGATACCAGTAGAGGCACTACACTTGGAGTGCTCAGACAACCTTGAACTAATTCCGATTATCTTCCGCTGCTAAGTATCAAGGTATATCCAAGTCTCTTGGATCTAGATTTATCTCAATATTTGCATGTGATCCTGGAATTGATTCATAAGTATTTATAAAGGGTTATAAACCTATATGAATTCCAACACTTGCATACCCGTGAGATTAGTCGGATTCTTTGAGATTACACACGAAAAAGAAGAAGAAGAAAAAAAGAGTGGCATGCGTATTTAATATGTTCATATAAGTCCAAAAATGGACTTGCTTTTTCTTTATTTTTTTTAACCTTCTCTTTTTAGTTTAGTGGTCAAGGAACTGTAAATATAATTTTCATGAGATATTTGTGAGTTTTAAAATTGTATGAAACGGATCACATGTAGATATTGATCTCCTATCCTATGTGAGAAATGAGTTACTCTCAATATATTGAACTCGACAGAAAGAGCAAGAGAGAAAATGTAGATCAGAAGAAACACGAGAAACCTCACACAACTTTTACAGAGAAATTTCACAATTTTGGGGATTAGTAATCCAAACTGATTTGGTGTTTAATCATCTTTAAGTGAGATTTTTGAGAATCTTAAGAGACAGCAATAGTATATTCTTAACTGATCATGATTAAGTTACATAGACGGAGATCAAACCAACGATACCTCCTTTTAGCAAGAACTATGCAGTAAAATAATAGAAAACCGAAAATAATATTGACAATATAACGTTACAACTTAAAATGTTCCGTTTATCACGTTCATCTGCTCCTGTTTCATCTTTAACTTTGATGCTAAACAAAACAAAAACATTTTGGTGTGTTTGATTTTCTTCTTTTAATCGCTTTATAATCTAGATAGTTCTTTTCGGGTTCTATAGCTTTACTTACAATTGTGGTCTGCCCATCCGATGACCTATTCTCAAGATACTATACTACTAACTTGTTTGAAAGCACTATGAAAAAACCAAATATGAAGTAAAATAAACATATGAAGACTTAACACCGATATAGCCAAGATAAAAGATAATTGTAGCCTTAGCCACGATAAAAAATAACCTTACAAGAGAATAAAAGTTCAAAAAAGGGAACACAAAGCCCTATGAAAACACAAA
This sequence comes from Erythrophleum ivorense, assembly GCA_026724425.1. Taxonomy (NCBI): domain Eukaryota; kingdom Viridiplantae; phylum Streptophyta; class Magnoliopsida; order Fabales; family Fabaceae; genus Erythrophleum; species Erythrophleum ivorense. The sequence continues at coordinate 4,500,810 of JAIUCV010000087.1, forward strand.
CTGCCGAACCAAACCGAACATACCGGAGCTAAGCCAACAGATCAGAGACTCGACAAGACCCCAAACTGAAAAATGACCTAAACGCTATTCCGAACACAACCAACAGAAATTACTACATAAAGCCGATAAGAGTTTTTCCACCCTCAAAACAAAACAAAACAGAAAACACAAATCAAAAGAAAATACGCCACAAAACCTGGGTAACCCTAACTTGTAACTTCATCAATCGCCGATAAAGCTCCACTCACAAGGCTCGTCATGCGCATCATTGACCTGACTTCTCCAGCCACAAACAGTCTAAACTCCTCTTCCAGCTTCTCCTTCTTCTCCACTGAAACCAAACTCCATAATTCTTTCGCCGTCTCTTCTCCCAAACCGGAGCTCGCAACAGAGCCAAGAAGGAATGAACTCTCAAACCACCCTTGACCTCCGTGAGCCGTCTTCATCTTTTTTTTTTCTTCTTCCTCGCTAGACCCCCAAATCTGTTTAGACAATTCAAAACGTATTTGATCGTGAGGTTTCTTGAAAACAACCACTTCTTTATGCTCTTTCTCCCTGAAATTCCGTTTCAGAGTTTCTATCTTCGAACCCAGCTGAGACAACGTAAACTCGAAGCTGATCTTGGACTTGACCGACTCGAGAAATCTACTCTTATCCTTCAACTGATCTGACCCAAAGGTGATTATTTCTCGAAGCAAGACGATTTCGTCCTCCTCACTCCACAACCTCTGGAAATACGTCTTTGTCTTCTCTTCTGTTTTGACACGTTTCGTGTCCTCGTCTCTTGATGGGCTTCCTTCTTCCAGAGGCCGCTTCTTGCTCTCCGTCTCTTCCTTCTCCTGTGTTTCAGTCTCCGGCACTGATTCTGAATCGGCCATGGCGGGAGAAGCGGCTGGAGAAGGTGTTGGAGCTTTGAAAACGAGTTTCTCTTGTTCGTGAGTACCTCCGGATTCTTCTTTCTCCTCGGCCACGCTTGGTGGTGGTGGTGGTGGTGGTGTTGGTGGCTGTTCCTGTTCCACAGGTTTCTTGGTTGGCTTCTCTTTTGGGATCACGTCTCTTATGAAGCTATCTTCTTTGACCAGCAGCTTCTTGTTCTTCTTCGTTGTCTTCGGTGAAGTTACAGCAGCAGCAGCAGATGATGTCTCAGCCTTCTTCTTCTTCGACCGCTTCTTGTTCTTCTTCGACTTTGCCTCTGAATCTACATCGGCGGGGACAGAAACGGTCGGAGAAGATGAAGGAGCCTTGACGATCTCTTCTTGTTTGCCTCCAGTTTCTTCCACCGCCGTGGAATCTTGCTCCACCTCATCGGTTGGTGGGTTTTGTTCCACAGGCTTTCTTTGCTTGTTCGCCATTAAAAGCTTTAGAAGGATTTTTCAAGCTTCTGCAAATGGTGAGAGAGGAATTAGGAAGAGGAAACGTTTTAAGTGAGAATGCGAGAAGAAGAATCGTGCCAAGTGAATTTATAGAGGTTAAATTTATTTTTTAATTAATTAAATTAAACCAAAAAAGTTAATGGAATGATAATTACAGTGTCTTTTCAAGTTCTCATGCATGCATTTTGATTGGTGCCATTAAACGGCAGTGTATTTTCAATTTTAAACTCAATATTTTTCAAAAATAAGTCTCTTCAAGTTTAACACTTTTTGGAAGGGCTAATTATTAAATGCAAGTCATACGCAAACGGTTTGCCTGGAACAAACCAAACAAAATGCATAGATTTCTAAATAAGTCTTTTGATATTTCTGAAAATGTTAAACATAAGACTTATTTAGTTTGTAATGGACTAATGTAAGAGAACCATTGTAACATCTCAAAAACTTCCATTAGTTTAGAGATTTCAGAGAAATGAATGTAGTAGGCAAATGATTATGATGATAACTTCTCTCTCCCTTGTAAACTCTGGTTTTGCACAAATCCAACGCGATCATAAAGACCATAACATAGTCTTTGTCATAGACAGAGTTTTTACTACTTAAAAACATATTGAAGGAGAAGAAAGCTCCGAAAACAAAAACAAACTTGCAAAAATGGAAGAACTTAGTAACCGCCCTTGAGATCGTTGACGACATCGTAAGGGATGGGAGTGACAGTCTCCAAGGTCATACCTTCGACCTATAACAAAGTGGGAGTAACATCCTACTTTGTTTCATAATTTTTTTTTTAAATATATATAATAAATTTCATATTGCTTTAAAGTACCTATAACAGAGTAAGCTTTGACTGCACATGCATAATTTTTACAGTTAGCTTGAGAAAAATTAAAGGTTATTGAAGTTTAGCTGTCGAATGTTCCTATGCTGTTGTTGCTTATCACCCTCTAGGTGCAAGTCATCTGATCTTTAGTGAATTTGAAGTTGAAGCATGAGAGGCTCTTGTGCACCACATGCATAGTGTGTGTTGTTTCACGAATGTAAAGAGAGAAGTGTGAGTTTATTAAACACAAAAAAGCGTTTTTTGTTCGGTGTTTATAATACTTACAGTTGAATTCATTCATTCATCTCCCAAAAGAATTGTTGATAATTTTACCCATTCATCTGCTTTTGATTTCTTATTGTTTAAAGCCCGACCTAATTAAGTAACAAAACTTTATCGAAATACATGTTTTAATTCTCTTTTTATAGTTTCAACATTTGTAACTATAATGATATTTAGCAACATTCAGATAATGATGCAAGTTATAAACTAAATAATGTTAAAATATAATATTTTCATGTCATTTATAAAATTGATGTAACAAAATTAATGTCATTTAATTTAGCATCATTTCTAAAAGTGATGCTATAATTCTTGCATGATGCCAACTCAAAAAAAAAAAATGACACTAAAAATTAGTATTCTTATAGTAAGATATGAAGATAAAGAAATTGATTTCGACAAAGGCTCGCCAACTTCACTCGCCTTCGATTCAAATGTTGATTCAACTATAGATAAAAGAAGAGAGATTCCAGCAAACAAAACATGAAATAGAGGTCGATTCCAAAACCGATACCAAAACCGATACCAAAATCACAAGCAAAATCACTCGGCATTTAATAAGTCATGTAACATATTAACAGTAAAATCGTAAAAGATGAGTACTGAGTGACGGAATCGATAAAAAAAAGCTTAGGACCGCAAAATCATGATCGCCTGAGATTAGCAAAATATTGACATTGCTACCTACATAAGAGTGTGGATACCTCGATATAAATTGTATCAATTACATATATATTTTTTACCAATATTATACACCAAATATCAAATTCTTAAATTTAGTATTGCTTAATTGCTCATGAAAATTACCCTTTTTTGTCAAACGCATAGAAAGTTTCATGTGCATATTTAGTGCAGAGTTGCGCCTCAATCATCATAAAACCTAATGTTATCAAAGTTAACCGAAAAGATTTGTGGCCACATTTTGTTTGGGAAGATGAAGATATAGTTAACTCGGAAATTCAGAAGAATTGGAAGAAAGGCGAAGAAGGCTGATTGCGAATCAGGTTTTCCCAATTCCTAACCCTGATACTGCAAGCGCACAGATCAAGAGTAGTAACGGGTTATCAAATACAAGGAGCAGATAAGTGCACTACAAGTTATGCAATTCCGACTTAGCTAGGACAAGAGGAAGGTTTTGGGTTTGGTTTGTGAAATAGATAACTAAACTAAACGAAAGCAATGTAAGAGCGGTAAAAGATGAAGATAGGAAAACGCTAGGCAATGGGCGGACTCGCAGAGATTCAAGATTACTAGGTTAAATCAATCTATTAGGGGGTTATTGGGTACCGTCTAGAACTTAAAACACGGATGTAAGGTCATTCCACTGTCGTGGCTCCGACCTCTTTGTTAACTAACCTAATCGTTAAACTTTTGGAGTGTCCTGAGATTGTTAAGCAAGCATTAATTCGTCCAGGTCTTAATTGTTCACAACCCCGCATAGATCAACTTTCGCAGTCTATGAAGTGTTGCCCACCAAATACTAGTTCCGGTTATATAACAAGCTTTTGGAGAGTATATTAAACCTAGGATCTGATGCTAGTTGATCAGAAAAGCATGCAGCAACGAGATTAAGCAAAGGTGAAGATCTAAAGTGATGAACCCTGATAGCATGTGTGGGTGTGGGATGTATGCAAGTAATAAAAACCCTAAGAAAAACATGGTTGCAAGTGCACAACATGTTGTTGTAGTACTTAGGGGTCGATCCACAAGAGAATGCGAATTACACACTACACATTTGTAAAGATTTGGTTAAGCTAAATCATCAATATGCAAGGGGTTTTGTGTTTTTGTTTTATAAGAAAGAGTAAATAATAATGCAAACTATACAAACAACATTATTGAACAAAAGACAATCCGCAAAAGACATAAGCCAAGTCGATTGAAAAGTTTGTTAAATCCGATTTCTCTGAACTCAAAACACTAAGATGTGGTCATCCCACTTTCGTGGCTCCGACCACCTATGTTTCTTAAACCAATGGGCTCAGCTTTTGCATGGTCATTGTAGAGTGAAACATGCATTACAATTAGGTAATGATTGTTCACAAAACTCTTTAGGTCTACTTTCATAGCCTAAGACGAATTGCCCATCAAATATTAGGACCGGAGATATAACAAGCTTTTGGAGAGTATATCAACCTTAGATCAGGCCGCTAGTTAGCTACTCTAGCAACAAGCTTTAGGTATGAATAAAGATGGTGAACCATAAGGTTTCCCTTTCTTTAACAACCGATTCTCGAAGGCTTATCATGTCATGTCTTCTTTGAAAGATCCATGATTCAATAACGAGTCTAAAGGAGTAGAGAGGATCTCATGGTTCTAGTGGAAGGAGGCGGAGTGATAGAGATCAAACCGTGGCTCTCCCATAAAGAGAAACCTCTAGACCCTAGACTTAAGCTAAAACATGCGAGTATGTACAAGGTGCAAAAGGGAAAAGAAAGAACAAGGAGACCACCTAAGTGGCTCCGGTTTATTGACTGAAAAGAAGAAGAGAGTTTCGAGTTGTGTTCTATGATATTTTGATATCGATACAAGAGGCTAAAAGCAAGTATATATAGGTGAGGGGAGGCTAGGTCGGCTGAGTTGAGGCGCAAAAGAGAAGAGGAAACTTTCCATTTATTCTCCTCTCTTGAACTTGCTCACCAAGTCTTGAGTGAGGTGTGGCCGCATCCTTCTGATCGCGTGAAATGGTGTGGGCTTGAGTTTTGATGAAGTCCAGGCTTGACCTGCAGTGATCCCGGTCCATTATGCTCACCCAAGCTCCATGGGCTTCACTTATTCGCCAGACGGACATGTCTTGGGAGAAAAAGATCCTAGGCCGCATACCTACTCCAAATGGCCCAATTCCACTTCGCCGCGACGCATGACTCATTTATCTATCTTTCCATATAAATATCTCATGATTTGGACGTCGGAAAGCCCCTTTGCACGGTCATCTTTCGGATGCTTTGATTCTGTCCGAATGTGGAAATCGGCTAACTTGAGTTTTGTTGAAGCTCTTGGCTTGGGAACTTGCATGGATCGTTGTTTGAAGTTCTTTTGCTCCATTTTGCCTTCTTTTTGCCATTTTGACCTGTTTGCTTCCAAAAACCACAATATACAAGAAAACTACCTCTTGGATACAAAATCATTATTATTAAGTAAGAAAACATAAGAAAAACCAAGGTAAAAACATGTAAAAATATGGATATATCAAACCCCTAATTTGATTTAGAACCCTAATAATTCATGAACTCTTTGATAAACCCACGACCTAACAAGTGAATTACTCAGACATAATCAAAGTAACTACACAGAGAGATGATGAAGAAAGCATAAATATAAGATAAAAGTTCAGAAAACTTCTCCAACTTGTGGTAAAGAGGAGAGATCCTCTCCTTGAATTCTCTAAGAACAAAACTAGTAAAAATTGTAAAACAATATGCGGCTCTCTTTTCTAGAGAGGCTAAAAATGTGTATTTATATTCCTAGGCCTTCATGGGGTCGAGATTAGGTAAACGGGCCGAGAAAATCGCGGAATCGGGAAAGATGGGCCTTTGTCGGCCGAGTCGGGTCGATCGGAACGGTCGTCGGTCGAGCAGGACGGTCGAGCGGTCGGTCGGGACGTCTGTCCGGTCGTGCGGGACGGTCGAGCGCATATCGAGTGGTGAAGAAAAGTCGGGTCGGACGAGAGCCTTAAAACTCCTGTTCGACCGGGCGCGGTTGAGCGGACGCGGATGGAGTGAAGGAAGGTTGGGTCGGACGGGGCCTTAAAGCTCCTGTCCGACCAGGCGCGGTCGAGCGGACAGCTTGATGATGTGAAGGAAGGTCGGGTCAGACGAGGGTCTTAAAGCTCCTGTCCGACCGGGCGCGGTCGACCGGGACGCGGGATAGTGATGTGTCCGGTTTTGGCTGGTCTGGACCAGTCTTCAGTTAAAACGTGATATCTTCTATATTGCTCGTCCAAATTGCATAATTCCAACTGCATTGGAACACTAACTCATCTGGCTATCTTGGTGCCGAGTTTCATTGAAATCCGTTGAGGTTAAGAATCCATGCCGTTGCTTCCCGTTTGATGCACTGATGCAGTCCGATAAAGCTCTTTCGTATATATCCTCACTATAATCGTCATATCTCCAATTCTACTCGGCCAAACTGAGTTATTCCAGTTTCATTGCAAAGCTAACTCACGTAGGCATCGCGGCGAACTGGCTTTGGTGAAATCCATTGAGGAGAATATTTTTATGGCTCCTTAAAATTTGATGCTGTGTTGCGGAGCGGTATAAAGTCCAAATCTTGTGGTTTTGCTCCAAAATACATCTTTCGACCTGTTTAGACTCTTAGTACTATAAATCCACAAAAACTACCTTTTTAGATGAAAAAGCCTTTGAAAACCTTATAAAAAGCATAGTAAAACCGTATGAAAAGCGTACAAAATAGAGGTATATCAACTCCCCCAGACTTAAACCTTTCTTGTCCCCAAGCAAATAGAATCCAAATCAGAGAAAGAGGTTTGAAAACATGAAAACTCCCTTATCCTCTTGAGAAACTTGTGGTGGCCTTCTTTCCTGTATTCCACTAAAAACATAACCAATGTTAGACTAGCTTCACATAATGCTCGGCAAGCTTAGCGAACCATACCAAACTCGACTAGTCTCATCCAGCACTCCAAACTTTCTATTGTTAACTCCTTGCATAAATTGAAAACGTGCGGTCTTTATCAAGGGAATATCGATCATTAAGTACTTGTTCTTACCCATTTGAGTCTCTCCAGGATAGTCCTTTTGAAGCATTTGAGTTCTTTTCCTCTCTCTTCTTCTCTTCTTTTGAAGGATCGATCTTTCCCTACTTTTCTAGGGTATCATTTTATTTTTTCTGTCGATCCTTCTTCCTTTTGAATAAGGTTAACACATGATAAGTCTTTTGCTTGTTCTTTGTTTTGGGTAATTCTCCATAAGACATGAAGGTGCAGACATATGCTTTCCTCTTGCTTACACGTTTTCCTTTTGTTTAAAAGCTTCTTCTTTTTTTTTTTTTTTTTTTTTTTTTTTCAATATATTCCAAGAGGAGAGAGAGGAGAACTGTACTTTGTATTGGACATACCCCTTTGAGATCAAGTGAGGAACGACTCATATGTATGCCAAGTCCCTTGACAAGAAAAACTAGAATGATTAGGGTGGAGTTAACGTTAGATTGTCTGGGTACCTTAGAGATGTTGCCAAGTCAGTAGGTCGATCCACCGTTAGAGGTTCTGTTAGGCTTGTGTCCGCAATTGTTGTCCGCTCTAGGGTCATAGATTGTTAGCACAACACCGGAGAATCATAGAGATAGGTCATAGTTTTCGACTAAGGTTTTGACTCAATAAAACATGAAAACATAAGAAAAGAAACATGAAAACATAAGAAAAGAAAGAAAAATACATTAGTAAAGGATAAAACTCCCCCCAGACTTAACTTGCACCGTCACGGTGAAAGCAAATCAGATTAAGGGTGAGAGGAACAGACTCAATAAGAAAATAAAAAGAAGTTCATTAAAATAAGATAAGGATAGAAAATGGAGTTGGGTGTCCAATGCACCAGATACCAAATGAAGAGTGGATGCCAAGGTGGCAGGGTGGTGGCTGGTCACGGGTGTAGACTCCTTGCTCGACTGGTCATGGTGACCCGGACGGCATGTCATAGTGTTGTTTTTAATCCTTTCTTGCACTATTGTGGTATCCATCCTATCCTGCTAAAGAAAAACAAAGAAAACAAAGTGAAATTAAAATTTAAAACTGAAATTTAAATGTGTTACCTTATGGGTTGCCTCCCATACAACGCTTTTTTAAGGTCTTTAGCTTGACCGTAATGCTTTTTAGTCTGATGGGGGATCGTCCAAGGGGATTGAGACTGGGTGGGGTGCTTTGGTGTTGGCGAGATATGGTTTAAGCCTTTGTCCATTTACTGTGAATTGACCTCCGGATGGATCCAATAGCACAACTGCTCCATATGGCCGAACTTCCTTGATTGTGAAGGGTCCGGACCATCTAGAACAAAGCTTCCCGGGAAAAAATTTGAGACGGGAATTGTAGAGTAGAACTTGATCATTGGGTGCAAATGTCTTTGGTGTGATCTTCCTATCATGGAAAGCCTTGGTCCTTTCTTTGTATATTCTAGAATTTTCATATGCAAGGTGGCAGATCTCATTAAGTTCATTGAGTTGAATGAGTCGTCTTTCTCCCGCTGTTTTCAGGTTGAAGTTTAGCTCTTTGACTGCCCAAGCCGCCTTGTATTCTAACTCTACAGGGAGGTGACAAGCTTTTCCATATACCAGGTGAAAAGGGGTTGTGCCCAGTGGTGTTTTGAAAGCAGTGCGGTATGCCCATAGAGCATCGTCTAACTTGGCACTCCAATCTTTTCTAATCTTTCCTGTAGTCTTTTGGAGGATACTTTTGAGTTCTCTATTTGAGATCTCCACTTGGCCACTAGTTTGAGGGTGATATGGTGAAGCAACTTTGTGGGTCACTCCATGTTTCTTCAAAAAGTTGGCAAAAATCCTGTTGATGAAATGAGAGCCTCCATCACTAATGACAATCCTTGGTACTCCAAATCTCGGGAAAATGACTGATTTGAACATCTTGATCACAACTTGGGCGTCATTGGTTGGGCTTGCAATTGCTTCTACCATTTCGAAACATAGTCCACTGCAACTAGAATGTATTGGTCACCGAAAGATGTTGGGAAAGGTCCCATGAAACCTATTCCCCATACGTCGAAAACTTCTACTTCTAAGATGAAATTATGTGGCATTTCATTCCTTTTACTTATGTTTCCCATTCTTTGACAGGCATCACATCGGGATATGAAGGCGTGGGCATCTTTGAACATGGTTGGACACCAGAATCCTGCCTGAAGTACCTTAAACACTGTTTTGTAATTGGCGAAATGACCGGCATAGCTGGAACTGTGGCAGGCGAATAGTATTCCCTCCACTTCTTCTTCTGGAATACACTTACGAAACATATTATCAGAGCATTTTTTATAAAGATAAGGTTCGTCCCAAAAATACCGTCTAATTTCACGGAGAAATTTCTTCTTTCTGTAGCCAAAGAACTGTGGGGGTGGATGTTCAGCTGCAAGAAAATTTGCAATGTGGCGAAACGATGGAGTGTTGGCAGATGCTATTTTTGGTTTTGGCTTGGGTTGGTTGTATGGATGAGGTTGTGTCGCAGCCTGGGCGGCGTATACAGTTTCTTCAGGCAGCCTATCATCCAATGGGATGGTTTCGCTCACTCTCATGCGGGAAAGGTGATCGGCCACTCCGTTGTCTGCGCCTTTTCTATCCTTGATCTCGAGGTCGAACTCTTGGAGAAGTAATATCCATCTTAAAAGTCTTGGCTTCGCATCCTTTTTTGACAGCAAATACCGCAGTGCAGCATGGTCAGAATGAACTATGACTTTGGAGCCCACCAGGTAAGATATGAATTTCTCGAATGCAAAGACTATGGCAAGGAGTTCTTTCTCTGTTGTTGCATATTTGCATTGTGCTTCATCTAAAGTACGGCTGGCATAGTAGATGACGTGCAACTTCTTATCTTTTCGTTGTCCAAGCACCGCTCCTACTGCATAGTCGCTTGCATCACACATGATTTCAAAAGGTAGTTCCCAATTTGGTGGCTGAACAACTGGTGCACTAACTAAGGCGTCCTTGATCTTAGTGAAAGCGGTATGACATTCATCTGTGAACTCAAACGTGATATCCTTGCATAAAAGTCGCGTCAATGGTCTTGTTATCTGTGAGAAATCTTTGATGAATCTTCTATAGAATCCGGCGTGGCCTAGGAAACTCCTTATGTCATTTACACTCCTTGGAGGTTGAAGATTTGTCATCACTTCAATCTTTGCCTTGTCCACTTCGATCCCTTTTTCCCATATTCGATGACCGAGGACAATCCCATCTCTGACCATGAAGTGACATTTCTCCCAATTGAGGACTAAGTGTTTATCCTCACAACGCTGCAAGACTTTTCCAAGGTTTGCTAGGCAGGCTTCAAAGGATGAACCATATACTGAGAAATCGTCCATGAATACCTCCATGATTTCCTCTATAAGGTCGGTGAATATGGACATCATGCATCTTTGGAAGGTGGCCGGCGCATTGCATAGACCGAAGGGCATTCTTTTGTAGGCATAGGTGCCATATGGACATGTGAAGGTTGTCTTCTCCTGATCATCCGGGTGTATCGGTATCTGGAAAAATCCTGAATATCCATCAAGAAAACAGTAATATTGGTGATTAGCAAGGCGTTCAAGCATTTGATCTATGAACGGTAAAGGATAATGATATTTTCGGGTTGATGAGTTCAGCTTCCTGTAGTCGACACACATTCGGTGTCCTGTTATTGTCCTCGTAGGAATTAGCTCATCTTGTTCATTTTTAATCACTGTGATCCCTCCTTTCTTTGGTACCACATGTACCGGACTAACCCATTTCCTGTCCGAGATTGGATAGATTATCCCTGCATTTAAAAGTTTCATTACTTCTTTCTTGACCACTTCCTTAAGGTTTGGGTTAAGCCTCCTCTGGTGTTCAATAGATGAGCTGGATTCATTCTCGAGGATGATTCTATGCATGCAGAGATCTGGTGATATTCCTGTTATATCATCCAAAGAATAACCGAGGGCCTTTCTATGCTTTCTCAGTTCATATACAAGTAAAGAGGTCTCCTTCTTTGTTAGTCCGGAATTTACTATCACAGGATAAGTTTCATTTGGAACGAGATATTCGTACCTTAACCCAACACGGAGTTGTTTCAAGTCGGTTTTTGGTGCTCTTAAGGGTCACCATGGGTCTTGTTTTAGCTGGGGGCTGGCTTTTGTTGTTCTACTTATGTTTCTTCTTCTTTATCTTCCTCCAAATCCATGTATGCTATCAGCTCTTCATAAGCTTCGATGGAATCCATGAACTTAACTAAACCTTGTGCCTCCATTTCTGTGTATCCGAACTCCTCTTCTGCTCGGGTTAAAGCCATCTCAAGAGGATCATGAAGCAAAAGTTCCTCCAGTATCTCTTCTTTCGTCTCACCAATTCTCCAATCCAAAAGGTTTGACCATCTGATACACTGAAAATATATTCCTATTCTCTACTGCAAGTGTACAGTGATGAAGAATGTAATATATAAGATTCGAATTCCAGAGGACCAGTGTTACGCTATGAAACTAAGAGATTTGGAACAGAGCTAAGACAAGAGAGATTTGTTCATGAAATCGGTAACAAATAACGAAAGTAACGACGATGTAAAATCAATGAAAACAAGCACTAGACCAAGGCAATTCGCAGGAGATTCAAGGATAGCAACCAAATAACTCTTCAGGGCACAAATTTAATGCAGGTCTCGAACTCAAACATAAGAGTAAGTTAATCCACTGTCGTGATCTTAACAACTTTGTCTATCAACCTAGATGTCTAAACTGTCGTTTGAATCTAGCAATTGAAGACAAGCAATATGGACGGGTTCGATATGTTCACAAATCGCCTTAACATCAACTTTTGCAGGCTAAGGACGATTTGCTCACCAATGTTCGTTTTAGCAACCTATAACACTTTTGATGAATAGATTAACCTAAGATCAGAGATTAAGCGATCAATTCAATCTAAGCATTTGTAACATCCGCGAACCAGAAAGTTGTGTTAGAGTTGGTATCGGACGACATTAGGGATTCGGGAGTCGATTACATACGCTCTTTGAGGTGCGAATCGAGGATTGACTGTACATGTTCTTGTTTGATTGTTGTACAGTTGGTCTAAGGTTCATTTATCTCGAAGAAAATGTGTGAAAAGCTTCTGAATGCTTAGTGTCGATCGACACCAAGGGGTGTGTCGATCGACACCGGTTTGAGAAATCAATTCCGGTTTAAGTCGATTGCGCGTTCGATTGTGGTTTGAGTTGGTATGGTCGAGGGGTGTCGACCGACACCAAGGAAGGGTGTCGATCGACACCGGTTATTGTGAAATTGACCGGTTTGATTTAAGTCGGCTGGTTTTGTTCGGTTTGGGGCGAGAGAAGCCCTAGGTCCGCGATAAATCACTGTAGCCGCGTGGAAAAGGCTCAGTTTTCGAGGCAGTGAGTTTGCAGAGAGAAAGAGATGATTTCTAGGGTGATTTTGGAGTTTGGAGGCTCGTTCTGTTGCTGTTCTTCGTTGTTTCATCTCTTCTCCTTCCTTTCAATCCGTTCTAAGGTGAGTGCGTGACTGTAGGTCCGTTAGCATTGGAGATTGTTTGATTTTGAGATTGTTATTGAGTTTTTCGAGTTTTTCTTGAGTATGATTGTTGTTTGATCGATGTGGGTGTTGAATCCCACGAATTTGGTGTGTTTATGCGATTTTCGTTGTTGTTGGTGTCTGGGCATCGAGCTGGTGTCGACCGACACTCGATGAGTATCGATCGACACTCAGGAGGCTGGCGTCGATCGACACCATAGAGGTGTCGGTCGACACCGACCTGGGTGTCAGGAAACGTGGGTGTTTCCTGACAGGGAAGGTTTATATTGTTGATTATTCACTACAAGAAAACAGCGTATTTGCGACGGACATTTGCGACGGAAATATTTCCGTCGCAAACTTGCGATCGATTTGCCACGTACTTGCGACGGAAAAAGACACCGTCGCAAATCAGTCGCAAGTTTGCGACGGAAAATGTTCCGTCGCAAACTTGCGACTGCGTTGCGACGGAAATGCGTGTCAAGAATAATCCGTCGCAATTCCATCACAAATTTTCGACGGAATTGCGAGGGAAAACAATCATCGGAAGTTTGCGACGGATTTGCGGATACTAGTTTTGCGTCGCAAAGGTTGTCGTCGCAATTCCGTCGCAAGTTGCGACGGATTTGCGAGGAAAAGTTGGTGGCCGACATGCGGATCGATTAGGTACGCACGTGTTAATTGAGTTTACCTAACTTATTGCGATGGAATATTTCCGTCGCAAGGGCGTCGCAAGTTCGTCGCAAATCAGTCGTAATTCCGTCGCAAAGTAGAATCCGTCATAAATCCGTCGCAAACAATCCATCGCAAATCCCTCGCAAATCCATAGGAAAAGTTTTTCAGAAATCTATAAATAGCGAAACGTGAAGAGAGGGAAATCAGAAATCAAAAAAAAAAAAAGGGGAAGAGAGGGAAAGAGAGGGAAGAGGAGAAGGAAAAAAAAAAAAGAGGGAAAAAAAATAAAACACTAAAAAAATGAGTTACGGAATATATGAGTTACGAAGCTGGATGTACAATCAAAGAGATCCAGGGACCGGCGAAGTGAGGAGAGAGTTTGTTGAAGGATTACATGGATTCTTTAACCAAGCACAAAACCAACCACAGGCAATGCAAACTGGTAAAATATTTTGTCCCTGTGAGAAATGTAGGAACAAAAAATATATCGCTGTTGATACTGCTAAAAAACATGTATTTAATAGAGGATTTGTACCAAACTATTATGTATGGTATTTTCATGGGGAAAATCATTATAATACTACTCACTATGAAGCGGGAAATAGTGGTTCGAGTCAAGGGGTTGAAGAACATAATTATAGCGGTAGCTATGATTATGGTCATCCTGATATATTGGGAAATGATATTGGGTATCAGCAAGGGAATAGGTTTCATGATATGGTCACAGATGCATTTCATGAAACTACGCCTGTTCTTGCTGATAATCCTACGACAGCAATTCTGGAAGAACCCAACATTGAAGCACAAAAGTTTTATGATATGTTAGATGCTGCAAATCAACCACTTTACGATGGGTGTAGAGAGGGACTTTCTAGATTGTCACTAGAAACTAGGATGATGACAATTAAAAGTGAGGATAACAGCAGCGAGAGTAACATGGATAAGTGGGCTGGACTATTTCAAGAGTATTTACCGGAAGATAATCTTTCTGCTGGTAATTACTATGAAATACAGAAGTTGGTTGCGGGTCTTGGGTTACCTTATAAAATGATTGATGTATGCATTGACAATTGCATGATTTTCTGGAAAGATGATGATAAGTTGCAGGAATGTCGATTTTGTGGGAAACCGAGATACAAACCCACTATGGGAAGGAGGCGGGTCCCGTACCAAGGTATGTGGTACTTGCCAATCACCGAAAGATTGAAACGGTTATACCAATCGGAAATGATGTCAGCGTCAATGAGATGGCATGCAGAACATTCCACACATCATGGAGAGATAACACATCCCTCAGATGCAAAGGCGTGGAAACACTTTCAGACGGTACATTCAAACTTTGCTAATGAGTCCAAGAATGTTTATCTTGGATTATGCACAGACGGATTTAGTCCACTTGGTATGTCAGGGAGACAATATTCGCTATGGCCCGTCATACTGACTCCATATAATCTTCCGCCGACAATGTGCATGCAGCGAGAATTTTTGTTCTTAACTGTTTTAGTGCCAGGTCCAAAGCATCCGAAGCGATCCCTAGATGTATTTCTGCAACATTTGATCGATGAGTTGAAACAACTGTGGTATTCAGTAGTCTGCACATTTGATTACTCGCAACAACAAAACTTCAACATGCGCGCAGTATTATTGTGGACGATTAGTGACTTTCCAGCGTATGGAATGTTGTCGGGGTGGACTACGCACGGAAGACTATCGTGTCTACACTGTTTGAATAGGGCAGAAGCATTTCAGCTGAGGCATGGAAGAAAACCTTGTTGGTTTGATTGTCACCGTCGTTTTCTTCCTATCAATCACAAGTACCGAAAGAACAAGGTTTTATTTACGAAGAATAAAGCTGTCCGCGGTCCCCCTCCGGATTATCTTTCGGGACAGGATTTACTTGATCAGATCGATTATTATGGTGGTGAGGAAACATGCACACGTGGGGGCAATTGGCATTGTACTGCAAACATGCCTGACGGATATGGACAAGCACACAACTGGCACAAAAAAGTATATTCTGGGAACTCCCATATCGGGAGGATCACCTTTTGCGACATAATCTTGACGTTATGCATATCGAGAAGAATTTTTTGATAACATCATGCACACCATTTTGAACGTCCAAGGAAAAAGTAAAGATAATATGAAATCGGGGCTGTACTTAGCAGATATATGCAAAAGAAGCGAGTTGGAGATTACTAGAGACGGCAAACAGCCAATTCCGAGTTTTCGATTGTTTGGAGATGGGAAGAGAGCTCTATTTGATTGGGTGGCCTCAGATGTCAAATTTCCGGATGGATATGTTTCCAAATTCTCACGATGTATAGAGCGAGGACAAAAATTTTCTGGTATGAAGAGCCACGATTGCCATGTTTTCATGCAGCGACTACTACCGTTTGCGTTACAAGAGCTATTGCCGTCTCATGTCCACGAAGCAATTGCTGGTAATTAAACAAGTATTTACATTTCTTTTAATTAATTGAGTTTATGTACATAATTAAATATATATGTTTTATCAATTTGTTTATAAAACAGTGTATATTATATTATATATAGGTATTGGGGCGTTTTTCCGAGATCTTTGCACGCGAACACTGACAGAAGACGGGGTAGAGAAGTTAAAAAAAAACATTGCTCTCTTGTTATGTAACATGGAGAAAATCTTCCCTCCTTCATTCTTCGACGTGATGGAACACATAACGGTACATTTGGCATATGAGGCGGATCTCGGGGGGCCTGTGCAATTCTGGTGGATGTATCCGTTTGAGCGTTTTATGGGACACTTGAAGGGAAAGGCTAAAAACCTTGCAAAAGTTGAGGGATCCATAGTACAAGGTTCATTGACAGAGGAAACATCTAACTTCGCGTCTTACTATTTTAGTCCAAATGTGAGAACGAGAAGAACCGCTACGAAACGATACGATGATGTAGGCGTTGCACCTGTTTATAGGCATGTTGTCCCCAACATCTTCAAAGAAATAGGCAGACTTGCTGGAAAGTTGAAGGAAAAATCGTGGGACCATGAAGATTTGAGAGCGGCACACAATTACATATTGCGTAATCTGGATGAAGTGCACCAATTTGAGAGGTAAATTTGATCATATATACGTTTATATATATATATATACGTCTCGAGATTTTTGTGCAGCATATTTGATAATCTGATCCGCCAAACATACCATGGTTTACAAGAGCATGAGCATGAGTTTTACAAAGAACGTGACTTTGCTGGATGGTTAAAATACTATGTAAGTTCTTTTCAAATGAGTGATATATAAACTAAAACCTAACACTATATATATATATATAATTAATGTACCATTTGTTTGTATATAGGTGAGAGAGGGCTGTCATCCGGAACAAATACCGTTGTGGCTGCATGAGATTGTGAACTCTCCAATAGGAAAGATCACTACAGCACCAATGTACTGTACTCGCGGGTACATTTTCCATACGTACAAGCATGGCATGCGGAAGTCGACCGCAAATTATGGTATTCATGTCCCGGGCGAGACATAATTCTATGGAGTTTTGCAAGAGATCATCGAGGTCACATACCCATGAATTATCAACTTGAAATGTATTATGTTCAAATGTGATTGGTATGATCCGACACCAGGTCGAGGGGTTCGGAGAAACGAGACGGTAGGTGTCACCGATGTAAATGCAAACCGAAAGTTTTCCAGGTTCGAACCCTTCATCCTTGCATCGCAGGCAGAGCAAGTGTGTTTCATTCCTTATCCTCGAGTTAGGCAAAGACGGGAGACTTGGTTATCGGTCATAAAGGTCAATCCAAGAGGTTATGTAGTTGGTTTAGACGATGAAGTGGCCATGCAGCATGATAGAGTTGTAGAAGTTTCAAACCCGAGCGAATCCACATAAAATATCATACACGTTAACCCCGAGAACAGAGAAGTTGAAGACGTCGTTGACGATTCAAGTGAAGATGGAGAAGCCGATGAATTCGAAGAGTCTGCGACTGATGAAGAAGAACGGGAACACAGTGAAAACTCTTACGTATCTGAAAATGAGGATGAAAATGAGGATATTCTTGACTTTGATTAATTTTAAGGTTTTTATTTGTATTTTCTTATGTGCTTTCTTTTACATATATTGTAACTCCATCGCAAACTTTATACTTACAAGCCGACACAAAAGTCATTTCAGGATAACATTTTGAGATTGCAGATGTCTTCTCTCTGTTTCCCCACGCCGAGCCAGTTGATGACGGTGATTTTGAGTTTGTTTTAGCGACCCATGTGTTTCGGCTTCTCTTCTAGATTTGACGTCCCCGGGTGGCTTTTTGTTCCAGCCGCCGTCACTGTTGTTTCCGATATCCCCCTAATCGTTCCCGGAACCCCAAGCTGCTTTGTTATCATTTCCCGGTTTGTCATTGGAGTCTAAACCCCAGCTAGACCAGTTTTCGACAGAGGATGAATCGGTGGAAGACTTTCTAGTGTTTGAATATAGTATTTAAATCCACCCTACATCATTCTTACCCCATGAAGATCCACCATCATCTTTCTTACCTCACAAAGATTCACCGTCATCCTTCTTACCCCATGTCGATCCTCCGTCATCCTTTGTACCACATGTTGATCATGGATCTTCATTCTAGTGGTTAAAAAGATGACGGTAATATCAACATGGGGTAAGTAGTATGACGGTGGATCTTCTTGAGGGAAAAAAGATGGTGGTGGATCTTCATGGGGTAAGAATGATGACGGTGGATTTAAATAATATAATCAAACACTAGAAAGCCTTCCACCGATTCGTCCTCTGTCGGAAACTGGTATAGCTGGGGTTCTAACTCCAAAGACAAACCGGGAAGTGATAACAAAGCAGCTTGGGGAACCGGCAACGATCAGGGGGATAGCGGAAACAACAATGGCCGTGGTTGGAACAAAAAGCCACCCGGGGACGTCAAATCTAGCGGAGTATTGCGATGGAATTGCGATGGATACAAAAAAAATGTATCCATCGCAACTCCGTCGCAATGCCGCGATGGAATTGCGATGGATATTAAAATTATTTGTTTTCCATCGCAATTCCATCGCAAAATTTCGACGATATTGCGATGCACTGATTAATTTTTTTAATCCATCGCAATTTCGTCGCAATTTTGCGATGGAATTGCGATGGAATGTTAAATTTTTAAGTTGCCATCGCAATTCCCTCGCATTTGCGACGGACTTGCGATGGAAACTAAAGTTTTAGGGTTTAGGGTTTCCTACGTTTCTGATAACAAGGGTTTTGTGTTTAGGGTTTCTTTTTATGTGCTGTATAATTCAATCCTAAAAGCTTTTAAGTAAATAAAAAACGTTTCTCTTCAACTAGGTACATATCAAGCTCACTGAAGCTTACGACGTATATAACATTACAAACGGTTTTCTTGAAACATCGACCATGTACATATATATGTAAGAATGTTCAATATCTATATAAATATTCAAATTCATCTACTAATGAGCATATATATTTCATACGTAAAATCTTATTAGTCCGTTAACAAATCCCTAAACCCTAAAACCTAAACCCTAAGTTTCCATCGCAAATCCATCGCAAAACTGCGACGGATTTCCGATGGAATGGGCCATTTCCCTCGCAATTCAATCGCAAATTTGTGACGGAATTGCGATGGAATGGGCATTTTCCCTCGCAAATCCATCGCGAATTTGCGATGAATATGCGATGAAAATGTATACAACCCTAACTCGAAAACTATTAGGGTTTCCAATCATTCCCTCGCAAACCCATCGCATTTTTTGCGATGAACGACACCAGTCCATCGCAAATCCTTCGCAAATTTTAGGGTTTCCATCATTTCCATCGCAAATCCATCGCATTGTTCCGACGGATTTGCGATGGAATGCGGTTTTTCCGTCGCAAATCCATCGATATTTCCTATATATTCAAAGCCTCGGGTTTGAGCAAAGCTCAAACCGGCCCCCCCTTTCCGAAAATTTCTCGCCGCTCCGTCTTCTTCTCCAATCGGCCGTTAGTTCTTCCCGACCGCCGACGCCGCCAGCTTCTTCTTCTCCGCCGGCGCTGTCTTCTTCTTCTCTGCCCGGCGTTGTCTTCTTCTTCTACGCCGGCGCTGTCTTCTTCCTCTCCTCCCAGCGCTGCCTTCTTCTTCTCCGCCTGCCACCGGCGCCTTCTTCCCGGCCGCCGCCTTCTTCCCGACCCGCGGCCAGCAGATCCGGTCATCCGCTGCCGGACTGCAAATCCGCCGCCGCCGAGAACTTCTTCTTCTCCGTCACCGGCACCTCCTTCCCGACCGCCGCCGCCGCCTTCTTCCCTTCCCGCCGGCTTCTTCCCGCCGCCGCCGCTATCTGGTTATCTCTTCACCTGAGTTTTTTATTTTTTTATTTACTGATTTAGAATTTGTTAGATTGTTAGATTGTTAGAATTAGTTTGTTAGATTGTTAGATAATTAAATTAGATTAGTTTTAGTATTTAGAATTTTAGAATGTGATTAAATTAGTAGTGTGAGTATATTAGTTAGATTGTTTGATAATTTGTGATTATATTATTTTTAGAATTTTGAATGACAATTTTGAATGTTCCTATTGTTAGATAAAATTAGCTACATGGATTAGTTAGATAATTAGTTTAGGTTAGATTGTTGATTAGTTTGTTAGATTGTTAGATAATTAAATTAGATTAGTGTTTAGAATTTAGAATTTTAGAATGTCATTATATTACTAATGTGATTATATTTGATAGGTTGTTTGAAAATGTGATTATATTAGTTTTACAATTTAGAATTTTCCGAACTATTTAAGTTTCTAGAATTTAATTTGTTGATGTAACGTTAGATTAGTTTTAGTATTGTTTTATTTTAATGTTATAGTACTTTTTATATAATTGTGTGATGATTAGAATAATTTTTAATTATTAGTGTATTTTTTTTTATTTGTACAATTATTATTGTTCCTTTTAATTTTACTTTTGTTAATTTATTGCAGATGGAGCATCAAAACATTTACCAGGACTTCCTGAGTCAGGGAGGATCCGGGGGTTCCCGTGGTGGTCGTTCCGTTCCCGTGAGGAGTCACGGGCACCCTACTAGTAGTTCCCATGGTTCTACGGGACGGGAGCAGCAGCAGCGGGTACGGTCTCGGTCTCTTTCCCCACCTCGTTAGGCAGCCGCAGTTGAGGCCGCTAGAGCCCCATTTTATGCGGCCATGCGGGAGATTTTAGAGGAGCCCGGTCATGATCTCCTCCCTTATTTTCATCCACACCGCCCACCGAGAACTTTATGGTATGTAATTTTTAATTTTTATTTGTTTTTGTTTTATTTTATATTGTACAATTTAAAATGTTAAAGTGTATTGTTTTCTTTTTAAGGTTCTCTCATGATTCGTCCGTAGCTTCAGCAGTTACGGAAATCTTTGAAAAAGATTACCAAGATCCTTTTGCCCGGTGGAAGGATGTGAAGGAACCCGTTCTTCAACGTTGGTTCTCTACTTTTGCTGTAAGTTTTTCTTGTAAAGATAAGGTTTGTCCCAAAAATACCGTCTAATTTCACGGAGAAATTTCTTCTTTCTGTAGCCAAAGAACTGTGGGGATGGATGTTCAGCTGCAAGAAAATTTGCAATGTGGCGAAACGATGGAGTGTTGGCAGATGCTATTTTTGGTTTTGGCTTGGGTTTGTTGTATGGATGAGGTTGTGTCGCAGCCTGGGCGGCGTATACAGTTTCTTCAGGCAGCCTATCATCCAATGGTATGGTTTCGCTCACTCTCATGCGGGAAAGGTGATCGGCCACTCCGTTGTCTGCGCCTTTTCTATCCTTGATCTCGAGGTCGAACTCTTGGAGAAGTAATATCCATCTTAAAAGTCTTGGCTTCGCATCCTTTTTTGACAGCAAATACCGCAGTGCAGCATGGTCAGAATGAACTATGACTTTGGAGCCCACCAGGTAAGATATGAATTTCTCGAATGCAAAGACTATGGCAAGGAGTTCTTTCTCTGTTGTTGCATATTTGCATTGTGCTTCATCTAAAGTACGGCTGGCATAGTAGATGACGTGCAACTTCTTATCTTTTTGTTGTCCAAGCACCGCTCCTACTGCATAGTCGCTTGCATCACACATGATTTCAAAAGGTAGTTCCCAATTTGGTGGCTGAACAACTGGTGCACTAACTAAGGCGTCCTTGATCTTAGTGAAAGCGGTATGACATTCATCTGTGAACTCAAACGTGATATCCTTGCATAAAAGTCGCGTCAATGGTCTTGTTATCTGTGAGAAATCTTTGATGAATCTTCTATAGAATCCGGCGTGGCCTAGGAAACTCCTTATGTCATTTACACTCCTTGGAGGTTGAAGATTTGTCATCACTTCAATCTTTGCCTTGTCCACTTCGATCCCTTTTTCCCATATTCGATGACCGAGGACAATGCCATCTCTGACCATGAAGTGACATTTCTCCCAATTGAGGACTAAGTGTTTATCCTCACAACGCTGCAAGACTTTTCCAAGGTTTGCTAGGCAGGCTTCAAAGGATGAACCATATACTGAGAAATCGTCCATGAATACCTCCATGATTTCCTCTATAAGGTCGGTGAATATGGACATCATGCATCTTTGGAAGGTGGCCGGCGCATTGCATAGACCGAAGGGCATTCTTTTGTAGGCATAGGTGCCATATGGACATGTGAAGGTTGTCTTCTCCTGATCATCCGGGTGTATCGGTATCTGGAAAAATCCTGAATATCCATCAAGAAAACAGTAATATTGGTGATTAGCAAGGCGTTCAAGCATTTGATCTATGAACGGTAAAGGATAATGATATTTTCGGGTTGATGAGTTCAGCTTCCTGTAGTCGACACACATTCGGTGTCCTGTTATTGTCCTCGTAGGAATTAGCTCATCTTGTTCATTTTTAATCACTGTGATCCCTCCTTTCTTTGGTACCACATGTACCGGACTAACCCATTTCCTGTCCGAGATTGGATAGATTATCCCTGCATTTAAAAGTTTCATTACTTCTTTCTTGACCACTTCCTTAAGGTTTGGGTTAAGCCTCCTCTGGTGTTCAATAGATGAGCTGGATTCATTCTCGAGGATGATTCTATGCATGCAGAGATCTGGTGATATTCCTGTTATATCATCCAAAGAATAACCGAGGGCCTTTCTATGCTTTCTCAGTTCATATACAAGTAAAGAGGTCTCCTTCTTTGTTAGTCCGGAATTTACTATCACAGGATAAGTTTCATTTGGAACGAGATATTCGTACCTTAACCCAACACGGAGTTGTTTCAAGTCGGTTTTTGGTGCTCTTAAGGGGCACCATGGGTCTTGTTTTAGCTGGGGGCTGGCTTTTGTTGTTCTACTTATGTTTCTTCTTCTTTATCTTCCTCCAAATCCATGTATGCTATCAGCTCTTCATAAGCTTCGATGGAATCCATGAACTTAACTAAACCTTGTGCCTCCATTTCTGTGTATCCGAACTCCTCTTCTGCTCGGGTTAAAGCCATCTCAAGAGGATCATGAAGCAAAAGTTCCTCCAGTATCTCTTCTTTCGTCTCACCAATTCTCCAATCCAAAAGGTTTGACCATCTGATACACTGAAAATATATTCCTATTCTCTACTGCAAGTGTACAGTGATGAAGAATGTAATATATAAGATTCGAATTCCAGAGGACCAGTGTTACGCTATGAAACTAAGAGATTTGGAACAGAGCTAAGACAAGAGAGATTTGTTCATGAAATCGGTAACAAATAACGAAAGTAACGACGATGTAAAATCAATGAAAACAAGCACTAGACCAAGGCAATTCGCAGGAGATTCAAGGATAGCAACCAAATAACTCTTCAGGGCACAAATTTAATGCAGGTCTCGAACTCAAACATAAGAGTAAGTTAATCCACTGTCGTGATCTTAACAACTTTGTCTATCAACCTAGATGTCTAAACTGTCGTTTGAATCTAGCAATTGAAGACAAGCAATATGGACGGGTTCGATATGTTCACAAATCGCCTTAACATCAACTTTTGCAGGCTAAGGACGATTTGCTCACCAATGTTCGTTCTAGCAACCTATAACACTTTTGATGAATAGATTAACCTAAGATCAGAGATTAAGCGATCAATTCAATCTAAGCATTTGTAACATCCGCGAACCAGAAAGTTGTGTTAGAGTTGGTATCGGACGACATTAGGGATTCGGGAGTCGATTACATACGCTCTTTGAGGTGCGAATCGAGGATTGACTGTACATGTTCTTGTTTGATTGTTGTACAGTTGGTCTAAGGTTCATTTATCTCGAAGAAAATGTGTGAAAAGCTTCTGAATGCTTAGTGTCGATCGACACCAATAAGGTAACACCTCCTTGACGACAAACGGTCCTGACCAGCGTGACTTGAGCTTCCGAGGGAAAATTTTGAGGCGTGAATTGTACAACAGAACCTGGTCACCAGCCTTGAATACTTTGGGCACAATCCTTTTGTCATGAAATGCCTTAGTCGTTTCTTTGAAGATCTTGGAACTTTCGTAAGCATCAAGGCGAATTTCTTCCAGCTCGTGCAGATCCATTTCCCTCTTTTCTTGGGCAGTCTTGAGGTCCATGTTCAGCATCTTGATTGCCCACTGAGTCTTGTACTCCAACTCAACCGGAAAGTGACAAGATTTCCCATAGACAAGAGAGTAAGGTGTCCTCCCAATTGGCGTTTTGTAGGCAGTCCGGTAGGCCCATAAAGCATCGTTAAGTTTCGTCGCCCAATCTCTCCTAGACGAACTAACGGTCTTGTGGAGGATAGCTTTGATCTGCTTGTTGGAGACCTCTACTTGACCGCTGGTTTGAGGGTGGTAAGGAGTGGCGACTTTGTGCTTTACTCCGTGCTTCTTCAAAAGGTTTTCAAACACTTTATTCACAAAATGGGATCCTCCATCGCTTATTACGCACCTCGGCACACCAAATCTTGGGAAGATTATGGTGTTAAACAGCTTCAACACCACTTTAGCATCATTAGTAGGTGCCGCAATCGCCTCCACCCACTTGGAAACGTAGTCAACGGCTACCAATATGTAGATGTTCCCCTGAGAAGGAGGGTTGAATGGCCCAACGAAATCGATCCCCCAAACGTCAAATATTTCAACTTCTAGAATCGTGTTTTGAGGCATCTCATTCCTCGCCGAGATGTTTCCCGCTCGCTGGCAAGCATCGCACTTAGCTACATAAGCGTGAGTATCCTTGAACAGACTTGGCCACCAATAACCAGCCTGTAAGACCTTTCAGGCTGTCTTAAAAGTAGCGAAGTGTCCACCGTAGCTTGAACCATGGCAATGATACAATATCTCTTCCACTTCAGCCTCAGCTACACATCTCCTAAACAAACCATCACTCCCTCTCTTGAACAAATAAGGTTCATCCCAATAGTAGTGATTCGCAAAATCCGAAGCATCACACATTATCTCGAAAGGAAGCTCCCAGTTCGGAGCTTGGACAATCGGTGCGCTACAAAGGGCGGCTTTGATTTCTAAGAAGGCTTGGCGACACTCTCCATCGAACTCAAAGTCCTTCTCTTTGCATAGAAGTCTAGTGAGTGGCCTAGCAATCTTCGAAAAATCTTTAATAAACCGTCTGTAGAAACCCGCATGTCCCAAAAAGCTCCGAACATCCTTAACTGACTTCGGCTCTCCCAACTGAATCATAACCTCAATTTTTGCTTTGTCAACCTCGATACCACTCTCGGAGATCTTGTGCCCCAACACGATGCCCTCTTGTACCATGAAGTTACACTTCTCCTAGTTAAGCACAAGATTTGTCGCCTCGCATCTCTCCAATACCCTGCACAAATTAGACAAAGACGAGGAAAAGGACGAGCCATATACGGAAAAGTCATCCATAAAGACTTCGACCGTTTCCTCTATCAAATCCGAGAATATAGAAGTCATGCAACGTTGGAAAGTGGCGGGTGCATTACATAAACCGAAAGGCATGCGTCTATATGCAAAAGTTCCATAAGGACAGGTAAAAGTGGTTTTCTCCTGATCATCCGGGTGGATAGGGATCTGGAAAAAGCCACTGTACCCGTCCAAAAAACAATAAAACGGATGACAAGCTAGACGTTCAAGCATCTGGTCGATAAATGGCAAGGGGAAATGGTCTTTCCTAGATGCAGCATTAAGTTTCCTATAGTCAATGCACATTCTATGTCCAACTATTACCCTAGAAGGGATCAGCTCATCGTTTTCGTTCTTGATGACTGTGATACCACCCTTTTTCGGGACACAATGTACAGGTGAAACCCAAGTACTGTCCGAAATCGGGTAAATAATCCCAGCATCAAGAAGCTTTAAAACTTCTTTCTTAACTACTTCTTTAAGCTTTGGGTTCAATCTACGTTGGTGCTCAATTGATCCCTTCGATTCGTTCTCAAGATGAATTCTGTGAGTGCAAAGAGTAGGGGAGAGACCCTTGATATCATCTAGCGAATAACCAAGAGCTCTCCTGCACTTTCGCAACTCAGCAAGAAGGGTATCTAGCTCATGAGGGGTTAATGCAGCATTTACTATGACAGGATAAGTGGAGTTAAGACCTAAGAACGCATACCTGAGCCCCTTTGGAAGAGGTTTAAGATCAACTTTCGGTGCCTTAAGCTCGGACCAGTCGTCAGCAGCTCGTTGAATCGGCGAGACTTCTTCATTCAGATTCTTTCCGAGCGCAAACGGTTTCACATCCCGTTTGATATCCTGTTTGACATCTGAGGCTGTCTCAGCAAGTTTCTCTAAACCGATTTCCCCTGTCTCAGCTTTGTTTGTGTCCAGCAACCAAGCATAACCCAAACTCTCAGCCTGCAGAGACCCAAATTCAGCATTATCCTTTGTAAGGGCGATCTGGAGCTTACCCTCAACATTCAATTCCTCCAAGTACTCGTCAGCCAGTTGGTCTAAGGTTTCGATGTAGAATGACTCGCCACCTATGGTTGGCTGCTTCATCACATTATTAATATCAAAGATCAACTTGCAGTCTTGGCCTAGATTCAGCTCTATCTTCCCACGTTTAACATCAATAACCGCTCCAGCGGTTGCCAAGAACGGCCTTCCCAAAATCAACGGATCTTTGGGTTCCTCATCCATCTCCAGCACTATGAAATCAGTAGGTACTACCACGTTGCCGACTCTCAGTGGCATATCTTCAAGCATTCCCTTAGGGAGTCTAACAGAACGATCAGCAAGCACTAGTGAGAAATTGCACTTCTTATACTCGCTAAACCCAAGTCGCTTAGCCACTGTCATAGGCATGATGCTCACGCTGGCTCCCAAGTCGCACAAACAGTTTTTGAAAGATAACCTGCCGAGAGAACATGGGAGGGTAAAGCTCCCTGGATCTCCGAGCTTCTTTGCAACTGCTCGGCTCTGAATAATGGCGCTACATTCTTGAGATAGCACTACCATGCCTTGGACTTCTTTAGTCCTTTCCAAGATGGCGTCTTTCAGAAACTTTTGGTATGGTGGTATTAACATGAGGGCGTCCAGAATAGGCATTCTCACTTCAATCTCAGCCATAACCTTATCAAAGAGTCCCTTATACTTGGCTATCAGCTGTTTCTTGAACCGACACGGAAACGGCATCGGGGGTTTGTAAGGCGGAGGTACAAAAGGAGTTTCCGTCCTCTTTTTGTCCTCATTGTTGCTGTTTCTGGATGTCTCTCGTGTCTTTCTAGCTTCCGACTCGTTCTCAGCAGGAACTTCAGCATCGTCCTCAACTAAATCCTCCTCCACTTGAATCACAACGTCCTCGCTGTGTTGAACCGGTGCTCCTCTGTTGGGAAGTACTTTTCCGCTGCGCAATGTGACTGCTTTGGCATACTCCTTAGGGTTTGGTATTGGCTTTCCAGGTAGGATCCCCTTGGAGCTGCTGCTTTGTTGAGACTCCAAGTGCCTGACTTTGGAGCTTAGTTCCTCTAACTTCCGTGTCATTTCATGCTGCGAACTAGTCATTTCGTGGTGTGCACTATCAACCTTATTGTGTATCTCTGCCAATTTGATGTGGAGATCACTTGCTCCGCTGATTTGCCCTTGGAGAAGCTGCTGCAACATCTGTTTCATGTCGGAATCCTGACCTGAATGGCTCCCAACTTGAGCTTGAGTGGAAATTTGTTGCGGTGCAGCAAAGGTCTTTGGCGGAAATTTTTTTTTGTAGTAAACCACCTGCTGGCCACTTTGCTGTCCACCTTGCTGCTGGTCTTGAGGATTCTCAACGTTTGTAGAACGGTAGGAAAGGTTGGGATTGTTCTTGTAGTTGATGAACCCCTTTTGGTATCCACCCTGATTGTTGATGTAGCTCACCTCTTCAACCCGTGTTTCCTCCTCCTCTTCGACCACATCATCCTCACAAACAAAATGCACATGCTTCGGCTGACCGCTGATCATCTTGTCAAACTTATCGTTGAGTGTCTTTATCTCTTTCTTGAGCTTCTCCTCGTTAATTGAACTGCCTCTATCAGATCTGTCATACTCCTCATTGTAATTGCCATTACTTGTGGCAATATTCTCAACCAAAAGCAGACCGTCGTCAACGTCTTGACCCATGAAGTATCCGTTGCTGGCCAACGTCTCGGTACAACGTACTCAGCAAATTCTCCTTTGAGAAGCCGTGGTGTGGGCACTGCATCTGATATCCCTTAAAGCGCTCATACGTCTCACTGAAAGTCTCGCTGTTGAGCTGCGTGAATCCCGAGATTTCGTTCCTCAACTTTGCTGTCCTTGATGTTGGAAAGAATTTAGCTAGAAAAGCTCGTTTGCATTGGTCCCAAGTAGTGACCGAACCTTCAGGTAATGACGTTTCCCAAGTTAGTGCTTTGCCGCCCAAAGAGAAAGGGAAAAGCCGTAACTTGAAGCCATCTTCGGAGACGCCATTTATTTTCTGCAAGGAACAGAGTCGGTCGAACTTGTCAAGGTGCTTCAACGGATCCTCATCCCGCATTCCGTGAAATTGCGAATTCTCCACCAAAGATATCAAGCTGGTCTTGATTTCAAAGTTGTTATTGGGGACTGGTGGTGGGGTAATTCCGTGGCGGTTGAGGTGAGAATTCGGAGTATCTCCAGCTCCGATTTGTCGAGCAACTCGTGGAGGATGAACGGGATGCGCTCCGGCATTCTGCTGGTTTGCGGCCTGATGTGCCGCCTGAGGCGGGGCGGGCACCCCTGGTGGGTCTGCCATATCGTCAAAGTGCTGTTCGTTCTGAAAAGCCTGTTGCTCAGCTCTATGCTGTTGTTCAGCGCGCTCTTGAGCTCTACGGGCCCGGCGTTCGCGTTCAACCGTTTGTAGATCACTCGAGCTTAACAGATTGCTGTTTCCTCTAGAGCGTGTGTGCATAAACCTGCAAAAGAAGGAAAAGCAGCTCCCAAACAGCAGATATAGAAAGTGTAATTGATGTTTAAACCTGCAAAACAGAGAAAACAGCTCCCAAACAGCAAATATTTATATGGTAATCGAAAGTAATAAAGAAAAACTTGATCTTGAAAATTATCCAAATCAAAAATGCTCAAACTTAAAACTCCAAATGGCAACGGCGCCAAATTGAAACAGGATTTTTGCGTGTTCAATTAACAATCCCACTCATGTCATTGTGGTCTTGAGAGTCAATCTATAATGGAGCTAGTTGAAAACAATTTCGAATGCAAGAAATGATCAAGTCAAGAGCAATGGTTTCAAATGTAACAAGTGAACTTAGAACAAAAACATAAATGCGATGAAATCTGTGAAATGCAAATTGGAATGAATGCGATTCAAGAAGCAATATGCAATAAACGGTTAACTAGACGGAAGATGTAAACTCGATGATAAAGAGAGAGTCTTGGGATGAGACAATCGATTACAAGTCTTTAGGGGTCAATAAATATGTCTAGAGATACTCAAATAGAGCTAAGTCCTAGGAAGGGAGTTCAAGGAGAAAGGTTAGCCCACTCCCGTGGTGAGAACCCCTAAGCTTGCGTCGGTCCAAGGATCTAACTCCTGTTAGCTGGACGACGCAAGCCAGCCTTAAACGCCAACCCCCTTAGTCCGATGAGCCCTCCAAACAACCACTCCCGTGTGAAGGACAAGCTCATCTCTTTGCTGGTCGGTCCAATCTCTCTATGCACTTTTGGTGGAAGAGAGATCTTGGATCTAGATCTAAGTGATCAAAGAAGGTCTAGCCTTAAGCAAACCCAGCAAAGAAGGACCTTATGGAAGGATTAAAACCCTCTAGACACTAAATCGAACCCCAATTTCTTCTAATCTATCTCATCCCACAAGACCCAAGAGGATTCACTCACTACCCATAACAAGAACACCAAATCCTATAGAGGAAAGGGTCTTAATCATAGATAGAAGGAGAGAATAGCGTGAAACTAAGCAAGATAAGAAGATTGCAGGATGAAATGACTAAACTTGATTAGAAATCCAAAACAAATCTTACAAATCAAGCTTAGAGCTAAAACAAAGGTTTTTGTGTTCTTGATAAAGAAAATTACAAGATAAGATGCAAAGAAATTAGGTTTAAGGCTTTATATAGTTCCAAGGGAGTAGAAGCCTTCAGTCAACTCATTTAAGTTGACCCATCTCCTTCCCAATTCGCACAACTCGAAACAGATCAGGTAAATCGCGGGTCAACTCTCTTCCTTTGGTCAACGCTCTGCTTTTCTCCGCCAAACAGGTTCTCAACCTGTTTCGCAACCCGTTTGCCGTCCAGACTCCATGCTTCTTCATCTTCACTCCGTTTCTGCCCCTCTTCAGCTCCAAAACACCTGATACAACTCCCAAATGCACAACTAACGCAATGCAAGTCCTAAATGCCATGTGTTTGTACAATGCAAGAGATCTACACTAAAATGCTAAAGATATGAGCTAATATGGGGGTGAAACTAGATGGAATGTGCTCCTAAATGATGTAAAATACAGAGACATCAAAGATGAGGCTTCAGACCACAGTCTAGAGACTTTAAGAAGAGGCAGAAACAAAGGCAATGGCAGAGACTATGACCCTTTGAGGCAGCAGCTGAACCATCTCAAGATTCAGTATCCTCCTTTTCATGGCACCAATGATCCAGAAGCTTATCTAGACTGGGAAAGGAAGATGGAATCAAACTTTTTGGTTCAAGGGACTTATGAGCTTAACAAGGTGAAGATAGCTATTTCTGAATTCAATGGCTATGCACTCTTGTGGTGGGAACAGTTGGGACTCACTAGACATCGACAGAGAGAGCCTTCTATTACCACTTGGGATCAGCTTGTCACACAGATGAGGAAGAAGTTTGTTCCTGCACACTACCAGAGAGAAACTCTTAACAAGCTTAGGCGTCTCATTCAAGGCACTAAGTCAGTTCGAGACTAC
Source organism: Erythrophleum ivorense (assembly GCA_026724425.1). Lineage (NCBI taxonomy): Eukaryota > Viridiplantae > Streptophyta > Magnoliopsida > Fabales > Fabaceae > Erythrophleum > Erythrophleum ivorense. The sequence continues at coordinate 4,531,501 of JAIUCV010000087.1, forward strand.
TATCAGGAGCTGGAGACTTTGATGATCAGAGCTGATCTGAGAGAAAGTGAAGACATGGTGATGTCTAGATTTCTTGGGGGACTTAACAGGGAGATTCAAGACAAGGTGGAGCTGCAGAATTATGAAGATGTACAAGAGATGGTACATAAAGCAGAGCTGATTGAATCGCAGATCAAGAGAAAGAATGGGAGATCAACTTTCACTTCTAACATTCCAAAACCAAGAGAATTCAACAAACCAGCCTATGCCAAGGACACTAAACCAGCGACAACTACAGTTAAGGAAGAGGTCAACCAAGGAAGAGGTCAACCAAAGAGTGGAACTTCTACTAGTCACATTAGGTGTTTCAAATGTCAAGGAATGGGACATTACTCCAGGGACTGTCCTAATAAGAAGGTGTTTCTACTTCAAGAAGGAGGAGAGATTGTGCCTCAAGACAGCTCAGAAAGTGAAACAGATGTTGATTTAGAAGAAGGAGAAGAACCAGCAGCAATGGGAGAGATGTTAGTGGCACGCAAGACCTTAAGTGTTCAAGTTCATCCAGATGATAGAGGACAGCGTGAGAATCTCTTCCACACTAGATGTTTAGTTCAAGACAAGGTCTGCACCTTGATTGTAGATGGTGGCAGCTGTACCAATGCTGCTAGTGAAGAGATGGTAAAGAAGCTCAATATCAAGACTACCTTACATCCTAGGCCATATCAGCTACAGTGGCTGAATAACAAGGGAGCCTTAACCGTTTCACAACAAGTGGTAGTCAAGCTAGCGATTGGGAAGTATGAAGATGAACTGCTGTGTGACGTGATTCCTATGAAGTCTAGCCACATTTTGCTGGGCAGACCATGGCAGTTTGGCAAAAGGGTTATGCACGATGGCTATACAAACAAGCAGACTTTTGAGTTTAAAGGACGTAAGATCACTCTTCTGCCACTCACACCAAGCGAGATCTACAAGGATCAGCTTCATATGAATCGCAAGGATACAGAGAAAGTTTCTAACAGTCTATACATCAATCACAACGAGTTCAGCAAACTCTGTGATCCTGAGATGACAACATTCATGTTTGTCTATAAGGAAACACTCGCTAGTACTAAGCCAACAGAGGAGCTTCCACATGAGATGATAGAGATCATAGAAGAGTACAAGGATGTATTTCCAGAAGAGATACTTCCAGGTTTACCTCCAATCCGTGGAATTGAACACCAAATCGATTTGGTACCAGGATCAGCTTTACCAAACCGGCCAGCTTACAGGACCAACCCTGTAGAGACAAAGGAGATTTAGAAACAGGTAGAAGAGCTGATGAGCAAAGGACATATCAGAGAAAGCTTAAGTCCATGCGATGTACCAGTCTTGTTAGTTCCTAAGAAAGATGGAACATGGAGGATGTGTGTAGATTGCAGAGCTATCAACAACATAACAGTGAAGTACAGACATCCTATCCCAAGGCTAGATGACATGTTAGATGAGTTATGTGGGTCAACAATCTTCTCCAAGATCGATTTAAAGAGTGGATATCATCATATCAGAATGAAGGAAGGGGACGAGTGGAAAACTGCTTTCAAGACCAAGCAGGGGCTGTATGAATGGTTAGTCATGCCATTTGGTCTCACCAATGCTCCCAGCACCTTCATGCGTTTAATGAACCATGCTCTCAGACCGTTCATAGGAGTATTTGTTGTGGTCTACTTCGACGACATACTCATCTACAGTAAAGGTTTGGGGGAACATTTAGGACACATCCGCAGAGTTCTAGATGTTCTTCGTTCTCAATCCCTTTTGGCAAATTATTCTAAATGTTCATTCTGTACTACTGAGGTTATCTTTCTAAGGGTTGATGATGAAAAGATCAAGGCAATCAAGGAATGGCCTGTACCTAAAAACGTTGCAGAAGTCAGAAGCTTTCATGGATTAGCAGGATTCTACAGAAGATTCGTTCAAGACTTCAGCACCATCGCAGCGCCCTTAACAGAAGTCATCAAGAAAAACGTTGGTTTCAGATGGGGAGACGCACAAGAACAGGCGTTTACCGCCTTAAAAGAGAAGCTTATCAAAGCCGCTGTCTTAGTACTCCCTGACTTTATGAAAACTTTTGAGATTGAATGTGATGCCTCTGGAGTGGGTATAGGTGCTGTCTTGATGCAAGATAGGAAACCCGTGGCTTACTTCAGTGAGAAGCTAGGAGGATCAACTGTCAATTACCCCACCTATGACAAGGAGTTGTATGCATTGATTCGAGCTCTTCAAACGTGGCAGCACTATTTGTGGCCCAAAGAATTCGTCATCCACACAGATCATGAGTCTTTGAAGCATCTTAAAGGCCAACAAAAACTCAACAAGAGACATGCCAGGTGGATGGAGTTCATAGAGACTTTTCCATACATTCTTAAGTATAAGAGAGGTAAGGATAATGTAGTTGCAGATGCATTATCCAGGAGGTACACTCTTAATATGATCCTTGTCAGGATTCGGCCCTTTGAAGCAAGTATGGACGGAAACGGTTTGAGCGAGTCGATGAGTAAACGAATGAACCAACTCGATCGAGTGGAGGTTCGGGAAAGGAACCGATGGGATGCAGAATATGAACGGGTGGATCGATTGGCTATAACAGAGATCATGCGGGATGGGATCTCCAACACCTCCTTTAATCTCGTTGATATACACACAACAAGATCAAGGGTTTTCTCGGATGTAACACACCAAGAGAGTTGATC